>SJYQ01005791.1:391315-504995 GCA_006410935.1 Redunca redunca | reverse complement strand
TTTATACTGAAACTAACATAATATTGTTTTAGTTTTAGGTGTATAGCAAAGTGACTCCGCTATACATATAAATGTATCTATTCTTTTTCAAATTCTTTTCCCATTTAGGTTATTACAGAACTGTGAACAGAGCTCCCTGTGCTATACAGTAGGTTCTTGATGACTCTCTAGAGATTCTATTTTAAATGCCTCCTTAGTGAATCAGCCCAAATTTTCTACTGAACTTTAAAGATTCTATATGTTTAAAGCAGAAAGGAATTCTCTGTTAGGTCCCCCTCACTCTTTTTTGATGGAAATTTGAGGTCCAGAGAGGTGTGAAATGCTCAAACCAAGTTCATGGTGGCAGCAGGCTCAGGAGTGGAGCCCAGTCCCTGGACCCCTAGTCTAGCGCTTTCCTCGGAGAGGACAGCCTGCTGACGAGGTAAGAAGTCCATGGACCCTCTACACCAGGGCTGCCATCATGTCTGCTGTAGGTGCTGGTTGGGTGGATAGCCTCCATTTTGGATGTCAATTTCATCTTGCTTTAGAGGTCCAAGCGGTGAACTCACAGCAAACTCATTGTCAGGATCCTTTTCTCCTTTCCGGAATGGCCGAGAATACCTGAACTGCTGTACTTCGTTGGCTCTGTAGTAGCTGGGGAAAGACACAGTCACAATGCTGTAGCTTCTTTCTTACAATAAGCACTCCTCCATCAAAACCTGGGACACATTTCACATGGATTGAGTCTTAGCCGTTGCATTATCTCTACACCGATATAGTCTCCACGATGAAGGCTGGGGTGGTACAGAGCTTGATTTTATTGCTCATCTTAATTACTGATGCATCTGTCTCCCAGTTCACAATTTTAGAAGGCATATGGGGCTTCCCTGGTGGCTCAATGGTAAAGAATCCACCTACGAATGCAGGAGACACAGGCTCCATCCCTGATCTGGGAAGATCCCACATGCTGTGTGGAGCAACCAAGCACATGTGAAACAACTACTGAGCCAGCACCCCACCAACCAGGAATGACACCTACTAAAAGCTGTGGGCCCTGCAGCCCATGTTTTATAACAGGAGAAGCCACCACAATGAGAAGCCCAAACACTGCACCTCACCCACCAGAACTAGAGAAAAGCCCTCAGAGGAAAGAAGACCCAGAACAGCCAAAAATAAAATAATAAAACTTTTTAAAAGACTGAAAGTAATAAAAAAAAAAACCTGTTAAACAAATAAAAGGCAAAAGAACTTTTGGCAGTGCTTGTGATCTCATTTGTATAATTCTCTAACAGTTTCATCAGGCCAACTAGCATTTTAGCTTCTTAAGAAAAGGGATGAGGCCTTCAGTCATGGGGGAGCTCACCAAGCAAGGTGAGGTCAGCCATTACTGACCAGTGAATCCTTCTGGGTGGAAAAATGAACGAGGGGATCTGAACTCAAGAGCAAATGTCCTAATTTCCTACCCTCTGCCTGAAAAAATAAAAATAAAACCCCCAAATTCTATGAGTTACCAAGCTCTTACCTTATACAGAACACGGAATAGACATTTGCTGTGGTCTGAACATTTGGGTCCCCTGCTCATCCCTCTGTTGAAATCTTAATGTCCAATGTGATGGTGTTAGGAGATGGGCCTTTGGGTGGTGATTAGCTCATGATGGTGGAGCCCTTGTGAATGGGGTTAGTGCCCATATTAAAAAAGAAGAAACACAGAGCTCCCTCACCCCTCACTCCAGCACGGGAAGACACACTGAGAAAATGAACCATATATGAAGCAGGAAGTAGGCCCTTACCAGACACCAAAACTGTGAGAAATACGTTTCTGTGGTTTATAAGCCTCCTCAGTCTATGGCTTCTGTTACGGTAGAGCAAATGGATGAAGACAAAAGAAGGTCTTTCATACGGTAATGAATTTAAGGATTTGGTTTTGATAGACTTCTACATAAAGTGTGTGTGAGAGACGCATGGTTTAAAATACCAAACAAAAAAACCCCACTTACTTTAAGATCTGCTCGGGAACTGGTTTATCCTTGTAGCTGGGTGGAAGGTTCATCACTGGCTTGACAGTGAAGCACTGCAAGTCTGAGGAGCTCGTTAAGGAAGAAAGAGCCAGGAGGCTGTCACTGCAAAAAGAACCGCCTTTTCCTCTTGTTTTACCAATGGAAACAGTACCCACACCAACCACTCCTCTGAAGCAAAGACCAGGACCACACTGAAAATGAGGTTCCATTAGGTATTACTGAAATGCCTTAGTAAGTTTTCATCAGACACATGTGAAACAACCTTGCCAGAGGCAGACATTAATGCAATTTCAGCAAAACAGGTGATTAGAAATTATTTTAACTTTCTTTTGGACAAGCATCCGTCTGAAATATTTAAACTCCAGAGCCCAGGCAATAGGAATTTCTTGTATCTTTGGATACCTTAGACTCAAACCTTAGACTTGAACTTTTCTGCCTTTACCAACAAAGCTTCCAAACCTACAGTTTTAAAGTGGGCACTGGGTCTGGACCTAATATTGTTGTTGTTGTTAAGTTGCTCAGTCGTGTCCAACTCTTTTCAACCCCATGGACTGCAATCTTCCAGGCTCCTCTGTCCACGGGACTCTCCAAATAAGAATATTGGAGTGGGTTGCCATTTTCTCCTCCAGGGGATCTTCCCAACACAGTACTGAACCCATGTTTCTTGCATTGGTAGGCGGGTTCTTTATCACTGAGCCACCAGGGAAGCCCCAGACCTAACACTGACTCCCCATATTGCTCAACATGAAGGCTGCCTTCCACTGACACCAAAAATCACCTGGAGGTTTACTCAAAATGCAGAATTAGAATTCACAGCTGGTGAATCAGAATCTCTCCATGGTGATTCTTAAATATAACACAATCTGAGAACCACTGGGCTATGCTTTACAATGTTACAGCCTCCAAAGCATTTTCACATAAATGATCTTTTTATCTTGATCTTCACAGAAATGCTATTAAATATTTGCAAAAAAATAGAGTTCAGTTCAGTTGCTCAGTCATGTCCAACTCGTTGTGACCCCATGGACCTCAGCAGGCCAGGCTTCCCTGTCCATCACCAACTCCCAGAGCTTGCTCAAACTCATGTCCATCAAGTTGGTGATGCCATCCAACCATCTCATCCTCTATCATCCCCTTCTCCTACCCTCAATCTTTCCCAGCATCAATGTCTTTTCCAAAGAATCAGTTCTTCATATCAGGTGGCCAAATTATTGGGAGTTTCAGCTTTAGCATCAGTCCTTCCAATGAATATTCAGCACTAATTTCCTTTAGGATGGACTAGTTAGATCTCCTTGCAGTCCAAGGGACTCTTAAGAGTCTTTTAACATCACAGTTCAAAAGCATCAATTCTTTGGCACTCAGCTTTCTTTACAGTCCAACTCTCACATTCATCTATGACTACTGGAAAAACCATAGCTCTGTCTAGATGGACCTTTGTTGGCCAAGAAATGTCTCTGCTTTTTAATATGCTGTCTTGGCTGGTCATAGCTATTCTTCCAAGGAGCAAGTGTCTTTTAATTTCATGGCTGCAGTTACCATCTGCAGTGATTTTGGACCCCCCAGAATAAAAGTCTGCCACTGTTTCCACCGTTTCCCCATCTATTTGCCATGAAGTGATGGGACTGGATCTTAGTTTTCTAAATGCTGAGCTTCAAGCCATCTTTTTCAGTCTCTTTTACTTTCATCAAGAGGCTCTTTAGTTTTTCTTTGCTTTCTGCCATAAATGTGGTGTCATCTGCATATCTGAGGTTATTGATATTTCTCCCAGCAAACTTGAATCCAGCCTGTACTTCATCCAGCCCAGCATTTCTCATGATATATTCTGCATATAAGTTAAATAAGCAGATTGACAATATACAGCCTTGACGCACTCCATTCCCAATTTGGAACCAGTCTGTTGTTCCACGTCTGGTTCTAACTGTTACTTCTTGACCCGTATACATATTTCTCAGGAGGCAGGTCAGATGGTCTGGTATTCCCATCTCTTTAAGAATTTTAGGAAAATTCTTAAAGAAAATTCTTTAAAAAGCCAGAGTTACCCCTTCAGTAAACCAAGTCCTGGAGAAGTTAAGCAACTGGTTAAAATCAGATGGTTATGCAGATACAACTTTGGGATGAGCTCCAGGACTCGTGTTTCTACATCAAATCCATAAAGACCTCTTTTCATTGCCACACCAAGGAGGCATCTCAACTATTTTTCTGAACCCCTAAACTGAAACCTTTCTTTCCAAAGCATCTACTAAATGTTAACAGGCCACTACACTCTCTTTTGAAAGACATGTCTGTCAACTGCTCTATCATTATCACTGTCCATCTTTCTATAGTAACTGACCATTCTATACCTACAATTAATATGTACTGAAATTTTATTATGTGCCTCTTCTCAGTATTTTACAGACCATCTTTACAAGAACTCCAAGGGGAAGAGTGATCATCACCCCCATTTTCTTGATAAGAAAACTGAGGCACAGAGAAACTGAGCTGCCCAAAGTGACACAGGAAGGGATAGCACTGGGACTCGAACCCAGGCAGTTTGCTCCAGAGCGCTTTTTCTTATTTATCTACCATTCCACTCCTGCTCTGGCTTACTGACCTCTTTTAGAATACAGTAAGTCCTCTAAATATGAACCTTCAAGTTGTGACCTTTCAAAGATGTGAATGTGCATGCCATGCCATCAATATCAGGCCTGGGTGAAATCGCAGCTTGCCCTCCCCTTTCCTATTGCTGATGATCTCTCATCTCTACCATCTCCCTCCTCCAATCAGTAACTCTTCCTGCCTATCACTTGACACCAGACCCTGCATGGCAGCTGCAGTACTGGACTATTGTACTTTTCAAGGTATTGTACTATAAGATTAAAAGTGTTTTATTTTTTGTGTTTGTCTTTTATGTATTATTTGTATGAAAAGTATTATAAACCTGTGACAGTACAGTACTGTATGGCAGATTATGTTACTTGGGTACCTAGGCTAACGTTTTGGACTTATGAGCAAAGTGGACTTGCAAATGTACTCTTGGAATGGAACTTGTTCATATGTGGGAGACTTCCTTTACTGTTCAATTCCATATCATCTCTAATTTTTAAAATGCATGTAACTGGTTTTTCAGTAAGACATTATACATTACCAAAAGAGAACTATCCACAATTCAGAACAGGAAGTCTACATTCTCCCTGGGCTCTGCCTGTGACTATAACACAGGTCCTTCCATACTCAAGATTTGCTTCTCATCTCTCTCTCTTAGTTACTTCATAGCCCTGAGCTAAGGACATTAGGTTGCCAAAGCTTTTATGCAGAACGGGACACTGAGTCAGGATGGTTAAATGAGTCTGAGGACAGGACCTACCTGCATGCAGGCACAGGACTGAACCCTCACCTTCTCTGGCTGGGCTGGGGCTGTAGCAGGTTCCAGAGGCCCGGGCCAGGACTTCCCTGGTGGTTCAGTGGATAAGACTCCACACTCCCAATGCAGGGCGACTGGGTTTGATCCCTGCTTGGGGAACTAGATCCCACGTGCTACAAATAAGAGTTTGCATGCCACCAACTAAAGATCCCATGTACTGCAGCCAAGACCTGACAGAGCCAAATAAATTAGTAAATAATAAACATTTAAAAAAAAAAAAAAAAAGAAGAGCCCCTAAGCTGTGGTCCGAGACAAGGATACACTGCTTGGGGGAAGACTTGATATCATCTCCTGGCGGGGTGGTGCTGCTCATCTTCTCGGCGTTGGGAAACTGGGTCAGCAGCCTCAGGCTGAAGTCTTCTCGCCTTTCGTATTCCTTGCCCCGGTAGATGAAGATCTTGTTCTGCAGGTCAGGACAAGCAGAGAGAAGCATTAAATATGAACAGTGAAGGGCAATTGCGGATTCAAGTCTCAAGGAAGTCACTGTCCTCTCCAGGCTAAGTGCAGCCCCTCCCTCGCCCCCATGTTCCCACTGAACACTTACTACGTGCTCACAGCAACCATCATATCTGAAAGAGCTCACAGTTTATTTGGGGAGTTAAGTCGAAATGCTTCTCAAGAGGGTGCCCTAGGATGATAACTTATGTGCAAGGGCTACACTGATCCACAAGGAAATAAGGAGTTGGCACCCTATCAGAAATTCATGATGTCACTGGGCATGCTGCTTAGGTTAGCTGGTATTTCTCATGGCAAGAAAGCGAAAGAATGAAGGGCATTCATATACACTGAGATGCAAGCTCCTTTCTCATTCCTTAACTTACTGGATCTTACTTTCTCATCATGATCCAGTAGGTTAGGGAATCAGGACACGAGCGACCCTGCCTCAGGGAACTCGAAGGTGCAAACAAGATCAATCAACAGGTTAGGTGGGAAAAGAGAACGGGATTAATCGACAGCCAGTCCCAAGCCAGTCCTGGAGATGGCTGTGGATGACAACATCAAGGTCTCATAGACAAGAACTACTCTCAGTACTAGTCTTTCCACTCCAAACTGCAGCTTTTCCCTTTAATAAAATTAACAACATTGGATTTTTTGGAAAAGAAATTTGCGAGGTCCCAGGCACAGAAGAAATTTGCCTCTTGGCTCTTGCAAGTTCAACTGTCACTGTTTTGATGGTTCCTGCTCCTCTCATTGTCACAAAGATGAACACTTAGCTTAGTATTTAAAGCATACATGTACTGTGGTATATTGTGTGTTTAGTCACTCTGTCGTGTCTGACTCTTTGCAACCCTGTGGACTGTAACCCATCAGGCTTCGCTGTCTATGGAATACTCCAGGCAATAACACTGGAGTAGGTTGCCATTTCCTCCTCCAGGGGATATTCCCGACCCAGGGACTGAACCCATACCTCCTGCGCATTCTGCAATGCAGTTAGATTCTTTACCGCTGAGCCGCTGGGTAAGCCCCAAACGTGATCCATTTTTAACTAAAATCTGGGCCCCTACTGTCCTATAAAATTTTTCTTAAAAATCACTAGTCCAGATGAATGGACCAAGAAGATGTGGTACATATATACAATGGAACATTACTCAGCCATAAAAAGGAACAAAATTGGGTCATCTGTAGAGAAGTGGATGGACCTAGAGACTGTCATACAGAGTATGTATAAGTAAGTCAGAAACAGAGAAACAAATACCATATATTAATACACAGGTGTGGAATATACGGTACAGATGAACCTATTTGCTGAGCAGAAATACAGACACTGACACAGAGAACAAATATATGGACACCAAAGGGGGAAGGGGAAGTAGGATGGACTGGAAGATTGCGACTGACATATACATATCTGGACTGACATATAAGATAGATAACTAATAATGACCTACTGTATAGCACAGGGAACTCTGCTCAATACTCTGTAATGATATATATGGGAACAGAAACTAAAAAAGAGGGGATATATTTATACATATAGCTGATTCACTTTGCTGTACAGCAGAAACTAATACAACATTGTAAAGCAACTATATTTCAATAAAAAAATAAATCAGGAGAAAAAATTTAAAAAATCACTTGTACAGCCATACACTAAACATGTATTGAGCAAATGAGATCTGCTAAATGCTAGGGGTAAAATGCTGACTCTGCTCTGGTGGAAAGAAACAGAGAACAAGTAAACGAGTAAGTTAATAAAATAATTTTGGTAATTTAAGTGTCTTGAAGGCAGTACATCTCTAGGCCCAACACAGAGGGCCATGAAAACTGCCCAGTCTTTTGGAATTGATGATTAAATGTTTCCAAGCTGGGAGAGATTTATGTGACTGATGTTGCATTATGAGATTTCATCATTCAGGCAGAACTATGATGAGCTAGGGATTGGAGTACAAGAAAACAGTAAGGGTATGACAACTGTGGAGAAAACCAGACAAGCAGAAGCTCAGCACAAAAGTGCTCAACCTGAAGGAGAGGCATTCAAGGCACACTCGGGACTTGACTGGGTAGAGATGGAAGGATAGGGTTAGACGAGAAAAGGAGAGGGGAGGACAACCAGGCAAAAAGTACTGAAAGCAGGTAGAAGAAATGTTCTTGAGACTTCCTGGTGGTTCAGTGCTTAAGAATCCGCCTGCTGAGGCAGGGGACACGGGTTCAAGACCTGGTCTGGGAAGATCCCACATGGCGCGGAGCAACTAGGCCTGTGTATCACAACTGCTGAGCTGGTGCTCCACAATAAGCAAAGTCACCGCAAAGAGGCCCATGCACCACAATGAAGAGTAGCCCCTGCCCACTGCAACTAGAGAAAGCTTGAGAGCAGCAACCGAGATCCAACACATCTAAAAATAAGCTATTTTTTCTTTTTTAAAAAGAAGGGTGTTTGGATGTGTTAGAATATGAAAGGCTTTGAAAGACAGGTCAATGGTCCAAAGGTTGGGAATTTGCTGGAGGTTCTGGTAGGAAGGCGCAATGTGATGAAGGAAGAAGTGCCGTCAGCCTAACGTGTCCAGCTGCAGGGAACTGCGGCAGGAGTCCACGCGAGAAAGAGAAGCTGAGGGATCTGGTGTTGGAGCCTGTGGTATTTGGTAAAAAGCAAAGAGATGGGGGAGTGCGTGAGAATTCTCAGATGACAGCCTCGGGGAAAGAACAGTGGCGCCAGTGACAGAAACCAGCGACAGAAACAGATGGCCCTCCCCTACTGGGGGCCAGAGGAGAGGAGGAGAAATTTACACATTCTGAGTTTGGGGAAATACTCTATAACACAGAAGGGCACTCAGGTTACATCATTCATGTGGATTCTCTATTTTTCAGTACACGTCAACAACACACAACATCCTACACATCCTATACAGTTTACAAGAACTCCCATCTGACATTCATTTCATTCTCAAATCAGCCCTGCAGTGTGGACTTTATTTTTCTAATGTCCAGGTCAGAAAACCAAGACTTGATGGTTATAAGATTTGGTCAAAATCACAGGTACTCAGAAGATGATTCAGACTCATTTTTTCAACTTCAAAGTCTAGACTTCTTATTTTCACCGAATCATTACTGCCACTGGAGAAGGCGATGGCACCCCACTCCAGTCCTCTTGCCTGGTAAGTCCCATGGACGGAGGAGCCTGGTGGTCTGCAGTCCATGGGGTCGTGAAGAGTCGGACACTGCTGAGCGACTTCCCTTCCACTTTTCACTTTCATGCATTGGAGAAGGAAATGGCAACCCACTCCAGTGTTCTTGCCTGGAGAATCCCAGGGACGGGGGAGCCTGGTGGGCTGCCATCTGTGGGGTCGCACAGAGTCGGACACAATTGAAGTGACTTAGCAGCAGCAGCTGCCACTAAGTTTACAACCATTATTCCATGTAAGCTAATAATCATATGTAATAAGTGTACTAGCTATCAATATCTTATAATGTGTTAGTCACTTAGTTGTGTCCAACTCTTTATGACCTCCATGGATCGTAGCCTACCAGGCACCACTGTCCATGGAATTCTCCAGGCAAGAATACTGGAGTGGTAAGCCATTTCCTTCTCCAGGGGATCTTCCTGACGCAGGGATAACATGTTGTCTCCCACACTGCAGGCCACATTACCCGCTGAGCCACCAGGGAAGCACCAATAATACTGGAGTGGGTTGCCACTGAACTGGGTAGCCATTCCCTTTCTCCAGAGCATCAAGAAAGACAGCAAATTTAAGATCAGAACCCACTGCCAGGCTCCACCCCAGATCCTCTACTCTTGTTTCCCTCACTTCAGCTGCTTAGTCATGTCCGACTCTTTGCAACCCCAAGGAATGGCAGCACGTGTGGCTTCCCCCTCCATCACCAACTCCCAGAGTTTGCTCACACTCAGGTCCATCAAGTTGGTAATGCCATCCAACCATCTCATCCTCTGTTGTCCCCTTCTCCTGCCCTTAATCTTTCCCACCATCAGGGTCCTTTCCAGTGAGTCAGTTCTTTGCATCAGGTGGCCAAAGTATTGGAGTTTCAGCTTCAACATCAGTCCTTCCAATGAATATTTAGGATTGATTTCCTTTAGGATGGACTGGTTGACTCTCCCTGCAGTCCAAGAGAGTCTTAAGAGTCTTCTCCAACACCACAGTTCAAAAGCAGAAATTCTTTGGTGCTCAGCTTTCTTTATAGTCCAACTCTCACATCCATCCATGACAACTGGAAAAACCATACCTCTGACTAGACAGACCTTTGTTGGCAAAGTAATATCTCTGCTTTTTAATAGACTGTCTTGGCTGCTCATAGCTTTTCTTCTAAGGAGCAAGTGTCTTTTACTTTCATAGCTGCAGTCACCATCTGCAGTGATTTTGGAAGCCAAAAAAATAAAGTTTGTCACTGTTTCTATTGTTTCCCCATCTATTTGCCATGAAGTGATGGGACTGAATGCCATAATCTTAGTTTTCTGAATGTTGAGTTTTAAGCCAGCTTTTTCACTCTACTCTTACACTTTCATCAAGAGGCTCTTTAGTTGCTCTTCACATTCTGACTTAAGGGTGGAGTCATCTGCATACCTGAGGTTACTGACATTTCTCCTAGGAACCTTGATTCCAGCTTGTGCTTCATCTAGCCTGGCATTCTGCACGATGTAAAATGCACATAAGTTAAATAAGCAGGGTGACAATATACAGCCTTGACATACTCCTTTCCCGATTTGGAACCAGTCTGTTGTTCCATGTACAGTTCTTCTTGACTGTTGCTTCTTGACCTGCATACAGATTTCTCAAGAGGCAGGTCAAGTGGTCTGGTATTCCCATCTCTTTCAGAATTTTCCACAGTTTATTGTGATTTACACAGTCAAAGATGTTGGTGTAATCAATAAAGCAGAAGTGGATGTTTTTCTGGAACTCTGCCTTTTTGATGATCCAAATGGCAATTTGATCTCTGGTTCCTCTGCCTTTTCTAAATCCAGCCTGAAAATCTGAAAGTTCACGGTTCACACACTGAACCAAACCTGGCTTGGAGAATTTTGAGAATTACTTTGCTAGTGTGTCAGATGAGTGCAATTGTGTGGCAGTCTGAGCATTCTTTGGCATTGGCTTTCTTTGGGACTGGAATGAAAACTGACCTTTTCCAGTCCTGTGGCCAACTGATGACTTTTCCAAATTTGTTGGCATATTGAATGCAGCACTTTCACAGCATCATCTTTTTGCATATCTTTTTCTTGGAGATTGTCTTGATCACTGCCTCCTGTACAATGTCAAGAACTTCTGTCCACAGTTCAGGCACTCGATCAGATCTAATTCCTTGAATCTATTTGTCACTTCCACTGTAAGGGATCAAATCATAAGGGATTTGATTTAGGTCATACCTGAATGGTCTAGTGGTTTTCCCAACTTTCTTCAATTTAGATATGAATTTGGCAATAAGGAGTTAATGATCTGAGCCACAGTCAGCTCCCAGTCTTGTTTTTGCTGACTGTATAGAGCTTTCCATCTTTGGCTGCAAAGAATATAATCAATCTGATTTCACTGTTGACCATCTGGCTATGTCCATGTGTAGTCTTCTCTTGTGTTGTAAGAGGGTGTTTGCTATGACCAGTGCTTTCTCTTGGCAAAACTCTGTTAGCCTTTGCCCTGCTTCATTCTGTACTCCAAGGCCAAATTTGCCTGTTACTTCACATATCTCTTGACTCCCTAGTCTGCCTTATACACAACCAGTGTTAACGATGCGTAAATAACCCACCATCTTTTATATCCAGCCTGGAGCTTTCCTTTGCGTTCCAGATCCACATTATCAAATTGTTCACTCAAATTTTTTTGGATGTTTCAAATCTACCGCAAATGGAGTATGTCCAAAATCAAACTTTTACAACCTGAAAAGATGGCGAAAACCCCTCTGCAAGGCAGTACCCACAGCTCTCTGACCCTGTTCTCTACCTTCCCTGTTTCTTCATGGGCTTCTCCAGCCTCATGGCTTATGAACCTGCTGTGCTCACTGACTGGTACCCTCATGGGAGCTGTCTGGCTTAGTCCCTCACTTCTTTCAGGGTTTTACTCCAATATCACTTTCTTACTGAAGTCTTTCCTATTCACTCTGTTTAAAATTGCAACTCTAGGGACTTCCCTGGTGGTCCAGTGGCTAAGATTCTGCGCTCCCTATGTGAGGGGTCCAGGTTCCATCCCTGGACAGTGAACTAGATTCCATCTGCTGCAGAATCTGCATACTGCAACTAAGACCCAGCACAAACAATAACTTTCCAAAAAAGACTGCAACTCCACCCCCATCATCAGTCTCTCTATTCACTTCCCCTGACATATTTTCTCTACAATACTTGCTGAGTGTCTACCCTGTATGAGGCATTGTTCTAGCCCATCTGACGTACTCAATATTTTACTTACCCACCTTAGTATTTTTTTTATTTACCTGTCCCTCCAGAATATAAGCTCTACAATTTCAGGGAGCTGGTTTGTTTTGGACTCTGCCCCCAGGCCTGTGGGCTTCCCGTGTGGCTCAGATGGTTAAGTATCCACCTGCAATGGAGGAGACCCGGGTTCCACCCCTGGATTGGGAAGATTCCCTAGAGAAATGAATGGCCACCCACTCCAGTATTCTTGCCTGGAGAATTCCATGGACAGAGGAGCCTGGCAGGCTACAGTCCCTGGGGTTGCAATGAGTCTGACACTACTGAGCACGCATGCCCAGGCCTGTATTACAGCAAGCACCACAGTAAAAGATCAATAAATACTTATTCAATGAGTGGATTCACTCTTCTCCATAACTGTCCTTTCCTAGCATTGCTATCTTAGTGGACGGCTCCACTGCCCCACCAATATGTAGACCAGAGAGCAAGGAATCGTTCTTACCACGTCCCTCTTTTTCTCACCCTCATGCCGTCAGTCATCAAATACTGTTACTTCGTCTCCAGCACACTCATCTTTCCACTTCTCTCTAAAGCCATTTCCCAAGGCTGGCTGTCATCTCGTCCCTGAATATCTGCCATGGTCTATATGCACGTCCCATCCATTCTCTATACCAAAGCCAGATGACCTCGCCAACACAAAAAAATGGGCACTGGCTCCCCACTGCTCTCAGGATGCTGACAAAACAGGATATGGAACCCCAAAGCCCGACACGCTCTTCCCCTGCTTCCTGTCTCAGCCCCCCTGCCCACTTCTGAACCGCCCTCTTCACACAGCACTCATCTGTCACTTCTAGCACCTGCCACACTCTTGCCTGCTCTTTCCTCTGCCTGGAATGCTTTTTTCCATCCCCTTTACCTCCTTAACTTCCAGTTCATCTTTCAAATCACAGTTGAAGCAGAAGTTTTCTGGGAAGTCTTTCCTGACTCTTAAAAAAATTTAGGTATAACACAGTAAAATCTACCCCCTTAGTGTAAAATTCTGCCAGTTGTGAGACATAACCACAACTATAATTAGGATACAGAGCAGTTTCATCACCATCAAAAACT
Organism: Redunca redunca; assembly: GCA_006410935.1. Taxonomy (NCBI): domain Eukaryota; kingdom Metazoa; phylum Chordata; class Mammalia; order Artiodactyla; family Bovidae; genus Redunca; species Redunca redunca. Next base: position 491,683 of record SJYQ01005791.1, on the reverse strand, counting down.
TCCCTATGTTTCTCTGTAGGTCAAACTCCTCCCTGGCTCCAATTACCAGATAACCACTGATCTGTTTTCTACCTCTAGAGAAAGTACTGACTTAGGCAGAATGCCGTATAAATAAAATCATAGAATATGTTGGTTTTAAGGTCAAACTGCTTTTACTCAGCACAATGCATCAGAGATTCATCCCCACGTTGTGTGTATCCTTTTCTTTCTTGAGCAGTATTCTACCTCATGGCTATCCCACACTTTGTTGATCCCTTCAGCAGCTCAGGGACTTCTGGGCTGTATCTAGTCTTTAGTGATTATGAGTAATGGTGCTATAAACAATCATGTGCCATTTTCATGTCAACATAGGTTTTTATTTCACTTGTGTATATAGTACTTGCTTAACCAGCCCGCCTAGTACAGAATACCTGTCTTGGTCAGTTTGAATTTTATATTCACTTACGTGGTTATTTAATTAACTCAGCCATTAGGGTGTAAAATTCATGAGAGCAAGGACCACATCTGATTATCATCAGCACTGTATCTCTAATGTCTGGCACGCAGTGGTGGTGTTTAGTCTCTAAGTTGAGCCTGACTTATTCGCCACCCTGTGGACTGTAGCCCGTCAGGCTTCTCTATCCATGGGATTCTGCAGGCAAAAATACTGGAGTGGCACACAGAAGGCTCTTGCCACACAGCTGCTGAATAAATGAACGAACTATTTCCTTATTAGACAATGTAAGCAATGTATTTTCCTGTCCACTTTTTGTCTTTTTAAATTAGGGGAAGGAAGATGGCCAATATATATTTAAAACATAGCTCAGCACTAAAAGAGGCTTTTCTGTGGGAGAAGACAGGAAGCTTATTTTTTTAGGCTTGTTTTTGAGATTGTAAAATCAGTATCATATGATAAAAAATTTCTGAGAAGGAAGATAAACATGGTCCTTCTCACTAATACAACAAAACTGGTTTGATTTTTGTGCAACTTTTACAGTCTTGTCCTGGGGAATATTTGTTTTCAAACTAGTCCTGGCTGGAAATCAAATAAACAATGAGATACATCAATCCACACCTTCCCCCAGCCTGACCCACAGCGGCAGACCAGCAGAGAAGATGGTTCTGTTTTTCCTTTTTTCACTCCACCTGGGAAAAGTCATTTTGCAAAAGAGCTGCCAGAATACCAAAGGCAGCCGGGGGTGAAGAGACCAGCCGCTCAGGAAGTGGTTTTCCTCCCCGACCGCCCACAGTGAGAACACGGGGCTCCAGCTGCTAACACACTAGACCCATCTGGAAAAGAGATGAAGACCTTCCCTCCTCCGACTGCATGGCTCAATGGCCAGGGAGACCACCCTCGAGTGTCTTACCCGCAGGAAAGAAGGGAAGCCCTGTCCGTAGTAGCCAACAGCAAAGTACTCGGGCTGAGGCCGCATGGCCTTAATGATGTTCTCATAAAACGAGGCTCTTTTCTTCTGGAAGACAAAACAAGACATTTCGTGGGGAGGTTACAAGGGCATCGTCAGAGTTTTAAAAAAAAAAAAGTTCAGGCTCTTTGCTTTGTTGTTTCCTATGGAACACAAAGAAATGAAAGGTTTTTGGAAAACATCTGTGAGCCAAATACTTATCCTTCTGTTGGATCGGGGGTTTTGGGCCTGTGTCTATGAATGGGCCCAAGAGGCCTGGAAATCCCTGTGCTGCCTGCTCAGTCGTGTCCGACTCTTTGCGACTCCATGGACTGTAGCCCGCCAGGCTCCTCTGTCCATAGGATTTCCCAGGCAAGAATCCTGAAGTGGGTTGCCATTTACTCCTCCAGGGGACTTATTCCCGACCCAGGGATCGAAATCATGTCTCCTGCATTGGCAGGTGGATTCTTTACCACCTGGGAAGCCCTGGGGTTCCTTGCTGTTATATGCAGAAGGACAAACGTATGTGCATTTCATCTGTGGGCAAAGCAGGGTTTCGCTTTCACCAGTTGCTTAAAGGGGTTCGGGACCCCTAAAAGGTTAAGAAGCACTTTTTGGGATTCAGGTGGGTGGTTACACTGGAACAGAGACACAGGAGGAAAGAAAGAGAGAACCTTCCAGTTCACGCAGGTGGTTTAGAATCAAGTCCTTGGTTCAGCTACAAGTACCCAGAAGGTGGTGATGATGTTCTGTTTTTCAATATCTGGTGTCATTCTTAACTTTTCCCCTGGAGAGAGGCTTTCTGGCCAGTGGCTACGTGGTCAGCTTTAAAAAAATTTTTTTCTTTTTAAATTTTTTGGCTATACCACATGGCACCTTAGCTCCCTGACCAGGGATGGAACCAGTGTTCCCTGCACTGGAAGTGTGGAGTCTTAACCACTGGACCAGCAGGGAAGTCCCCAGCATCAGGTTTAAAGGAAGCAAAATAGGTATCCAGACCTGGGGGACTTAGACACTGGTACCCACACCCCAACATACACAATGGTGTTAGCATGACTGTATTACTAAACTACCTCCATAAAAGGTTTCTATCACAATGTTTTCTTAGAAAGTTAATATGTAACATTACTCACACTTGAGCTTAATTTAGTTTCTGAAATTCCTACATGACTTTTTGCATGATGGCAGGAGCAGGTACGATATACACTGACAAATATTTTTCAAAATGATTGTGACAATTATCTCCTTATCTCCTCAAATTTTTACATGACAGTGGGTGACCTGACCTTTTCTGACCCTTCTACTAAAAACGACCCAATGTCATATTGTGTTGGCCTCCTACTGGGCATGGAAAGGGTTCACAGCTCTGAGGATGCGGACCACAGGACAAGTAACTCTATGAACAGAAGATGTCAGAAGACATCGGAAGCATGGATAGTCTTCATGGAAGGCAGAGTAACCGAGAGGGGAAAGGGAAGCTCGATTAGGGACATGAAGAGTCCACAGAGCAGCAAAAGGCACACAGCAGAGAGGGCTGCAGACAGGGGTCCTGAGCCCCCTATTAGGGATACTCTGGAGAAATACTGATGATAGCTTTTAGATCTCATCTTTCTTCATTTTTAATCCAAGCAAGGTGTACTTTCCCCTCATAGAAAACATCATTTGTGCTGCCTTTGTTACACTTATAACACCATTTTCATAACCACTATGCTCAGCTCCTCTGCAGGAGGAAAGACATCCTCTGATTCAGACTCACCAGGAGATCGCCCAGGCCCTCATAGTCAAAAACTTTGCTCTCATACGTCTCCGCCAACTCTTTGCTCAGCTTGATTGCCTTCTCCCACATCTTCAGAGAAAAAGAAAAGGAGGGTTACAAGTGGAGAACAAAGCAGTCATTGACCCAGCAGCAGAAGCCATTCCAGAGTCACTGGGCAATGACTAAGGAGTCCGGTGGGTTCAGTTTCAGTGGATATTTCCCCACGTGCCTCACTGTTAGGATCAACTAACCCTGGTTTCTGACATCATAAATCCACTGTACCCTGGCCGCTCTGCCAGGGGGCATTTTCTATTCTGTTTGCAAGAACATGAAGAACACCATGTGTCCCCCCAAAAAGCAATACTTAGTTGAAAGAACAAAGCACTAAAGACCACTGAAAGTGGAGGGGAACCAGTTTTGAAGCTTAGGTCTTGGGAGCATGGAAGTCTTGTTGGAGGGGAAAGGAAATAGGCATGGGCTCTGGTTCTGGGCGTATGCATGTGTGTTTCTTCTGAGTTAGGCTGTTTGGGAGGAGGCAGGGATATGAAAGTCTGACTGTACTGTTGTGTGGAATTTGGGAAACTACTTCTCCAATTCAGGGCACTGATTTGCTGTTTATAACTAAACTACCTGCTTGGTCAAAGACAGCTTTAGGAAATGCCTTAGAAAAGTGGCCCCTAACCTTTTTGGCACCAGGAACTGGTTTTGTGGAAGACAATCTTTTCATGGAATGGGGAGAGGGTTGGTTTTGGAATTATTCAAGTGTATCACATATCTTGTGCACTTTATTTCTATTATTTATTACATCAGCTCCACTTCAGATCATCAGGTACTACACAGGTTGGGGACCCCTGCCTTAGAGCACTTATGACCAAGCAAGTTACAGCCAAATGCACATACTTGGCATCTGAGGCTAGTATTCCAGACTGATGAGCCTGTGTTCACTTCGGTTTTTCATAAAATGCCTCTCAGCTGGATACTATTAATAACACAGCATCTGGACATGTCCTATTTCAGTCTTAACCAGGCACTATGGTCCATTGCTTCTGGCTGCTGAAGGACTGTATATGCAATTCACACAGAGTTGAATAACACTTTAAAACAAAATCTTCTAATGTCATCATTTGCCAAATTTGTCCCTTCTGAAATCTCTAGGCCTGGATCACTCAAAAGGCTCTGAAATGTGCCAAATGGAGACAATTCCAGCTCAGCTAGAACTGATGCAGGAGGCCAGTCAACAGTACCATGGGGCCCAGTTCACTCCTTATTCGCCAAGTGCTAAGCTATGAAGAGATAGGAAGATAGCCTAGCAGAGAGGTTCTCAAAGTGTGGTCCCTGCCTGGTCTCTGGGAGTCCCCAGGACCCTTTCATGGGATCCATGACGTGAAAACCATGTTCTTAATACAAATACTACTTGCCTTTTTTCCTTTTCTTTTTAAATGTTTATGTATTTGTCTGCATCGGGTTTTAGTTGTGGCATGCAGAATCTTTAGTTGTGCAGGTGGGATTTAGTTCCCTGACCAAGGACTGAACCTGTAGCCTCTGGATTGGGAGATTGGAGTCTTAGCCACTGGACCACCAGGAAGTCCCTATTTGCCTTTTTTCAATGCTCATTCCTTTATGAGTCTACAGTGGAGTTTCCCAGCAGCTACAGGACATGTGATGTCACAACAGATTGGATGTCGAGGCGGATATTCAAATCCTGCTGTTTCTATGGAGCCGGATGATAAAAAGATTTGCAAAAATGTCCTATCACTTACTCTTTTGGAAAATACGGTCATTGTTCATAAACAGATATGATTTATGTTAACAGGTAATAAGCTTATTATTGTTGCTAAAAGAAAAAATATTTTAAAATTTTGTTTTAATTTCAAAGAATAAAATCATTAATGGACATAGCCCACATGAACAAAAGCTCTTGGGGTTCTTCAGTGATTTTTAAGAAAGTAAAGGAGTGCAGAGACCACAAAGTCTGAGAAAATACACTTGTTCTGCGCACCTCAAGTTCTTTATCTGTAAAACAAAGATAGGATCAATATTACAGGGTTAGAGCAAGAATTAAATTAGAAACAGTCTGGAAATCACCCAAAATAGTAACTTGCACTAAACAGGTGGTAGTTATTTTATCATTATATTTATTTGATCCATTTACTTGACCAACAGGTTCCACTGGTAAAGCAGTGGTGGCTGAAAGTGGCAGGCTCTTAAAGAGAGTCAAATCTGGCAATCTTTTTTGTTTTGGTAGCATTTTCTTCCCCCACTACCTAAGTATTTTCTTTTCGTTTTCAATTTTAAATTTAAAAGCCTTCCAGCTGGACATGTTTTCTCCAGATGATCAGAGATTTCATGACTTGGTGGCCCCGTTTACATGTTTATTTTACTTTCCCTTGTAGGATTTAAGTTGCTTGTTACGTGCAGTCTACGATGTGAGGCAAGCAGTGACCTAGGGATGGAAAATGCCCCAGGTGTTAGCCAACATCTTAAGAATGCACTGATAGAGATAGTACCAGCTCCTAGCCTTCAGCAGTATTTAAAAGGTACAATTGTGGCTATGAGAGTGGGGCTCTGGGCTGTTCACTGTATTCTCCATTATGTTAAGTGTCTCCACGTAAGTGATCCTTGTTTATTGCCTTTCTTACCTTGGGCTTCCCTGGTGGCTCAGAGGCAAAGAATCTGCCTGTAACTCAGGAGGCTGGGGTTCAATCTCTGGTCAGGAAGATTGGCTGGGGGAGGGAATGGCAACCCACTCCAGGATTCTTGCCTGGAGAATTTCATGGACAGAGGAGCCTGGAGAGCTACAGTCCATGGGGTGGCAAAGAGTCAAACATGACTGAGTGACTCACACTTTCTTACCTTAATTTATCTACTGATTTTCTCACCCATTAAAAATATCCAGCCCCGTTTGAATTCAAAGATATACCTGGGAATAGTAAAGAGTAAGTTTGGGGTCACTGCTGCATAATAAAGAATTTGTCTGGTTTTTGTTTGAGATCCTGGGAGGGAGCTTCTAAACTCTTGAATCTCCCCAGTGATAGAAGTATCTTGTAGTTCACAGTGGACCCCTCAGGAGACATGGGAATTGATACTAGTGAAATGACTTATGGTAGGCACGTAGACAGTTTGAGAATGGGGACTGGCCTTGCCAGAACCAACATCCATGTGATTTGTGGGTGGCATGGGGACTCCTGCACTTGCAGCTGGCATTTGAAGTTTGGGCTGACTTGTTGGGAGCTGTGCCCTTAACCTGTGGGCCCTGCACTAACTCTGGCTGGTAAGGATCAGAACTGTAATGTAGTAAGTGCGGCAGTCATTTCCCCCTTTGCCCTCACACAAAAACAAACCCCTCCCCAACACTGACCTTGCCTTTGTCAAAATATGATATGATTTCTTGATATAGCTTCTCTTTAAGCTCTTGCTGGGTGTACACGTAGTAACTGTCCCTCTGAAGCAAATGGGGCACACAGGGCTTGTCAGACCACTGGAAAACACATAAAGGCAACACAAGAGATGAATGCAGCACCATTCATTTAATTAATTAAAAGGGACGAATGCAAACAAACATTCAACCGAAAACCACAGAAATATTTGTACATATCTGATTCATCCACATTTTCAATGATTCACTAAACACAAAAATTGCATACACACACACACACGCACACAGCAGCTTCAAAACAAACAAGTGTCATGCCAAATGGACAAATACTGAAGGCATTCCATGAGGGTCAGGAATGAGGCGAGGCTGCCAACCAGCATGACTGTGGTCTTGCTGGAGGTCACCATTCATACAACCAGGTAAAAGAAAGATATCAAAGCATAAAAATGAAGAAAGGGGGATTTAAAAACAACTATCATGTGAAAGCAATAATTGTATTCTTCATAATCAATCTATTCACAAAGGTGCCTACTAAACACCTACCACAACTGATGAGAGAATTAAGTAGTGGGATAAAAAATAACATATTTGGAAATAATTTAGAGATAATTAAGATAATGGAAGAAAAGATACCAATAAGAATAAATTCAAAATGACTGGATATTCAGGCACAATCATGCAAATGTACTTAATGCCACTCAACTGTACTTATACACGCATAGGGTAGTAACTTTTACATTATATGTATTTTATCATAATTACCTTGGAGAAGATATCTAGAGATTAACATAACATCTACACAGAAAATGTTAACACACCATGGGAAGGCACAAAAGCAGATCTGAACAAATGGAAAGTCATACCATGCTTTTGGATAAGAAAGTGCTATTGCATAATCATGGAAATTCTCCCTAAATTAAATTTTTAATTTCATGATTCCAAAGTCCATATGCAAAGATAAACAGAAAGGAATAAGGTGGAAAACTCTGAAAAAGAAGAGGAATAAAGAGTAACTACCAGGTCATAAAACACGCTGTAAAGAACTGATAATTAACAGTGTGGTTCTGGTGCATGATCCAACAGACACCCATGCAAAATACATAAAATCTAGAAAGAGGTTCCCTTGACTCTCCATACGGTGATTCAGTACATGATAAAGATGAGATCTCATACCAATGATGAAACTGAACTGTATTTCATAAGCAATGTCCTATTGAGTAGCTACGCAGGGGAAGAAGTGGCATCCACATGTGCCACCTTACACCAGGACAGGAGAGTGTAACTTTCTGAGCAGCAAAAATGAAAAGATCTACAGTCACTGGGACTTCGCTGGTGGTCCAGTGGTTAGAATCTGCCTTCTGATGCAAGGGATGCCAGCTCAGTCCCTGGCTGGGGAACTAAGATCCCACGTACCACAGAACAACTTAAGTCTGCACACTGCAACTACCGAGCCTGTGTGCTCTAGAGTCCATAATCCACCAGAGAAGTGTTGTGCCACAGGAGAAGTCCCCACAACCACAGTGCAGTACAGACACTGGAGTGTCCGATCACCCCACAGTCAACAGCTTTCCCCTCTAATCCAGTAAGATTTCTGGTGCCCCAATCATGAACATGAACTGTGAATGGCTGACCAGGGGCAAGTTGTCAAGCAGAATACGTCAGTTTTTAATTCCAAACCTTAGAACAATGTACATGTATCCTTTAGGTATAAAACAAAATTGAAACTGTGTAAGAAAATTAATTGCTAGGGACAAAACTGGAGGCAGGGAGATGTAGAAGGAGGCCAAAAATGGAAATTACCAGGATAGCAGCAATGGAGATAAAGAAAAATGGGTAGGGTGGGGAGTGTGGAAGAGACCTCTGTACCCCCTTGTTCAGAGCAGCATTACTCACAAGAGCCACAGTACAACCTAAGTGTCCATCAATGGATGAATGAATACAAATGTGGTTTATACACATAATGCAATATTACTTCACCATGAGAAAGAAGGAAATCCTGCCATCTGCAACAACATGGATGGACCTTAAGAGCATTATACAAAGTGAAATAAATCAGAGAAAGACAAACACTGTATGATCTCATGTATATACGGTGTCAGAGAAATCTAGACCTGTAAAAACAGAGAGTAGAACGGTTACCAGGGGCTGGCAGGTGGGGAATAGGAGAAAGACTGTTTAAGGATATAAACTTGCAACTAGCAGGTAAATAATTCCTGGAGATTTAAGACTGTCACATAAATTTCTCAATTAAAAAGAAAAGATGGCTTCCCTGCTGGCTCAGTGGTAAAGAGTCCAGCTGCCAATCAGGAGACACAGGTTCAATCCCTGATCTAGGAAGATCTCACCTGGCTCAGAGCAGGTCCATATGCCACCAACTACAGAGCCTGTGCTCTAGAGCCCGGGAGCCACAACGACTGAAGCCTCTGCACCCTAGAGCCCAGAAGCCTCTGCAACGAGAAGCTGGTGTACGGCCACCAGAGTGGCCCCTGCTCGCCACATGCGGAGAAAAGCTTGTGCAGCAACGAAGACTCAGCACAACCAAAAATAAATAAATAGATAAATAAAATTCAAACGTTTTTCAAAAAGAAAGAAACGTGGATAAAGTGAGGGCAAGTTTTGGACAAAGGGTCCATGATTCTTGCTTGTGGAGAATGTGGGACCATGTGAGTAAAAGATGATGACCAGTACCTTTTATTAGATGGTGGTGCCTTTTAGTGAAATGGGGAGAAAGGAGAGGAAGGGACAAACCCAGGAGGACAGTGGAGGAAACAGCTTGTGTTACTGACATGCTAAGTTCAAGGTGTCTATTAGTCATTCAGAGATTGATGTTGAGAGAACAGTTTATACAGAATCTGAAGTTGGAGGAGCTGTCAGAGCTAGAAATAATTATTTGAGATTGATAATAGATGTATTTATATCCACAGCACAATATACTTTCTCAGTGAGACAGGTAAATAGGAAAGTATTTCTACAGTTCTATATTTATTTACAAGTCACTTCTCTGCAGTTTTACATATTTTTAAAAACATATGGATCGATGTACATTTTTTTAAAAAAAATTAGAGTGTATTAGCAGCCTGAAAGGTGTGCTCTGCTTCCTAAGGAGTTTTAAACAAATGATACCCACGCCTATGTTCACAGCAACATCATAAACAATAGCCAAGACATGGAAATGTCAACTGATGAATCAAGATGATACAATACGTATATACAGTAGAATACTACTCAGCCATAAAAAGAATGAAATAATGCCATTTGCAGCAACATGGATGAACCTAGAGATTATCATGCTATGTGAAGCAGTCAGAGAAAGACAAATACTATATGCTGTCGTTCATATGTTGAATGTAAAATACGACACAAATGAACGTATCTATGAAACAGAAACAGACTCACAGAGAGAACAAGCTTGTGGTTGCTAAGGGTGAGGAAGGGTAGGGGAGGGATGGATTGAGAGTTAGGGATTAGCAGATGAAAATTATTGTATATAGGATGGAAAAACAACAAGGTCTTATTACAGAGTGCAGGGAGTTCTATTTAATATCCTGTGATAAACCATAATGGAAAAGAATATGAAAAACAATGTGTGTGTATATATGTGTAAATGTGTCTGCATGTGTGTGTGTGTGTGTGTGTGTGTGTGTGTATATATATACATATAAATAAATCACAAGAAGCAACAGAACTGGACATTGGAACAACAGACTGGTTCTATGGTCCAAAATCGGAAAACGAATATGTCAAGGCTATATATTGTCACCCTGCTTATTTAATTTATATGCAGAGTACATCATGAGAAATTCTGGACTGGATGAAGCACAAGCTGGAATCAAGATTACCAGGAGAAATATCAATAACCTCAGATATAGATGCTGCTGCTGCTAAGTCGCTTCAGTCGTGTCCGACTCTGTGCGACCCCATAGACGGCAGCCCACTAGGCTCCTCCATCCATGGGATTTTCCAGGCAAGAGTACTGGAGCAGGGTGACATGACCCTTATGGCAGAAAGTGAAGAACTAAAGAGTCTCTTGATGAAAGTAAAAGAGGAGAGTGAAAAAGCTGGCTTAAAACTCAACACTCAGAAAACTAAGATCATGGCATCTGGTCCCATCACTTCATGGGAAATAGATGGGGAAACAATGGAAATAATGACAGACATTATTTTGGGGGGCTCCAAAATCACTGCAGATGGTGACTGCAGCCATGAAATTAAAAGACGCTTGCTCCTTTGAAGAAAAATAATGACCGACCTAGACAGCTTATTTAAAAGCAGAGACATTACTTTGCCAACAAAGGTCCATCTAGTCAAAGCTTTGGTTTTTCCAGCAGTCATGTATGGATGTGAGAACTGGACTATAAAGAAAGCTGAGCACTAAAGATTTGATGCTTTTGAACTGTAGTGTTGGAGAAGACTCTTGAGAGACCCTTGAACAGCAAGGAGATCCAACCAGTGCATCCTAAAGGAAATCAGTCCTGAATATTCACTGGAAGGACTGATGCTGAAGCTGAAATCCCAATACTTTGGCCACCTGAATGGAAGAACTGACTCAGTTGAAAAGACCCTGATGCTGGAAAAGATTGAAGGTGGGAGAAGGGGACGACAGAGGATGAGATAGTTGGATGCCATCACTGACTCAATGGACATGAGTTTGAGTAAGCTCTGAGAGTTGGTGATTGACAGGGAAGCCTGGTGTGCTGCAGTCCATGGGGTCACAGAGAGTTGGACATGACTGAGCAACTGAATTGAACTGAAAGCACTTTGCTGTACATAAGAAATCAATACAACATTATCAATCAACTATACTTAATAAAATAAACTTAAAAGTAAGTAAATAAGTAAATAAATAATAATGGACATTTTCCCAACCTTGGTCTAAGTAGCTCTGCCTATTTAGAAGGTATACAAATACTCTTGGATACAAGGGTCCTGCCTGAATAGGAGTTTTTCCCATCAAAATCATGACCTGTATATGACATAGTCCCACAGGGCTGGACGGCTGACACACTGCTTCCCTGATCCACTCACCTGCAGGAGCTCGGCGTGTAAGAGGAGTGTGTAGGCAGCTTCAGTGTAGTTCTCACAGTCCCGATGCAAGTCGCGCAGCTTGTACAAGTACCTGGTCAGAAGGGAAGAAAGGAGGCATTCTGCCGCCGGGGAGTTGATGGGATACTCGACTCATGCCACAGCCAGGTGGCAGGAATAGTTACTTCCTAATCCCGTAAGGGAGCAGTCCCCAACTTTTTTGGCACCAGGGACCAGTTTCATGGAAAACAATTTTTCCATAGACGGGGCGTGGGAGGCGGTGGTTTCAGGTGATTCCCATGGGGAGTCTGCAATCTAGATCCCTCACTTGCGCAGTTCCCAGTAAGGGTCAGGCTCCTGTGAGAATCAAATGCCTGTGCTGATTCTGACAAAGGCAGAGCAGTGGGGTGCCACTGAAAATACACAGGGAGCTTCATTCACTGGCCTGCCGCTCATCACCTGCTGCATAGTTCAGCTCTTCACAGGGGGTTGAGGACCCTCTTTAAGTCTTTGTGCTGCTTCCTGTCTTTCCTAGTCCCTCTGTTCTACTTGGTATTCTTCGTTTAAGCTAGTAGTGTTTAAATTTGTTTTTCATGTCCCAGACCTCTTTGGGAAGCTCATGAGAACTAAGGAATCTTCCCCCCCCAAAACGCACATGCTTTACATCCAAGTTTGTTCAGGGCTTCCTGAACCCAGGGCTAACAGTCCTTGACAGAGGGTGAATTTCATGTCTTTGCCTGGTTAGCTGGCTGGAGTGTCCTCCGTCCTTCCCTGACACAATCCTCGCCCCACACTTCCTCCTGTATTGATCTAAAGAGTTTACCTTTTCAGGAGGATGGAAACACATTCACATACTATTTGGTGTCTCTTGAAGCAGCAAGGATGGTGTTCAGGTTTATCATTGCTTGGAAAGTAATTAATAAATCCATGACATAAACAGCAAGAGCAGAAATATTTCCTTTGGCTTACCTTATGTAGATGTCCTCTCTCTTCTTTTCTTTGTAAAAATTCTACCAAAAAAGACACAAAATACAATTGTAAATCAGTTATTGATGAGCTTGCTGCAAAAATAGTCAAACCGCTAGCTGCACTTTCCAACAGTGTCATGTTTCCAAAGGCTTTGTTCTTTCCCTTTAATGAATACACCCACAAAATAAGGAAATGGTAGCATTTTGTTTTGGCTGTCTTTTTTTGGTCATGCTATATCACCGCAGATGGTGACTGCAGCCATGAAATTAAAAGATTCTTGCTCCTTGAAAGAAAAGCTATGACAATCCTAGATAGCATATTAAAAAGCAGAGACATTACTTTGCCAACAAAGCTATGGTTTTTCAAGTAGTCATGTACGGATATTGAGGGTTGGACCATAAAGAAGGCTGAGTGCTGAAGAATTGATGCTTTTGAACTGGTGTCCTGGAAATACTCAAGAGTCCCTTGGACTGTAAGCAGATCAAACCAGTCAATCCTAAAGGAAATCAATCCTGAATATTCACTGGAGGGACTGATGCTGAGGCTGAAGCTCCAATACTTTGGTCACCTGATGTGAAGAGCTGACTCATTTGAAAAGACTCTGATTCTTGGAAAGATTGAAGGCAGGAGGAGAAGGGAATGACCGAGGACGAGATGGTTGGATGACATCACTGAATCAATGGACATGAGTTTGAGCAAGCTCCGGGAGATGGTGAAGATCAGTGAAGCCTGGTGTGCTGTAGTCCAAGGGGTTGCAAAGAGTCAGACATGACTGAGCATCTGAACAACAACAATGTGGTATGTGGGATTCTAGTTCCCCAACCAGGGATAGAACCCGAGCCCCCTGCTTTGGAAGCGCAGAGACCTAACCTGGACCCCAGGGAAGACCCAGGAAAAGTTTCAGTTTATAAAAAGAAAAGTTGAATTTTTTTACGACCAGTGTGAGGGAAATCAAGGTGAATAGACAACAGGTCATAATACCCAAATCACTTGATAACTGTTTTCTTAGGGAGTCAGAAATGGTAGGTATTTTGTTTATACTAAGCAGAGGAGACCACGGCTGCTAAACCTCTGAGGTCTTTGGTCCCAGTTATAATTCTTTAGGAAAAGGCAAGACCACGAGGTTCTAACACTTTGAGGATTTTATGGACTAATTCTCTACTGATGGTATATCGTTTCTAATGCATTTTCATCCGTGTCTGATACTTTCAACAAAAAAGCAATCACATAAAAAAAAGGCAGAGAAACAGTTTGAGCATGGCCTTCAGTAAGAGAGCTGAGTCAAAAGCTTATGTTGCATTTTCCATTCCTGTTTCTATATTTATCCTCAAGGTCTGAGGCAGTTGTTATCTGTGAGTTCAAAGCTGAGTTAGCCATTCCAATTATCTTTTTTTGGCCATGTTGTATAGCTTGCAGGATCCTAGTTCCCAAACCAGGCATTGAACCTGAACCCACAGCAGTGAAGGTGCTGAGTACTAACCACTGGACTGCCAGGGAATTACCTTGGCCATTCCAATTAGACTCAGCAGGACACATACTTCAGAAAGGTTGTCAAGGGACAGCCTCATGTCTACCATATTTACTTAGAACTGTGCAGTCAGGGGCGCTAGGCACTGCCCTCTTAGGGACCCAGGGATGTGGTACATACCAGCACGTTAACAGTACAGCTCATGCGGTTTTCCTTGCTCTCGTCATGCATGATGATGGTTCTGTAGTCCAGGAGATTCTCTAAGAGGCTGCTGACCAGGAGCGCGAATACTTCTCCGGAACTGGAGAGGTATTTATGTTTCCGGCAATGCTCTAGGAGCCTGGGGGGCAGAGATGGAGACAAAATGCCTTGTCCCACACCTACATTCCAGCCCCACCTGTGAGTACTGCCCAAGGTCCTGGCAGCAGGTGGCGCTGGACCAAGAGACACACATGCTTCATATGACTCCAGGTTATCCTACCCTGGAGCCTTCACTTACAAGGCTCTTTGCCGTTACTCAAGTTCTGCATTTTCTCTAGGTCTGCAGCTCAAGCCCCACCATCACTGAGAATCCCAGCCCATGATGCCCTTCTCTGAACTTCTATTTCTAAATAGAAGTATTTCTATTTCTTCTGTCTATACCACAGAAATGAAAACATTTGCCTAAGAGGTTTGCGTATACTGTCTGATTCCTCTGGTCATTTGAAAGGATCATCTTTTTCCTGTCTTTATTCTCAGGCATCCTGAGGGAACTCTGGAGAGTCTCAGAGTAATGCCCAGCCTAGAGGAACCTAGGAACCTAGTATACATCCAGACACGTGGCTTTTTACATAAAAGTGTTATTTTTCAGGGAAAAAAGGAACAGGTGTAAATAAGTAAACAGAAGTTAAACTTTTGGTCTCTGGACCCAAATAGAGCACAGTTTCCATAGGAGCTTCTTAGATTAGACAGAAGAAAACTTGGTGAACAGGACAAAAAGTGGGTTCAAAGCACTAGATTAGACTCTAAAACTATTCTTGAGCACTGGAGATTTGTGCACTCATTTTTCTGCATTCATGATTCAAAAGGAATGAAGGAAAAACAAGATCTGTACATGAAAAGTCAACTGTAGAATTTTTTTAAAGTGTAGTTTTATCACTTGTAAACACTGTGGGTATGTGTTTCTATGTGTGCATAACTTCGGCACTTAATTCCTGTACGAGATCAGAACTGCAGAAGTGATCAATTGAGAGGTTTGAAGCTCAAATAGGCAGATCAAACGGATACAGGATGAAAAGATCAACCAATGTTCTTATCACCCATTACAAACGAAATAAGACTGACTTCTAGAACTTCAAAACATAGACAGGTCATCGGTTCCATTTCTGAGCATCCTCTGTGCTGATTCTTTAAAAATTTTTTGGGGAAAAAAAGAAAAAGAAAGTTGGGAGTGTCACTGTCCCCAACTCAGTCTACTGCCTACCACTTCCCCAAAGCAGGTAAATCCTGGAATGATCTAGGCACATATTCCATCAACAGTTGACCGAGTTTGCCATTAAAGTTTAGAGAACACAAGAAACAAAGAGTTAGGGTAGTTAGAACCTAGGATGCTAGGGAAATCTGCAGGTAATAACAATAACAAACACCAGAACAGCCCATATTTATCCAGCATGAGCTCTGCGACAGATACTATGTGAATACACTATCTCATTTAAATCCTCACCAAAATACAGATCCTATTATTTAGATGACCAAAAGAAAAAAAAAAAGGCATCACATAAATACAAATTCAAAATCCTAGTATGTGGAAGAAATGGGATTTGAAGCACAATCTTTAACTCTAATATCTAAGTGTTTCCTAAAATTCTTTAATCAATCAATCAATTAATTTATGGCTGTGCTGGATCTTCATAGCTGTCCGGGGCTTTCTCTAGTTGCAGCAAGCAGGGGTCAGTTACTCTAGTTGCAGTGTGAGAGCTTCTCATTTTGGTGGCTTCTCTTGTTGAGGAGGACAGGCTCAAGGCACATGGGCTAAGCAGTTGTGGCACACAGGCTTAGTTGCCCCTTGGCATGGGGGATCTTCCCAGACTAGGGATCGAAGCCGTGTCCTCTGCATTAGTAAGTAGATTCTTAACCACTGGAGCACAAGGGAAATCTTATTCAGATAAGTGTTCTGAAACACTGTTTTTATATTGTTTTATAAAACACTGTTTTATATTGTTATTCCATACATGCAAAGGGTGCCAGAGTAAAAGGGCCAGAGGGTGCCAGAGAGGGAGGGAATGGACGGGCTGAGTTAGGGCTGGAAGGAGGGAAATGCAAAGGACTGACAACGTACCTAGTGTTCCCAGACATCCTTTCCAGGGCATAAGGTATTTTTAAGGGGACCTTGAAAAGTTTTTCCCTTCTCCTTTAAATGACTGTTTTGAAGCCATAATTAGAGGAGCTAGCACTTTTGTTAAACTTCAGCAATTCAAACACTAGGAAAAATATCACCACTCAGTCGATCTCCCCCTCTCCTCCATCTGCCCTGTTCTTGAGGGCCGGGCTAGCCAGGAAAACATGAACATCTGACTGACAGCAGATAAATGAATGGCAGCAGTAGATGGTGTCAACTCCATGCACCTCAGGAAAACCAGTGTGGTGGTGACCCCAGAGATGCTGAGACTACTCAACTGGTCTGTAAGTGCAGCAGAAGCCTGTTTTCATCCATCACTAAATGATGCTGTCAGCTAGAGATTCTGTTTCTGAAATACTCACAGTTTTTCCAGAAGGACCTTGTATTGTTCGTCTCCTCTGCCTCCTTCTACTTCCTGGTCCAGCTTTGTGATCAACTCATTCTCAAACTGAAAGCAGTCAGAATTTCACAGGAGAACGTCACAACCTCAGAAGAGGACAGGGAAGACATACAGCCAACAATTCTAGACTAGGACCCATCCCTCTACTCAATTGTGAACTCTCTTCACTGTACACCGAGGATGATCATAGTTCACATCACTCATTAATAATGCACCTACTAGCTAGCTAGCTTCAGTCGTGTCCGACTCTGTGATCCCATGGACTGTAGCCCACCAGGCTCCTCTGTCCATGGGATTCTCCAGACAAGAATACTGGAGTGGGTTGCCATGTCCTCCTCCAGGGGAACTTCCGAACCTAGGGACTGAACCTGGGTCTCTCATGTCTTCTGCATTGGCAGGTGGGTTCTTTACCACTAGAACCACCTGAGAAGCCCAATAATGCACCAAGGCCATGTCAAAATTTTCTAAACCAATCTGGCGTAACTATGTCCTTTGCTTTATAATTGCAGAAAGAAAACTAGCCTAAATATTATTTTCCTATCACAACTATGCATATAAAAATACCTTAATGGTTTTAACTTTCCATTTTATTTTTGGTTCCTATTGAAGTCTTGACAATGGGATTGCTTTTGCAGAGCTTCATAGCTGCAAAATCTTCCTTTTGATACTAATATATTATGTATTGATAGATAGGAAAACTGAAGCACAGGAAAAATAAATCAGGCAAACTAAGGTCTCCAAACTAAAGACTTCAAAAACTAAAGCTTAATCCACTGTAACAGTTGCAAGAGATAGGATTAAAATGCATAAAGTCAAATTTTTTAATGATCCAGAGATAAGAGTGCTGCTTGAGGAAACACATGTACCAAAAAGACTGCTTCTAGGACCAAAGACGGGCTATCTTAATTCTGTGTCTAACTGCTTTACAAAATAAAATGCAAAAACAGAAGATTTAGATAACTTTGATTTGTACTGTTCAGGCTACTGATTCTCTATTAGAAAAAAAAAGACCTGGATTCTACATGCACTAGTAAGGTGATCCACCACTCCTTACCATATGGAAATTGCCGTTTCCACTGAAATTGAACTCACACTGCATCATATCAAAGAAAATGGGGATGGTGGCTTTCCGAAGCTCTACTTCGGGGGTTAATGTGACTTCCAGAATGGGACCCACCATGGATGGGATGAATTTGATTTTATGGGGACCTGAAATGAAAGGAAGTGAGGATATTAAACAATTTCACCAAAAGTAAAATGCTACAATTTTCCTCCACAGGGCCCATAAGAAAAGAAAAAGTTGTGGGTAAAGCAATTCAATTCAGGAGTGAGTGACTAAATATTCTATTCTGATAACACGTGATTGTCATAAGAGACCCATATATCAACCTGCCCTTCCAGACACACAGACAAATCAATCGCAATTAAAATGAAATTTTAATTGAATTAAAAGGAATTAAAATGAAAAAGACTTCATTGTGGGATGCATGGAGCACAAGGAGTGGTGTTCGAGTTGGACACTTACCCAGGTTATACCACATGTCCCGGATCCTAAAGCCGATCTCCTTTCTCATGTCCCCGTATCTAGGAAGATCATAAACCAGGAGAAAAATGTGCGGTAGAAACGAGAACATGTAATACTGATGCAATGATAAGGGGAGTAAAGAAAGCCTGTGTTCTCTAGGTCACAATCAAGGTAGATATTGAGGCAAAAATCACATGAAGAGCTGCAGCTGACATGTAAATAAGCCCCCCAAAGACTGATACACATAAGATGAGGGGACACACACATAGAGGAGGGGGTCCAGCAAAAGATGGAGCAGAGTAAGTGCCAAAAATCACTGAGAAGATGAGATCAACACACTTACTGAAGGGAGAAGAGTGAGAAACACTCTGATTGCTCTTAAGCAAAACTAAATAAAATTCTAAAGAAAAGGAAGATGACTGAGGTATGACTTACATGGTAATATGGCTGATGATGAATAACAAACATGCTGCCTGTATACACTTGTATTAGAGTAACCCTTATCCACACCAGTACATTCTTTAAAGCGCTTATACTGGGAAGTTATAGACATACATCCTCAAATGGGGTGATGACATCTTCAAAGGGGTGAAAACTGGCCCATGGGGACAAAAAAAAAGCTCACTGCTTTGGCATATAAAGTAAGGTATACATTTAGTACATAAACATATATTTAGTATATAGGTGGTATTCATATTTCATTGAGGGGTTTGTGATTAGGAAAGCATTTTTCTAAAAAGGTTCCAGGGACTTCCACGGTGCTCCGGTGGTTGGGACTCTGCTTCCAGTGCAGGGGCATGGGTTCAATCCCTGGTCAGGAAACTAAGATCTCACATGCAGCATGGCCCAGACAAAAGAGAAGAAAAGTTAAAAACATAAAAAGGTGTTTTATAGAAGTTTACAAGGGAGGACAAAAATGTAGAGAAACATTGATCTAGACAGTGGTTCTTGGGTGGAGATGAGCAAGAGTTACCTGGAAATCTTTTAAAGAATACAAAAGCTGGGGGCTGCTCCATATAACATGCCATATCAGAGGTTGGGGGCTTAGAAAATGGAAATAGGGTGGGTCAAAAGCAGATAAGGAGACGGTTCCCAGGGAATTCAAGTACAGATGTATGACCTACCCTGCCAGCAAAGATCTACATTCTCTACTCATGTTACTATTGCACCCAACTTTTTTTTTGAAATTCCTGCTTGGAAATGCCTTCAAATGTCAGAATAAAAATCACATTGAAAAATTTCTCTTACTATTCCATTTTAACAAAAGTATCTAATTTTCTATTAATATTATATAAGCATGTGTAGTCCAGACTGGCACATACTGGACAAGAAATAACTATTCTTATTGCTTTTTAATACTACTGTTGATGCTTTTACTAAAAATAAGAAGTCCTAAAAAAAAACTCATTCACATTCCTATAACCTTAATATAAATGTTTTTATTTCCTAAGGTTTATCTTTATCAGNTCCTCCGCCATCTTCCCAGAATCCCCTTCTCTAATTTTCTATTAATATTATATAAGCATGTGTAGTCCAGACTGGCACATACTGGACAAGAAATAACTATTCTTATTGCTTTTTAATACTACTGTTGATGCTTTTACTAAAAATAAGAAGTCCTAAAAAAAAACTCATTCACATTCCTATAACCTTAATATAAATGTTTTTATTTCCTAAGGTTTATCTTTATCAGTATGCATATGTTTTTATGAAAATTGTACATATAGTCACACTTTCCTGAAATGACCAAAACAAAAATCATTTATCCTAACTAGCCACTTTATTTATCAGATTTGGTATCAACTCATTTCACCAAAATCAAATCCATCCCTGAATGAAATTATGTCATTTAAGATAGTTTAAAGAATAAGACTAAAGTGTCCATCTTAAAAATCAAATATCTCTTGATAACCACCCCACCAGGAAATCTACAAAATAGTTTTTATTTTCATCTTTGAAAGGGGAATCACTAAATCTCAACCTCTTAGACATCAATCTTAGTATTTAAGGGAAGAGTTAGAGGGATGCTAAAATAATTTTCTTAGAATCCCAGATGTGCTAGCAGGGAAACAGAACAAAAACGTCATAGCCTTTAAATGATAAATTTCTTAAGCCCTTTTTAATTACACAGCCTTTAAGTTCCTAGGCTCTCAGTGAACTTTAAGATTTGAAATGAAAGCAATGAAAATCTTCCCTAAATCTCTCATCACACTTGCACACAAGTCCATTTTGAATACTAAGCCAGGAATTTGGAGGATATTTTTAAGTGATATGTTAGTCTTGGCTTCTCTGCTGAAGTAACTAAAACTGGGAGATAGACCAGTGGTGCCAAAGGAGTCTGCTCTGTGAATCATGAGTAAGAGCGGCACTAAGCTTGCAATTTGGATAAGCTGTCAGCAGGTGGCAGCTGTTCTAGGCAATGGGAGGACTTTCTGGCCTGCGTGCCTCTCCATGTAGGGATTTTATAAAAGAATGCGATGGTTGATTTGAAAATGAATGGGGCCCTGAGAAGAGATGTGAATCTGGGGCAATCTGAGGTTTATTAAATGATTATTTTAAGACCAAGGTCACTAACAATATGAGTAGCCAGTGAACAGTAATTTCCGTGATATTAAAAATCCTGCTCTGAGTAGAAATGGAAGAACTCCCTTCCCAATTATAAGCAAGTTTAAGAGGACACTTACTTTTTTACAATTTTGTTGCGCTTGGCTTCTGAGAAGGTTTCAAGTTGAAGGGACTCATGTGTGAGAAATGCTACTGCCAAATGGAAGTAATTGTTCCACAGCTGCTCAAAATTAATTGTGTGGGTAAAAAGAAATGGAAAATAACATTAATAAGGGTCATACTAAAACAGTGACACATAGTAGAAATTCACTCTCTGGAAATCAATAAATAAAGTAATATCCACAGAACATTTTTTCTCTCTCATGTTTCAATGATTCAGCCCTGAAAATTTTAACACTTTACTAAGATTAAAAAGAAATTTTTTTAACTATTATATTTGTCTTTACTCTTGGGATAAAGGAAAATTGCTGCCAAGAAGTGTACCTATTTATAGTAGGTAGTTTGGCAATACTTATCAAAAGTCCTAATGTTTTGCCAAACTTTTGAACTAGCAAATATTTTAGGACTTTATCCTGGAAAAATAAAAACGGGTTATTTAAAAAATATTTAAGTACGTGCTATTTAACATAACAGAAAATACAAACAACCTAAATTTTCATACATATAAAAACACGTATGTATATATGCACACATACACATGTATACATATATGCAATATCCTCCGCTTATGTCTTCACTTCCCAAGTTCCACAGATACAAACACAGGCCATGACACAGCAGAAGGACATCACCAGCCAAAGGTACCCTGTAACGGAAGCAGAGCTTGGTCTGCCCTCACCAGGACTTGGAATAATGCCCTGCACGGATAACTCTCTAATATTTGCTGGTTGAATGAGTGAAGATGGAGCTAGTGGTCACTTGTTTTGGTATCACTCTGGACTTTCAAACAGGTGTGTATACACACTGCTCTCTGGACACTAAACCATTTGTAAGTAGAGGAATACCTGTGTGACTGCCTGCAAGCAGGTGTGTATAAGTGCTCTGATAAGAGCTGAGGCAATCTGTCTTCCAAAACGAAACTCTCCTCTTGCTTCAGCTGAGAACTGAAGGAAGTCCTAGGTGAACTGCATGCTTACCTGAAGTTCAAAGCTTGCCTGATCCATGAAGAATCTGGTGAGGACCTCAGCAAACTGATTTATGGCACGGAGGAAAACCCTGGCAGGGGGGAGAAAACCACACTGGATAAATAAGGCAAACATCATGCTCTTTGAGACATTTTCCGGGGCTTCCCAGGTGGCTCAGTGGTAAAGAATCCACCTGCCAATGCAGAAGACTTGGGTTCAACCCCTGGGCTGGGAAGATCCCCTGGAGAAAGAAATGGCTACCTACCCAGTATCCCTGCCTGGGAATTCCCATGGACAGAGGACACTGACAGGCTGCAGTCCATGGGGTAACAGAGTCAGACACGACTTAACATTTTCTATGTTAAAAAAAAACAAAACAACAAAACAAATCAAGCCTCGACTTGTTAACCTAAGACCTTTAGATCTATCAAGATCCTTAGAGACCAAAAACAGCACAAAAACTGGCCTTCTATGGAGAAGGCCAGTTTCTCAAACTATCTCCTAGCATCACTCAAGGCTGCATCACAATTGAGCCAGTTGAGAGGATCAGCTCCTGAGCCTCAGATCGGAGCTCTTTCTACTCCATCGCGACGCTTGTGTTTTAAAGTCTAGGACTTCGGATGCCATTGTTTCTCTAATCTGTACATAGTTGGGAAGTGTTTTCTAAACAGATATCAGGACCATGCAGACTTAATGCTTATCATAATAATTTAGTTTATTTAGCTCTTGAAAAATCCTGAACCTGAGTATCTGTGCATGCGTGCTCAGTAGTGTCTGACTCTTTTTGACCCCATGGAATATAGCACACCAGGCTCCTCTAGACACGGAATTTTCCAGGCAAGAGTACTGGAGTGGGTTGCCATCTCCTACTCCAGGAGATCTTTCTGACCCAGGGATCATACCGAGTCTCCTACATCTCCTATACTGGCAGGCAGATTCTTTACCACTGAGCCACCTGGGAAGCCCCTAGTATCTGTATTCAGTTCATCTGACTTGAATTCAACAAGTCTTTGTTGAAGAGCAGCAACTGCAAAGCACTGGCTTACGTTTTGCCTTGAAAGAGACACTTCCTGGTCTTAAGAAGGTTACAGCTTGGTGGGGTTCACTTGCAACCTGTAAATTGAACCCTGACCCAACAAAGAACATGGAAAATTCTAGGAGGGGGTATCAAACAGGTCTAGGGAATCAAAAGGAGAGAAGAGGACATCTAGGTCAGAATGGCTTCCTTTGGAGATGGCATTCGAGAAGGACCTAAAGGAAGAGGAGGCAGATTGATGGCCAGAGACGATGGGGCAGGCACGGCAGGCAGAAGCAGCCAATGTGAAGGAAGGCACAGAGCACGTTCAGTGGCAGGAAGAGGTCAGTGCGGCTGTAGGGCACACTGAATGTGGGCTTCCCAGGTGGCGCCAGTGGTCGAGAACCTGCCTGCCAATGCAGGAGATACAAGGGATGTGGGTTCCGATTTCTGGGTCAGGAAGATTCCCTGGAGGAGCTCATGGCAATCCACTCCAGTATTCTTGCCTGGAGAATCCCATGGACAGAAGAGCCTGGTGGGCTATAGTCCATGGAGTTGCAAAGAGACGGACACAACTGAAGTGACTTAGCATGCACACACATTGTATACGGAGGGAAACAGTGGAAGATAGGCTAGGAAAGCAGGGTGAAGCCTTGAATATTAGGATAATAAAGGCCACAGGTCGGCACTGAAAGATGTCCTGCAGAGCTGATAATCAACATGAGAGAGTGTTGAGAAACAGCAGAAAGAAGAGAGTTGAGAGCCTGAGTCAGAGTGGCTGATATAGCCTGGATGAAATCAAGAACAGGAGGGCATACACCAAGATCATAGAAGCAGGACGACCTTTACTTTCCAGACGATGGACCTGAGGCAAAGAGACGAGACAGTGCTTCACAAGGCTCAGAAATCTAGTTACCAGAACCAAGTTTTCAAATGCCGCCGGCCCCACGACGGGTGGTCTCACCTGTTCTGTGTCATATTCATGACCATCCAGTCTTTAGCATAGATGTTTTTTCCAATTAGATCCTTAAACATGATAAAAGTTTCCATGAGGAAATCCTGCAGAAAACAGATGAGGAATGGTTGGGGGAAAACTGGGTTACACATCGTATGCCTGGCCCGCATTACACTGATGGCCACAGTCCCATAACAGCCTATCTTTTAAGTTTCATGGGGATAACACAGTTTTTTTAAAAAAAAAAATTTTATATTGGAGCACAGTTGATTCACAATGTTGTGTTAGTTTCAAGTGTACAGCAAAGTGATTCAGTTATACATATACATGCACATATTCTTTTTCAAATCCTTTTCTCATTTAGGTTACTTCAAAATATTAAGTACTGCTCCTTGTGCTATATAGAAGGTCCTTATTGGTTATCCATTTTGAATATAGCAGTATATATATAATACAGTATTCTTAGAGCTGTCTTACGATTTGATGTTTATATCATATAATCTGGCTTCCCTGGTGGCTCAGATGGTAAAGAATGTGCCTGCAATGCAGGAGACCCGGGTTCTATCCCCGGTCAGGAAGATCCCCTGGAGAAGGAAATGGCAACCCACTCCAGTATTCTTGCTTGGAGAATCCCATGGAAGAGAAGCCTGGCAGGCTATAGTCCATGGAGTCACAAAGAGTCAGACATAACTGGGTGACTAACAATTTCACATAGTCTGATGAGGGAGACAAGGATGAAAAAACTGCACAAATTTTATAAATTATAAAATAGACTATTGAAAAACTAAACGACTGGCTTAAGGCCATAGAAACCAGGAAGCAGAGAGCTAGGATCCAGACCTTTGGGTTCTGGATCCCAAGTTTACAGCCATAATATTGTTAGCGCTTGACTGCCAAATGTCTGAATAGATCTACTGCACTTCAAAAGCATCCACCAATTGTGAAAAAACTGACACTTCTTTGTAACTTTTTGGAATCTTTTAAAAATTGAATTATAATTAACACATAGTATATTAGTTTCATAGAGATTCAAAGGTTTTATACATGATCATCACACCTAGCCCAGTTACTACCTGTCACCCTACAGAGTTTTTAGAGTATTACTGACTGAATACCCTCTGTGTACACTACATCCTTGGTAATTATTTACTTTAGAAACTGTCAGTTGGGGTCTCTTAATCCCCTTCACCTCTTTTGTCCACCTCTCTGCCCTCCTTCCCTCTGGTAACTACCAGTTTCTTCTCTGTATCTGAGTCTGAGAAAACTGATACTTCTAAAAACTCTGAGTCCAGTTCTCCCTTATTACCGTTAGAACAGAAACAAACCACTATAAATAAGAAGCAGAGTCAGGATTCTTCCTATTCCAGGAATGCTTCCAGAAGGGTCCTAAATGCTCCTTACAGAGAGATGTCAGCAGTGGACCCTGATGACTGTAACAGTTAATTAACAAAAGCCCAGGATCAAGAAAATAGCTATTCTACTCACAAGGCGGCTAAGAGGAAAAAAAGTAACCCAGAGAAAGAAAAATCAGGCTAAAAATCAGCGCTTTCAAGTTTGGAAAGCTTTTAAATTTATTAGTTAGTTAAATTTAGACATTTTCCACTCAGATTCTTGAGATGAAAACCCAGTCCAATTTCTCTGGCACTAAACCGTGCAGTTTCAGGAAGCACAGAAAAAACGCGGGGCTGTGGAGGCAGGGGGCCTGGGTTCTATTTCTAACAATATTCCTCAGAGAGCCTAGTCCTGATGGCTACCCAGCGCACTTCGGAGGCCAAACAGCGAGGGATCAGGAACAACACAGCCCAGAAGTCTGTGCTTTGCCATCTTCCTTGTGGTTCAGTACAGACTAAATCATTTCTACCTTCCATTCTCACATCCTGGTCCTAGTGCGCAAGTTTTTCAATTTTTCATCATACATTTTAAGTGCACCCATTACTCACTATTCCATTAACTTTTTTTCCCTCAAGGCAACAGGAGCTCATGGTTTGTGAAGCGAGGATGTAAGATGATGGTTATCTGCTTCTGACACCGACTCTGCGTTCAGCCCCAGGTGCTCTCAGTGAGCTGTGAACAGTGATGACATAAGAAGGGCAGCTCACAGATCTCCCTTTCTCTACCGCTTCCCAGGGTCCTTCAAGTGATTTCTTCAGAAGCAAAGGACAGAGAGAAAGCAGGGTCCACTGAAGGTTGGAAGGCCTAGCTGTACCCAGCAATTCTCCCACTAATGACCACTGGTCCCGTGGGGGCAATAATCCTTTTTTTAATTAGATGATGCTGGGGGAAAAGTTCACATTGACCTAGAAAACAGAGGTTAAATCTGAGTTTAGATTTTTTTTTTTTTGCTTACTTAATGGAGCCAAATTGCCAGGAGTTTGAACTTACTATAAATTTATTTACCTGCTTTCAAAGGAAATCTGAAAAAAATGTCATTTTTTTTCCCCCTGTGGCTGCAAAGTGCAGCATATGGGATCTTACTTAGTTCCCTGATGAGGGATGGAACCTGTGTCCACTGCATGGGAATACAGAGTCCTAACCACTGAACCGCCAAGGAAGTCCCAAGAAGTCACTATTTTTATATTAATTTTATCTTACAGAATAATAAAATATTATATATAGTATAATATCATAATTATTATTATAAGTAGTTGGTTCTCATAGGTATTAACACTTGTCAGGTACAAAGTGAGGCATTTTCCATATGCCCATTTATCAGTATGTACATTAAGCATTTCTTTTTTGGAGTGATGAAAATATTCTGGAATTACAGACTTGTGACGGCTGCAAAATGCTGTGAATATACTAAACAGCATGAATTGTATGCTTTAAGTGGGTGAATTGTATGGGATGTGAATTATATCTCAATAAAGCTGTTTCTTAGAAAAGTACTCACATCAACCCCCTCCCCCATCTTATATATGAGGAAGCCGAGTTTCAGTGAGGTTAAACAGCTTGTCCAAAATTTCGCAGAGGGAAGCAGAATAGAATTCAGAATTCAAACCCAGATCCCAATATTCCAAAGCCTGTGTTCTTAAACACACTGCACCATCTGCCTGCTGAGGAGAAACACCGCCACCCTCAGCTTCCACCTCTCAAGCCCTCTCCTCTCCTCTGTGATTCTCTTGCCCAGATTTCTGGAAGCACAGCTATGGATGGCTATGGACTCCTGTACCAACCTGCCTGAGGAAGCATGGTCGAAGTGGAAGTCCACATAAGTCTCCAGACTAAGCCACAAGACAGCATTCACCACTGGATCGATTACAACTAATAATAAAAATCAGCACTGACTCAACAGACATGAACTTGAGCAAGCTCCGGGAGACAGTGGAGGAGAGGGGAGCCTGGCATGTTGCAGTCCACTCAGTAGCAGATTCAGACATGACTTGGAGACAGAACAACAACAGCAACGTTCTCTCCAATTCTTTGTTATGTTCTTCCATCATGTAGACCTCACAGAAAGGAGAGAGGCTGGCAGGGAAAGAGCTGGGTGTCCTTGGGAATACTGGCCACATGCTATCCATATAAAAAGGGCAGAAAGTGGACACTTGAAAGCATAAAGAAGAAAAGACAAGAATATGCACGAATGATGGAAGTTACCCAAAGGAAGTCTAGTCTACTGAGACCTCAACTGTTAATCCAGCTCCATAACCAGCCCATTGCTTCACAAGACAAGATGATAACTTCAGGGATAATGTTTTGTTTTGTTTTATGCAGGATCTTAGTTCCCTGACCAGGAATTGAACTCAGACTACAGCAATGAAAGCACAGAGTCCTAGCCACTGGACCATCAGGGAATTTCCACTTTCAGGGATGTTTAATAGCCATTAACAGTTCCCTGAAGGAAGAATCATGGGGAAGCCGCTGGAGACCTAACTTAGCTTCTTCAGCTACCTTTGGCTGTATGGTTAATAGTAAACTATTAAGAGAACAATTTTGTTTAAAACAGAAGAGAATGGAATATTTTCAACTAAAGATAACTTATAAATGTTACATGGGGCAGGGGCTACCTCTTTTTGTTTCCCTTCCCAGGGACTACTGAAAAGGATGACATCCCACCACATCTCAGAAGACCACACACATCTCTGTCTCCTAAAATCCTTGCAAGTGTGACTCCTGTCCCTGAAAATGAGACACTGTCCTCTTCTGAGAGCAAAAAAGGTCAGCCAAACGTTTCTAAGTACAGGGTCTCTCTAAATCAAAAAACTTCAGTGTCTCCATGAGGACCTATTGGTATATGAACTCTTGTTTAGTCACTCAGTTGGGTTCAACTCTTTTGTGACCCCATGAACTGCAGCCCATCAGGCTCCTCTGTCCATGGGACTTCCCATGCAAGAATACTGGAGCGGGTTGCCATTTCCTTCTCCAGGGGATCTTCCCAACCCAGGGATGGAACATGTCTCTTGTATCTCCTGCAATGGCACGTGGATTCTTTACCACTGAGCCACTTGGGGAGCCCACATATACCGTACTCTTCTGTAAAGCTTATGGCAGAGAAACACTCTCCCTCTTATAATCACTGTGCAAAGCCACACAGCCTTAGAGATGTGTGGGAAGAGAACCCACACAGAACCGATGCTCAGTTCTGTCAAAATATGAAAAGTCGTAAAGTGAGCAGGACGCAGTGAAGACCACTTACAACGATGTCTTGTCTGGTTTTGAAAGTGCTGATGTAGTGGCTGTAGTGGCTGTCATCCATCTGCTGCAGGATGGCGATCATGCAAGCAACGAAACTCCCCTGGAAGAAGACGGAAAACACAACAAATCCCAGCTTCTGAGACCACCAACTGACAAAGCAAGATGTGGGTGCACGGTCTTCGGTTTTCTCTACCCAATTAAGTATGCAGAGACCCCAGCATGCTGGAAACATACTGCATTCTAAAGATCTAAAGGCATGTGCTTTGTAGTTTCTTGGTAAAAACAAGCTCCTTCCAGGTTCAAGTGGAGGCCTTCATTCATCCTGTTGTCAGCTCTGACCTCTGAAATCCCGTAGGTCAGGGGATACTGACTCTGAGATCTCAGCTCGATGACTAGTGAAGCCAGAACAACTTGTAGATGCTGAGTTGCTTGTTGAGAAAGATGGGTAGTAGAGACATCCAGAGAGAAATGCCAGAAATATTTAGATCATTTAAACAAATTTGAGCTTGGAGGACAGCAAGAGGAGAAAGAGAAGTAATACAACTGAGTAGAGAAGCAGAGGAGAGGATAGGAAAGGAGAGCTCCCTGCTGGACCACTTCAGTGTCATGCCTCCAGCTCTGGAGTCCTTTGGTCAGTGATTCATGCATGTTAAGCTATGTTAACTGTGGACCTGGTTTGAAGAAAGGGATTGGATAATTGGTTGTGCATTCAGTCCCTCAGCTGTGTCCGATTCTTTGCGGCCCCATGGATGGTAGCCCTCTAGGCTCCTCTGTCCACACAATTTTCTAGGCAAGAATACTGGAGTGGGTTGCTGTTTCCTACTCCAGGGGATCTTCCAGACTCAGGGATGGAACCTGCATCTCTTACATTGACAACTGGATTCTTTGCCACTAGGGCCATCCCTGGTCTGGATAATTAGGTGATTACCATCAATTCCATTTTTGAGGCCAGGAATTACATATTCAACTGGCTTTCCCCTAGTCCAATCATACTTGAGTCACAGACTTAATTTTCTAGCCTAAGGGTAAGTACCTAAGGCAGAATCTGCCTGTATTCATATATATGAAAACAATACAAATTTAAATGAATTTGGCACAGAGGAGAGGAAAACCTAGCTGTTCCTGGGATGGAGAGAATAACTTCCTACATACAAAAACAATAAAAGGCTATCCATGGTCACCTCTCTCTGGATGAATGCCTTACATCTCCTTTGTTTTAAAAAAAAGTTTATTTTTCTAATTATAAAGCAATGTAAATTTATTGTATTAAGGCTTTGATATTTATTGCCAAACTAGCATACAGTTTGCATTACCATCAGCACCTAACGCTATTTATTTCTCCAGGCCTTTGTTCAAGTGTTTGTCCAAATTTTACCTTCTTGGGAAAGGTAGTTTTGGGCAGGGGGCATGTCCTGAGGTTTGTGGGATCTTAGTCCCCTGACCAAGGATGGAACCCAGGCCCCGGGCAGTGAAAGCTCCCAGTCCTAACCACCACTGGACCACCAGGGAATTCCCAGGAAAGCCACTTTTTTTTTGGTCCTACTACATATGTAACACGTGGGATCTTAGTTCCCCAACCAGGGATTGAACCCGCATCCTTTGCATTTGTGGAGTCTCAACTGCTGGACCACCAAGAAGTCCCTAAAAAGCCATTCTTAACCACCTTACATAAAGTTGTAACTCTAGGACCCTGAATCCCCTTATTCTATTCAATTTTTTTTCCCTCCACAGCACTTATCTCCTTCTAATATTCTGTACTTATTTTTTTTTTATTGTTTTTCTTGCTAGAATGTAAGATTCTCTAAGGTAGCGATCTTTGTTCTGTTTCCTGATGTATTTCTCTTATCTAGAACAATATCTGGCTTATAGCAGTTTCTTACTACCTATTTTTTTAATAAATAGTTTTTATTTATGGTGGCTACTTAGAAGGGTTCTTTTTCTATCCTCTAATTAAAATCTCATTAGAAATGGCGACCCACTCCAGTATTCTTGCCTGGAGAATGCTATGGACAAAGGAGCCTGATGAGTTACAGTCCACAGGGTCACCAAGAGTTGGACATGACTGAGCAACTAAGCACATACGCATGGAGCTTATACAACTGCAAGGAAAGATGCTCCATTTTAAGATGCATGTAGATGATACCACTTGGTCTTTCAACAGTTACCTCTGGTCTCCATCATACCTTTTACCTGACATTTAGTAGACATAATAGTTGGAAAATAAGAGGCCAACACTGACATTTCTAAAAGCACGCTAATCTCAAGTTCTTTAAAAGACTTTCTTTGAATGAAAAGGGCTGCCCGGTAATACAGGGCACCAATCTATAAGCATTTCAAGCATCAGGGGAAACAGAATGTGAAGGGGAGAACTGAATTTATCAGAATTCCTCTCACAGTGCCTAAAGTGCATAGTTGGGAACATAACTTGATAAGCTTCTGTCGGGGGGCATGGCTAACAGCATGCAGGGCGCTGCCTCCAGAATGGCTGTCTGGAGCCAAAGTCCACCTCACTCACACGGTGGTTGTGTAATCTTGTACAGGTTTCTGCATGTTTCCTCTTTTTAAAAATGGAGCTTACTATGAGTTTTCAGTGAAATATAAAGTGCTCAAGATACGTTCTAGCACACACACACACAAATGAGCTAACAGGGACCACTACTATTAACATCATTTTGGCTGAACTTACTATTACTGTTATCATTCTGATGAAGGTGGATCCACATAAAACATGCGGAAATGCTGAATACAGTCAGCTAAACGAATTTTCTAATTTTGTGCTCACAAAAGCTATTTTCCTTAAAGAAAATACTAAGTAAATATTTAAAGAGCATTAGGTAGAACTGGTCCCGAGTTCTCAGACCACCCAGGGTGCCTGCATATCTCAGTGGGTCTCTGCTTTAATGTATAATATTAGAGGAGGTTTTTGTTTCACCGTCCATCTCAGTAAGACTCCTTAAGAATGGATTCACACACTTTGTATTAGTGAGATCCTTAATAACTGTCCCCCATTCATCTCCTCTACCTTCCTGTTGGATCATTTTCCCTCAAGGAAAAATCAGCATCAGATTTACTCATAGTTAAAAAGAAGAGTCACTCAACCAGGGAGGCTATAAAGTTTGAGGCCCCATTCAATTCCCGAGGGAGCTATGCCACCCAACAAACAGTGCGGTCTAGACACTGGGATGGGAGGGGCCTATGTGAATTTAGTCTCAAGTCACTGGTCCTCAAAGCCCCTCCTTGGGTAGGTGAGATGGGACATTGAGAAGCTGCAGTGGCCGCGTGGTCCCTGGATGACACTCACAATATGGGGAGACTGTCGGCTCATCCCAATCACGGTCCGGTTGATCCTTCTCAGCAGCCGTTCCATTACCAGCTGTATGTGCTTCGCCGTGGGGCCCTAAGGAGGAAACACATGGGTGGAGACACTTCTGACCTGCTTCACTTTTCTTAAGGAAACCTGAGACAGTCAAGATTTCTCTTTCATCTTGTTCTGGCTCTGGCCTACAAAACAGTCTCTTATCCAAAAGGGGGAAACATCGCAGAATGATACATAATGTTATTAAGGAATCTGCTTAACATCATTGGTTCTAACGTTTGAAAGATGAAGGTGGAGATGCAGGAGAAGAATGTCTCCCTAATAACCTATGACATCTGGACTCACTGAGAGCTCCCTGTAACTGCTGACTCAACAGACAGTTTTGGGAGGACCCCCAATAGCATGAGGTACTGGGTCCTGACCCTGAGTAAATCAAGTCACCCAGGAAAATTAGGCACATGAATGGGAAGCAAAACGCAAGTATACAAAGTTCTTGCCATCTTCTGTGTAGCAGGTTAAAAAAAAAAGAAGAAGAAATTCAAGTCAAGGACATTGTTTTGAACCGAAGGTTTGCCTTCAAAATTTCTGTGTTGAAGCTCTAACCCCCAAAGGTGATGGTATTTGGAGACAGAGCTTTGGGAGCGAATCAGGTCACGAAGACAAAAGCTGGGATTGATGGGTTAGTATCCTTTTAAGAAGGGACACCTGAGAGCTTGTCCTGCCACGGAAAGGCTATGTGGGGACACAGCTAGAAGGTGGCTGTCTGCAGGCCAGGAGGAGGCCCCCACCAGGACCCAGCCATGCCAGCATGCTAATCCTGAACTTCCAGTCCTTAGAACTATGAGAAATAAATCTATTCTTTAATCCACACAGCCTTCACTATTTTATTAGAGCAGCTTGAGCAGACTAAGATAAGAGATTAATAACCTGACTCTGTCAGGTATCTATGAGCAAGTATTCAACTCTGTGGAGCCTTCAATATTCATAGCTACACACACACACAAAAGAAAAGTTCCTATACAGGAATTAGCTGGGCTGATACACCCAACACTGCCTCGTGAATGTTTTTCTTTTTCCTTCCTGTGATTTGATATTACATTCTTTCAGTTCCAACTTACCAATATTCAACTCGCCTTTTCAAAGCCAGTATCCATAGCTGCTTCTTGAAAGGTAGTCTGAATCTCCTGCTTAATGCTTCCAACAACTAGATCATTGCTATTTCTGTACTTTTTTTAAAACAGCAAATATTATTAGTACCCCCTTGCTTTTTATTATTTCTTTGAATGAAAGTGGCTCATAAAACCTGCCTCTCTGTGGGGTGTTGTATTTTCCTCTATTTACATGAGTTCCATATGTTAGACCCTGGTAGGTGTGTCCAGTGTACAGGCTCCCTCTGAGTCTTTAACAAATTTACACTTCAGCAGGAGGGTTGGGGCTTAAATATAAATAAACAAAATACAAAGGTTCCCCTGGAAGGGCAGTTTCATGAGGGGAGGGCTTGCTTCTCTTGTTCACTGCTGAAGACTCAGACTTTTCACAGTGTCCAGAGCACAGAAGCTGTGTAAGGAGTGTTTGTGAGTGGAATTTACAACTCAAAAATGGTAAAAGCCTTAAAATGTAAGGACAGAATAAAGGCAGCTAGCAGAGTGCAGGAATTTGGGCAGGACTGCACTAACAACTACTTTATGGAGGTGCTTAATGCAACTGGACTCTGAAGAATGGGGAAAATGTGAAGATATAGGAAAACAGAAGGGAATACTGGGCTATAAAAAATGGGGGGCATAAGAATAAACTTCAGTAATGAGAGCCTGGAATGAGCCGAAATGGTATAGGAAGACATAGGGAATTAATTTGTACATATAAATATGTCTAGGGACTTTATGTAGGAGATCTGGGTTTGATCCTTGGGTCAGGAAGATCCCCTGGAGAAGGAAATGGCAACCCACTCCAATACTCTTGCCTAGAGAATCCCACGGACAGAGACGCCTGGTGGGCTACAGCTCATGGGGCTGCAAAGCATTGCACACGATTGAGCGACTAAACTACCACCCCCAGGGACTATACTGATGGTTCAGTGGTTAAGACTCTGAGCTTCCACTGCAGGGAAAATGGGTTAGATCCTTGGAATTAAGATCATGCAGGCTGCATGGCTCAGCCAAATAAAAGAGATATTATCTAAAAAAAAAAAGAGTAGAAAACAACATTTAGGTTTCAGAAGGAAGGATCAGCATCAGAGAGTATATATGGAGAACTTCTCAGAAGCTCAAGAACAGGTACTACAGTGCTGTCGGGTACCAAAAGCACAAGAGGGTAGAGGTTTCTACCTTACAAGCCTATACAGAGCTCTGGTTCTGAAAAGTTCACAGAGTGACCTCAGTGATGGTCAAACTGGGCTGGCCAGGAAAATCAGCCAGCAGCGGCCCTCATAGCAGGCAGACCTCCCCAGACCTAGATTTGCCTGGTAGGTTCTAGCCAGGAGAAGCCTCTCTAAACACATCTAAAGTGGGTACCACCTAGATTCTCAACTGCCTGGGATGAGCAGGGCCGCACAGCTGTTCCTGTCCCCGGCCACGGGACCAGCATGAGCTGTGCTCCACATCAGGGACTCTTGAACTCACCACATCCTTCCTGTCCAGAACCTCCAGGAGGTAGCTTAGAAGCTGTGAGCTGGCCTCGTGGTCAGGCTTGCTGGAGTTGTCGTCTAACTGGCCGCTGAGCTGGTCTATCAGCAGAGCAAGCAGCACATCCCTGCACTCTGCGGGCGAGAAGGCAGACCGCTCAGCAGCTGCCGGAGCACCCCTCCACACAGCCTGGCTCCTTCCTACAGCCCCCTCTCTGCTTGTCCCTCCAGCTCCCAGCTCTGGGCTCAGCCCTGCAGGGGCTCCTCCAGGCTACCCGGGAGCATGTGATTTTTAGGCATGGAAGTTCAGCCCTCTACCTTGACCTTAAATGCAAAGGAAATCCCACCTAGCATGTAGTCCTATGTTTATAAAGTATTTAACAATGTCTTTAGCTTTTTTTTGGGGGGGGGGGCGTGGAGCTTCCTTTTCCTCAGATGGTAAATAGTGTGCCTGCAACACAGGAGACCAGGGTTCAATCCCTGGGTTGGGAAGATCCCTTGGAGAAGGGGGAATGGCAACCCATTCCAGTATTCTTGCCTGGAGAATCCCATAGACAGAGGAGTCTGGCGGGCTGCAGTCCATGGGGTCACAAAGAGCTGGGTACAACTGAGCGATTAACACAGAGCATTTTTTTTTTAAAGGCATATAACTTTTTTTTTTTTTTTTTAAAAAAAACACTAGGACTTCCCTGGAGGTGCAGTGATGAAGACGCTGCCTTCCAGTGCAGAGGGGTGTCGATTTAATCCCTATTAGGGAGTTAAGATCCCAGATGCCTTAGGCCAAAAAAAAACCACACAACAACCTCAGAAGCCCTATTATAACAAGTTCAATAAAAGACTTAAAAAGTTTTTAAAATAAAACGACATTTAAAAAGGTCAACTTAGGGATTCACTGGCATTCCAGTGGTTAGGATTCAGCACTTCCACCGCACAGTGCACAGGTTTGATCCCTGGTCAGGAAACTAAGGTCCCACAACCCATGTGGTGCAGCAAAAAAAAAAAAGGCCAATGTGATATTTGTAAGCTAAGTTATAGGAAATTAATAAACTAAGTTAAATGCTTTTAATTTTTTGACATGTTCTACCGAATGGATAAAATATTCTCAAAAATTCCTATAAACACTAAGCTTCATCAGCACATTTCAGTGAATTTCACAGATATTCTTTTCATGCCTTTGCAGATACTTGGACTTCATACAGGAAGGTGCTATCTTTCCACTGTGTCTTCTTTCTGGGAATTTCATGATGATAAAATATTATTCTGATAAGTCCAGATATTCTGGGCATGAACAGAAATGACTGTGAACAGTGATACTACTTCAGTTCAGTTCAGTTGCCCAGTCGTGTCCGACTCTTTGCGACCGCATGAATTGCCGCACACCAGGCCTCCCTGTCCATCACCAACTCCCAGAGTTCACTCAGACTCAGGTCCATCGAGTCAGTGATACAATCCAGCCATCTCATCCTCTGTCGTCTCCTCCTCCTCCTGCCCCCAATCCCTCCCAGCATCAGAGTCTTTTCCAATGAGTCAACTCTGCATGAGGTGGCCAAAGTACTGGAGTTTCAGCTTCAGCATCATTCCTTCCAAAGAAATCCCAGGGCTGATCTCCTTCAGAATGGACTGGTTGGATCTCCTCGCAGTCCAAGGGACTCTCACGAGTCTTCTCCAATACCACAGTTCAAAAGCATCAATTCGTTGGCGCTCAGCTTTCTTCACAGTCCAATTCTCACATCCATACATGACCACTGGAAAAACCATAGCCTTGACTAGATGGACCTTTGTTGGCAAAGTAATGTCTCTGCTCTTCAAAATGCTATCTAGGTTGGTCATAACTTTTCTTCCAAGAAGTAAGCGTCTTTTAATTTCATGGCTGCAGTCACCATCTGCAGTGATTTTGGAGCCCCCCAAAATAAAGTCTGACACTGTTTCCACTGTTTCCCCATCTATTTCCCATGAAGTGATGGGACCAGATGCCATGATCTTCGTTTTCTGAATGTTGAGCATTAAGATGTTGAGCTTTAAGATACTATTTCCTCTGTTGGAATTATTAAGTGCATCCTTGCTCTTCAGCTCAAATGCCTCATCCTCATGGTCTCATTTATGCTTTCCACATCCTTAGAGGCAGAAGTTATCACAGCATAATAAGAGGTTTACTAATACTAGGTCTTCTACTTAAGAGCACTCAGTAGCTTTCTGCACTCCCCCGACCATGTCCTTCAAACAGCTGAAATGTCTGAGCACAAATTCAGAGGCTTAGAAAATATCAGAGCCAAAAAACACTGCTGATTTGATCTAGTACAAGTCCATCCTTCCACAGAAACAGAAGCTGAGACTTACGAGATGGTCCTTTGTTTATCTGAAGTTACATAACTAGCCTAGGGCAAAGTCAAAAGGGTTCTCTCACCAACCTACTCAACTTTTCCTGCTTCTGAGGTACCCTGGTGGTCCTCGGACCCTCCAGCCAATACACACAGCATGAATCACCCACTGGGACTCCCTGACCTGGTGGTAGCTTCAAAAACAACTCCCACAGCTTGCCCACCCTGATGAATCTTGGGTTTACTGGGAAAGGACCAGGTATGGGACCTCCTTCCCATGTCAACTTTGGGGCAGGAACACAGTGATTTACACTTGATGGCTCCCTGCTTGACTAGTTACAAAATGAAGAGTCTTTTATCAGTGTAAGTTTCTTCCCTTGGTGCCCTTCTCCACTCCTAGCAGTAAGATGGTAATCTGGCTCACCCACAGCTCCCCCCAAACCTCTCTGATTTATAGTGATTGCCACTACTCCTGCCATAGTCAATTTTTTTGCCACCGATGTGACATGAGTGGGCATGGAGTGGAGGAAAAATGTGCATAACCTGCTCTGCTGAGCAAGTACAAGCAGCAAGAAGTCCATCACTGCCCTGGGGCATCACTGCATCCCTGCCATAGGGTACCACTGCCCCACAGCATCACTGCATCCCTGCCACAGGGTACCACCGACCCACAGCATCACTGCCCCATGCCATGACATCACAGTATCACTGCCTGCCCTGGTCCCTGGTTACTGATATTATACTCCATTTCTAGGTCAAAGGAGATGCATTTGCTTAAAAGGACCATCTTTCCTGCTTGCCTGTTGCTTTCTGGGGTTTGTATTTTGAGGACAAAGTTTGCTAATTAATGCAACATTCACTATAGAATTAAACATTAAAGAACACATGATTTTGCTCTTTCATGGAGCTAGGTAAAATGCTGAACTGATTTCAACTTCTCCTTAAAACCAGTTTCCAGGAAGTGCTTAAGTTTCAACAAGGACATAATTAATTTTTTTTTTTTAAGGTAGCATTGGCTGAAGAAGACAATTTCCATAAGCGGCCATTTTTGCTGGAGACTCACCCGACTGCTGGAAAAGATTGCTCTCTACTATCTTGGTCATGCAGTTCAGTTTCTGGCGAACTAAGTGGTTGTCAGGGATGCTCTGGATGAATTTGCAGAAGAGCACACTAGAAGAGAAACCCGGGTAGTTAGTGGTTTTATCCTGCCTTATTCCCTCTTGAAGGGAATAAGCTCTTCCTCTCTCATGGGAGATTATTTGGGCGTGGAGAGGTTGACCTGGAATTCTCTCCTCAATGACCAGAGAGTCTGCCCCTAAGAAGCCAAGGAGAGGCTATATTCTGCGTTCACTCTAGGGCTCAGCTGGGGAGCTGAGTCTGCCAAACCTGCCAAACAGTCAAGTCCATCACTGCTTTGCAGACCTGTCTTTATACTCAATTTCTGCAAAAGCCTTTTCTGGCTAATTCCACCCCAGTGTCAATCACCATCTGACCTGGCATTCCTGGGGTACTTAGGTGTATAGCTGGAAGCATATTATTATGCATTTTTTCCCTATAGTTAATTTTATATCTGTGCATTTTGTTTCTTTGGAGAAAGTGCAAACCTCTATCTTCCCTAGAACTGAGCAAAGAAAGGTGTTCAGTCCATACGTGTCCATACATGTTAGAAGAATCACAGCATGCGTAGTAGTCCAAGCTGAAGCCAAGCAGGGGAGTTGCATCTCCTGTTAAGAAATAACAGGAACTTCCCTGGTGGTCCAGTGGTTAAGAATCTGCCTTGCAATGCAGGGGATGCTGGTTCAATCCCTGGTTGGGGAACTAAGATCCCACCTGCTATGGAGCAACTAAGACCGAGCTTTCTGGAGCCCATGTGACACAACCAGAGAGGCCTGAGTGCTGCCATTAAGACCCAAGACAGCCAAATAGATAATTTTTTTTTAAAGAAACAATAGTTTTTGGCTATTTACCTGAGTTCAATAGGATCGAACACAAGTTTGACATCATTAATGATGCTAGGAAGGTACTTCAAGGCTGCCCCCTGCAAGAAAAACAAAAAGGCAGATTCAGTCATCAAGCAGGATAAATACAGAATTCCCTGCATGATCTCAAGAAGAAATGACCAATGCTGGGGAATCAGGAAACTGGACATGAATGTTCTTGTGATGAAGGAGAAAGCTAGTATTGCTAACACAAGATCTCCCATCATCTTTCTCCTAAAAAAATCTGGACAGACAGCTTTCCATTGTCCGTTTAGAATTCATTTTTTCTATCCAAGGAGGTAATCAAAACCTTGACATTTCCCTCACAAAGTTGCCAGAGAGAGAAGAAAATAAAGTTCAGATCTGAGTCCTTAGGGATTATATATTTTACATTTAAAAAACTGCTAAGGATGATGATGACGACAACTTTGGGCTTCTGGGGAGAAGGGAAGCCCTAAGAAGAAAGCCTGCTGCTTGAATCATTATCAAGATCAACTGGTTAAATTCACAGAGGCCATAAAAGCTATGCAAGGGATGTCTAAAAGGGCAGTTTGTCATCTTTGGGAAAATGTCTCTTTAGGTCTTCTGCCCATTTTTTGATTGGGGTGTTTGGTCTTTTGATATTGAGGTGGATGAGCTGTTTTGTGTATTTAGGAAATTATCCCTTGCAGGTTGCACTGTTTGCAAATATTTTCTCCTATCCTGTGTGTTGTCTTTTTGTTTTCTTTATGGCTTCCTTTGCTATGCAAAAGCCTTTTAGTTTGATTAGGTCCCACTTGTTTATTTTTCCTTTTATTTCTTTTGACTTGGGAGACTGATCTAAGAAAATACTGCTGTGACTTATGTCAGATAATGTTTTGTCTATGTTCTCTTCTAGAAGTTTTAGGTGCCATGGATTATATTTAGACACAATTAGGCACATGCAAAGATGCTCAACATCACTGATTATTACAGAAAAGAAAATCCAGTGAGATATTATCTAACACAGGTCAGAAGTCTATAAACAATAAATGCTGGTGAGGGTGTGGAGAAAAGGCAACACTCCTACACTGTTGGTGGCAATGAAAACTGGTACAACCACTATGAAGAGCAGCATGGAGGTTCCTCACAAAACAAAAAATTGTGTTACCATATCATCCAGCAATCCCACTCCTGGGCATCTACCCAGAAGAAACAAAAACTCAAATCTGAAAAGATACAGGCACCCCAACGTTCAGAGCAACACTGTTGACAAAAGCCAAAGATGGAAACAGCCTAAGCATCCATCAACAGAGGAAAGATAAAGATGCGCTATGTACGTGTGTGTGTGTGATGGAATATTGTAAGTAAGTGTTAGTCACTCAGTCA
The DNA here is from genome assembly GCA_006410935.1 of Redunca redunca. Lineage (NCBI taxonomy): Eukaryota > Metazoa > Chordata > Mammalia > Artiodactyla > Bovidae > Redunca > Redunca redunca. The sequence goes on along the minus strand of SJYQ01005791.1, from coordinate 451,537 downwards.
TGTTCGACTCTTTGACATTCCATGGATTGTAGCCCGCCAGGCTCCCCTGTCCATGAAATTCTCCAGGCAAGAATACTGGAGTGGTTGTCACTTCCTTCTCTGTAATGGAATATTACTCAGCCATAAAAAGACAGATATCATATGACATCATTTATATGTGGCATCTAACAATAACATAAATGAATTTATTTATAAAACAGACTCACAGACATAAGAAAAAAAAACTTACAGTAATCAAATGGGAGAGGGTAGGAAGGGATAAATTAGGATTAACAGATATATATCATGATATATAAAACAAACAAGGACCTGCTGTATAGCATAGGGAACTATATTTAGTATCTTATAATAACCTGTAATGAAAAAGAATCTGAAAAAATACATATGTATAACTGAATCGCTTTTCTGTACACCTGAAACTAACACAACATTGTAAATCAACTCTACTTCAATAAAAATAGGTAGCTTGTCTTTGGGAAATGAACATTTGAAAATACAAGTGTACGAAAAAAATGAATACAAAGGGATTTCCCCTTTACTTTCTACAAGTCATTCTAAAATAAACAGGTTTTCCATGAATGAGGATTATTTTTTTTATCATGCACTGCAAGTTTTTCGTTCCCCAGAACATCCTCACCCACAGTATTACGAGTAGCCCAAGTAGATCAAGCTGACCTTGATCTTGACAGCTTCTTCCATAGGCCTGTCCATCAGTGAATTGAAAGAAAGAAATAACTGGCGGATTGAATTACTAAATTCATCTCCATCTTCACTTTGGCCATAAAATCTTAACAGAAAAAAAAAAAGAAGGTAGTCAGATATTCCATCTTTAAAAGACATTTTTCAATATCTTTGTTGCCTACAGGATGCTAGAGGCCCATGCCTCACGTGTCACCTCTTCACACTGTGCACGGAGCCATCACAAGTGCTCTAAGGTGGTTCAGGGAGGGGCCCCGAAGCTGGGAAGTCATCACCACCTGGACAAAAGGAAGGTAGTGATTTGTATGTAAAGTCCTACAACAGGGCTCTCCTCCTGGTCCCCTGAAGCTGTCTGAAGGCCAGTCTTGGTGATGTCCTCCATCATAGTGGCGTGTGGGCATTCCTGGAACAGAGTGGGGAACAGCCAGAAGCTGCTTTGCCTCAAGTGGCAGATGCGCCCTGTCTACAAGCCCAGCATCCTCAGCTCATTAGAACAATGTCCAATAAGCAGGGGACTTTCTCAGCTACCTAGACTGACAGCTCAGTCTTGCCACCTCCCGCCCTCCAACCCTCCCTCCCTCTCTCTCACCTCTTCTAATCATTCTATCTAATCACTCTGCCACTTGAATCACTGTCTCATCACATCAAGATCATTTGTGCTGCAGTTTCAGACAATAGGTAGTAAAGTTCTTCAACCCAGAAATGATCTGAAACCAATCTAGTCTGTGAATTCAGTTAGCATTCTTCTACCTACTGACCTGGCCAACCTGCTCCACAACAGGGCCCTCACAGGACACAGGCCACCTTGGCCTTCACTGATACTGTGCTTTGTTTCTTGCTTTTTAAATTAAAAAAAAAAAAAAAAAAAAAAAAATTTTCGCCATACTGTGAGGCATGTGAGATCTTAGTTCCCCAACCAGGGACCAAATACACCTGCATTAGAAGCTCAGAGTCTTAACTGCTGGATCTCCTGGGGAGTCCCTGATTCATGCTTGTTTAAGTAAGGTACCCTGCTTGTCTATCAACTGAAAACTTGGGTTTCAGAAAGTAGAAATCAGAAGGCTCATGTCTCAAGAAACACAAAAGTACTGAAACTGTTGTCCAAGTGCACTTATGCTGGGTGGCTATCTTACCACCAACTGGTCAAGAGTAGGGATGGTTCGAACTTGGAATTTTATACACACACTCAAATATATATGCATATACATATTTATATTAGTCTCCTCCATTCACCTATAACCTATATGGTACTTATGGAATGTGAACTTCTCTGAAAATTATTCAGAGGGTTCCTGCTAATTCTCAATTCATCCATTCTGCAGAACTGGAAAAGAACTTTATTTGCAATTTATTCCTTGAAGTATCTCAAAATGAACATGTGCAAAACAGAGCTCACTTGATTTTCCTGCTCATCTTTCAATTGTCCACATCTTGGCAAGTAGCACACCAAACCTAGAAGTTATCTACAATTCTTCTCTCTCATTCTGCCACCCATTCTAACAGCAAGTCCTGTGATCTCTTATCCCTAAATCGGTCCACTCTCTGCATCTCATAGGAGACAGACCCACCAGATCTCACATTTGAACTATAACAGCCTATTGGAGGGAGGGTCAAGAGGGAGGGGATATATGTATACACTACAGCTGATTCACATTGTTGAAGCTAACATTGCAGAAACACACACAACATTGTAAAACAATTACCCTCCAATTAAAAAAAAAAAAAAGACTAAAACTTAAAACAGCAAAAAAACAGCCTATTAAGTGGTCACCCCGGTTTCACTCTTAACCCCTGGCAATTCATTTTCCACCTAAGAGATGAGATGATCTTGTATTAGGCTGGCCAAAAAGTCAGTTCAAGTTTTTCCCCAGCATCCTACAGAAAAACCTAAATGAACTTTTTGGCCAACTCAGTAAAATGTAAGCCAGATATATCACGACCTCTCTAACTGAAACCCTTCAGTGGTTTCCCAAGACACCTGGAATGAAATCTGAACTCCTGACTATGACCTAGGTGGTCTTCATCATGCATCACTGCCTGTGAGGCTCCGTCCTCCCATTCTGGATCTGTGCTCCAGCAACAGTGCCTTCTCCTGACTCCTCCCACAGGTTACTCGGTAACCCCGCAGGACACTTGCGATAGCTGTTCCTACTCCCCGCACTTCTCTTACCTGAGACTTTCAGAGGCCAGCTCCTTGTCTTTCAGTCTCAACTCAAATGCTAGCCACCGGAGAAATCTCTCCCACCAGCTCAGCTCAAGGACCTTCCCAAGTCACTGTCACATCAGTGCCTTCCCTCCTAGCTTTTATCTATCTGAGATGATCTTGCGAGCTTCTTTATTATCTGCCCCCCTGAACTCAATGTAACCCACAAGCATCACTGGAGCAGGAACCTTGTTTCATCTGTGCTAGATCCCCAATACCCAGAGCATCCTACGTTTGTGACTTAAAAAAAGGAACTATGGACTTCACTGGGAATCCAATGGTTAAGACTACACCCTCCAACATTGAGGGTGTGAGTTCAGTCCCTGGTCAGGGAGCTAAGATTCCCACATGCCCTGAGGCCAGAAACCAAAACATAAAACAGAAGCATACTGTAACAAATTCAATGGAGAAAAAAATTATTAATTAAAAAGGGACTAACATGAGATTGCAGGATTAACACCAACCTTCTCAGTGTCCTATTGCATCTATAAAATCCAAGCAATCGAAAACAACAAAATTCTGTAAAGCAATTATCCTTCAAAAAAATTTTTTTTTAAATCCAAGCGATCAGAGAATATAGATTGCCAGACTCTCTGTCCCAGCTTAACCTCTTTAGAGTGAGAAAACATCACAGGGAAAAATAATAATGAACAGGCCATCCGGGCCTAAGTTCAACACAGTCACTCTCTTAGTTTCATGGGTTAATTAACTTGGCTTTTCCACTGTTATCATGCAATCTGATTTTGAAAATGATGAACACAAAGCTGTTGTTCAGTCACTCAGTCGTGTCCAGCTCTTTGAGACCCTATGGACTGCAGCATGCCAGGTTTCCCTGTCCTTCATCTCCCAGAGCTTGCTCAAACTCACATACACTGAGTCGGTGATGCCATCCAACCATCTCATCCTCTGTCGTCCCCTTCTCCTGCCTTCAATCTTTCCTAGCATCAGGGTCTTTTCTAATGAGTTGGCTCTTCACATCAGGTGGCCAAAGTATTGGAGTTTCAGCTTCAACATCAGTCCTTCCAATGAATATTCAGGACTGACTTCCTTTAGGATTGACTGGTTTGACCTCCTTGCAGTCCAAGGGACTCTCAAGAGTCTTCTCCAACACCATAGTTTGAAAGTATCAATTCTTTGGCATTCAGCCTTCTTTATGGTCCAACTATCACACCCATACATGACTACTAGAAAAATCATAGCTTTGACTAGACGGACCTTTGTTGGCAAAGTTAAGAGCGAAAGAACACAATGGGCTGGATGCAATGAAACATTATGAAGGGTAAGAGAGTCAGTGGATCATTAATGGAAATTATTTTTAAAAATTTCATCAATTAAGGTTTTCATGTTTTTATGAGGATTCTTATTGCTGGACATCAGGGCAGTTTCCTCAGTAGGACATCCTAACCAAATACATGGAAATTCAGCATTAATTATGAAATACAAATACCAAACAATAAAAGACCATCTGAAAAGACTTATATAACCCATGTTAGGGGAACACCACTAGCTTCTGCTAGGGAAGAAAGAGTTGTCATTTGTCCGGCTCAACTTTTAAATCATTAAACATGTTTATAAAATGTAAAAATGTACAAATTCACTGTAGAAACCTTGAAAATGCAGATAAGAAATAAACCTACTTAAGTCCTCTTACCTACAGTTTTACTATTAAAATTTTCACATATTATGCATCCAGTCCTAAATTATTTTTGAAATTGTGATATTGTGTTTTCCACCTTAGTTTTTAGCCTATCAGGGTTATCTTGCCTCACTAAAATACCCTACATTTGAAAGGGCGCAATATACATACTGTAACATTCATCTTTGTTCATACTTGATGGATTTCTTTTCATAAATTTTTAGATGGTTTATCACTGGACAAATATCTTCCTCTGCTTTGTGTATATATGTTTGATTTTTATTCACAGTGCCCAGTTTCCATCCTTAAAGAGTTTATATTCCTATCAGCATTAAAACACATGGCTAAATTTGTCCACTCTTAACAAAGGATGATTAACATTTTAGTATGTTACCTATAGTTTCCAAAGTACAAATCTGCCTTAGAAATATACTTTAACAGTTTGGAAATCCAGTAGCGATGACAATGGGGTAGTGGACATTCCCAGAAAAGTTATTTTTTCATTTTTGATTTCTATTGTTTTTGATGGAGCAGTTATCCTAGGAATTCAAACTGGGAATTAATCATATCTTTAGGGCTTAGTTTCACCAGGCACCTCAGCTTGAAGTCAGCAAAGAAACACAAACCTCAGAAACAAACCCTCCTAACAACTGCCACTATTTCCATCTACTTCCAGCAATAGTTCATGATCCTAGATTTGCACATCCACTATCATCGTGAAGCTCCTTGCTATTTTAAATACAGTCTTGCCACAGGAACCTGACTTCCTACACATCTGTCACCAACAAAGGCTCTCATTTAGGGCTGCACATTGTAGCCACCTGCATCCCTCAGTCCAACTGCCACTACTGCCTTAGAAATTCTGCTGACCCAAAAGGACTCAGCGTGAACCTTCTTTAAAGGCTGCACAGTCTACCCTTAGGTCTCCCTGGTGGCTCAGTGGTAAAGAAAATGCCAGCAGTGCAGGAGATATGGGTTCGATTCCTGGGTCGAAAAGATCCCCTGGAGATGAAAAGGCAATCCACTCCACTGTTCTTGCCTGGGAAATCCCATGGACATAGGAGCCTGATGGGTTGCAGTCCAGAGGGTTGCCAACAGTCAGATAGGACTGAGCAACTAAACAAGTCCACTCTCATCTTCAGCTCTAAAGTTCTGAAATTTGACAGTTTCATGATCCAAAAGCTCACAGCGCTGAACATGTACACAAGGAATAAGAAAAACCACTGTCAGAGAGGGTGGAGAGCATCAAAATCGTATTACCATCACCATTACCTCAAGTAGAGTACTCTAGATTGGATGATGAACCTGAACAAGTACTTTAAGGCTTTCAAGGCAGCAAAAAGCAATTCTGTCTTGCTGGAATCATCTGCATTTGCCACATAAAAGTTCAGTACCTTGGAGAGTTTCCTGAAAAGGATGAGAAAGAAAAAAGCGTCAGTGGGGCAAAGTGGTATTCTGGGGCCTAAGGTACACTACACAAAAGGGAACTTGGCTTCCTGGGGAAGTAGAAGTCATAACTATAGTACTTATTTCTTCTGGAAATTTCTTCTTCACTGCAGTCTAGGCTTAGAGTTTCCCTTCTGCTTAGAAACAAGGGATAGTTTCTTTTCCTTTGCAGGATTCTTTTTAAAAGGATCAAGAAGAAGAGCTGAAGGGATGCGAATGTGAGGGTATTTTAATCTATAGTATTTTATATACGGGCTTCCTAGGTGGCACAATGGTAAAGAATCTGTCTGCCAATGTAGGAGACATGGGTTCGATCCTGGGGTCATGAATATCCCCTGGAGGAGGAAATGGCAACCTACTCCAGTATTCTTGTCTGGGAAATCTCACGGACAGAGGAACCTGGTGGCCTACAGTCCATGGGGTCGCAAAGAGTAGGACATGACTTATTGACTAAAACAACAAGTTATGCCGACTTTTTCAAATGTTCCTGTAAAGATGGATTTGTCTGCCTAAGTAGCCACCTTGAAAGAAATCTAATTCCCTCCAATCTGCCCCAAATTTTTAGAATCCCTAAATTGGAGCCAAATGAAAATTTTATTGTATGGGAAGAAGAGCAGCCGAGAGTTCTGAGCATCTAAACAGATAAAACTGCTCTGGGATTGCTCTTTATGTTTTTCTACAGTCTTTGGACTACGCATTGTTTTAATCTTGGGCCATCTCACATTTTTGAGGGCACTGAAATGCTGAACTTTTCTTCAGGGAATCTTTTTGAGTTTTCCCAGTATTAAGAAAAATCATAGGAATCATGTAGACTTGATCAATTATTACAAATCAACTCAGATTACCAGAAGCACACCACTTGGAGTCCTGCACTTGGCTCTGTGTAATAAAGATCCAATGAGAGGATGTCATCTTTTTCTTTTTTTTGAGTCTAGTTGACTTAAAATGTTGTGTTAGTTTAAGGTGTACAGCAGAGTGCATCAATTACACATATACATATACCCACTCTGTTTTTAATGTTTTTCCCGTACAGGCCATTTCAGAATACTGAGTAGAGTTTCCTGTACTATACAGTAGGTCTTATTATTAATAGTTATCTATTTTATATACAGTAGTGTATATGTAGTTGTATATATGTCAATCTTCCAACTTATCCCTCCCCCCCTGTATCCCCTGGTAACCATTAAGTTTGTTTTCTCCAACTGTGACTCTACTTCTACTTCGTAAATAAGTTCGTTTGTACTATTTGTACATCCCTTTGCCAAGGGTCCATATAGTCAAAGCTTTGGTTTTTCCAGAGTTGGACCACAAAGAAGACTGAATGCCAAAAAATTAATGCTTTTGAATTGTGGTGCTGGAGAAGACTCTTGAGAGTTCCTTGAACCGAAAGGAGTTCAAACAAGTCAATCCTAAAGGAAATCAACCCTGAATATTCACTGGAAGGACTGATGCTGAAGCTCCAATACTCTGGCCATCTCATGCAAAGAGCTGACTCATTGGAAAAGACCCTGGCTGGGAAAGATTGAAGGCAGGAGAAGGGGATGACAGAGGATGAGATGGTTGGTTGGCATCACTAACTCAATGGACATGAGTTTGAGCAAACTCTGAGAGATAGCGTTATAGGGAACCCTGGCGTGCTACTCTCCATTAGGTTGCAAAGAGTCGGATACAACTGAGCGACTGAACAACAACAACTTTTTTTTTAGATTTCATAAATAAGATCATATGAAGGATTTTGTCTCTTGTGGCTCTTGCCTTGGAAATTCAGGCTACTGGGTGTAAAGAGCTGCCTCACTGGTTTATCTGCTGCTTCCCTGAACCTACTGGGCATTATATCCATTGTGTTAATTGCTGATTATGCTACATTGATATGTCTTTAAATGTCACTTAGGTTTTATTACATTTTTGAACCATTATGCAGATAAAACCGAGAACTTTCTTGTTTAGTTCAGAAAAAAGACACATGGGATCAAAGGTCTGAATGACAGAGCAGGTCAGCAGGTAGCCTGACAGATCAGCTGGCAACAACTGGCACAATCAGGCATAAGCCATGTGAGAAACATCCCTGCCATCTCACCTACACTCCTGTCACTATCGTGTTGCTCTGCACAAAAACCAGAATGCAAGGGGCTGGGGGACAGGCCACCCTGTGGTGAGCTGAGGGCTGCAAGGCAAAGCTCAGAGTAAACACCAGTCAGGTCTCATAATCCAAAGACAGAAAGAAGGCTTTACTCTGGGAAAGGTGGGGACCATTCCCTCTTATGTAAAAGAAAGAAAACTCAACCATCTTCTATCCTCTAAGCCAGTGGTCCCCAACTTTTCTGGCACCAGGGACCAGTTTTGTGGAAGACAATTTTTCTACAGACCAGGGGAATAGAAAATAGTTTTCAGGATGATTCTCATAAGGAGTTCGTAATCTAGATCCCTTGCATGCACAGTTAATAGGAGGGTTCACTCCTATGAGAATCTAGTGGCACCACTGATCTGATAGGAGGCAGAGCTCAAGCGATGACGTGAGGGATGGGCAGTGGCTGTAAATACAGATGAAGCTTCCTTCACATGATCACCAGCCACTCACCGCCTGCTGGGGGACCTAGTTCCTATCAGGTCACTGACTGGTACCAGCCCATGACCTGGGGGTTGGGGACCCCTGCTCTAAGGAACGACTTCTACAAAGCATTTGCTGTGTAGCGTTGAGGGCCTGATCTACAGTTCTCTTGCATGTGGTCCTCCTTCACCTTCTGGTTGATCCCATTGGCACCTCTGGCTGATCCCACTGACACCCACCTCCTAAGATCTTGGGTAGGGTCCTCTGTCCTGGATTATGCTCCTAACAACTTCAGCTCCTCACCTACAGATGCTCTGGATTCCTAAGGCAGTACAGCCTTATCTCTTCCACAGCTTCCCAGAGATGAGGGCCTGAATGTAATCCTTTTTCCATAGTTGGAATTGTTGGATGGTTCCCACTTTCCACCAGGAAGTTTAGCACAAGGTTCTGTACTTTAGAGGTGCAGGTCCTCAGCTCATGGCCTTTTGGTTTCTCAACAACCCAGCCCCTGGAGCACAAGCTGACAACCCAACCACAGACCCTTTTCGGGCCTGGTACTCACACGTAGGCCAGAGTGGCGCTGAAGTGCTTGTAAATGTAGGTCTCAAGAACAGGGTTGAAATGCTGGAACTTGATGTCTCCTATCAGTGAAATAATAAACACCTGCCAAAGGTGAAAAATACAAATAGCAGTACAGCACAAACCCTGGCTGGAGAAGGCAATGGCACCCCACTCCAGTACTCCTGCCTGGAAACTCCCATGGACGGAGGAGCCTGGTAGGCTGCAGTCCATGGGGTCGCTAAGAGTCGGATGCGACTGAGTGACTTCACTTTCACTTTTCACTTTCATGCACTGGAGAAGGAAATGGCAAACCACTCCAGTGTTCTTGCCTGGAGAATCCCAGGGACGGGGGAGCCTGGTGGGCTGCCGTCTATGGGGTCGCACAGAGTTGGACACGACTGAAGTGACTTAGCGGCAGCAGCACAAACCCTGGCATTCAGTCAACAAGCTGGGTCTCAATGTATGGGGTCTTCTTTTCCTTCTTGATTATTTTGGTAGTGTCCCCAACATTTCTATCCCAGAGCTGAAGAGAAGTCTCAGGTTTCTTTTTATTTAACATGAACACAGAGACCATGAAGTGTCAGGCACTGTGGTAAATGCTGGGATGAAGACAATACAACCCAGCACCCCCGGCCTCAGAGAGCTGACCACCACAGAGAGCAGGCAGGGCACAGGTAAACAGGTCAGGGAGGAAAACGGAATCGGAGAGGGCAGGGTGTGGGGACGGGTTTCCTGGGAGAATAATAGACACTATCGCAAGGATACAGCTAATGAAACACTGAACAACATCTCTCTCCTCAGCGCGGTGTGGGTGCCCCTAAAAACTGAACTTCACCAGACTTCAGGGTCTCAATTTTCTGCTCAGATGTTAACTCTTATCAGGTGACATCTTATCACTACCGGACACGTAACCAACAAATAACCACTTTGCACCTACTTATGATGCATCCATGCGTGCTTAGTCACTCTGCCATTTTTGACTCTTTCCAACCCTATGGACTGCAGCCCACCAGGCTCCTCTGTCCATATTTCCCAAGAAAGAATACTGGAGTGGGTTGCCATTTCTTTCTCCAAGGATGAAACCTGGGTCTCCGGCATCTCCTGCACTGTATGTGGTTATTTTACCACTGAGCCACCTGGGAAGCCCCATATTCTGGTTTAGGGCCAGACAATTTTAAATCCAGTTAAAGGGATTCCTTATGTCAAATGTAGTAAAATACCTCCTTTTCCCAAATGAAAAAGAAAAAGCATATCAAAAAGGAAGATTTAACAGGAATTGAAGAAAAAAGTTCTTGACTATAAGTCAATCATATCTAGGTACCACCCTGGTGGCCCAGTGGTTAAGAATCCATCTTCCAATGCAGTGGACATAGGTTCAATCCTGGGCTGGGGAACTAAGATCCCACATGCCATGGGGCAACTAAGCCTGAGCACTGAAGCTAGAGAGAAGTTCAAGCACTGCAACTAAGACCCATCACAGCCAAAAATAAATAAATAAAAATTTTAGGAAGTCAATTCTATCTAACATGACTTCTGGGAATGTTGCCTCAAGAATTCATCAGAGAGATGGATACAAGTATTTATGCAGGAGGATACTGTCACCATTATTTGTAATAGTGAATTATTAAAAACCACAAAGTTGTGAGAATGAACACTAGGTTACCATGCATAATTGCTTACCAGTGCATCAAACACGAGGAAGTCATATGTTTCATCATCTGACATTTCCATCATGATGTTAAAAAGTGCATCAAGTGTATCTTGCAAAAACTGATGATAAGAAAAACAGAGGTTATCTGGTGCTTTCAGTTTAGCTCCAGAGAGCAGAAATACAAGGAGAATTAGATTTCAAAAGAAGAGGTTTAAAAATAGCATTTTCTTAAAAACTGGCACACTTGCTTCCCAATGTAGACTAGGGGTTACAGTTACACTCATTGGGTTCATTTAAGATATTGAACTAAGGGTGCAGTGGCTGTAGTCTTATCTGTGAGTAAATAAACATACCTTCACAATCTCTCCTCCATCCACCTCCATTAACTTCTTCAAGTTGTGTTTAATATTCTGAGGGCTTGAGCGCCAATTTAACAAGCCTAGCAGGTCAACTGGGAAGAACAACCACAAACCATAAGTGTTAGACACAGATTTGCAGAGCAATCCACACATACAGCTCTGTAGAGAAGATCATTGCTCCTACAGGTGGCTAGAACCTTAGGCAGTCTTTTAATTTGCTGTCTCTTACTTAAGTCAAAGAAAACCTTTTAGTCGTCTTTCCTTCTTCACAGAGGAAAAAAACCAACCACAAATGTACAAGAACCTAAAACAATTCCTGAATAGAATGCACACCTCTCATGTAAGATATCACTGTCTTACACATGAATCACTTAAATAAGCTAACTTCCTTTAATTTCCTGCACTGCTTAATTTGTCTCCTGTCACTCTGTGTGTCTCGGTGGATGCAGAGGGGAAAAATAAACCTACAAATGTACATTAATTCATTTAAACATCACATCCACACTCTAGAGATTTCAGATTTTTTCAACTTAAAAACAATTTATTTTATATTGGAGTATCATTGATCCACAATGTTGTGTTAGTTTCAGGTATACAGCAAAATGATTTAGCTCTAGTGAGTGAGTGAAAGCCACTCTGAAATGTTCGACTCTTTGCAACCCATGGACTACAGCCCACCAGGTTCTCCGGTCCATGGAATTTTCCAGGCAAGGATACTGGATGGGTAACCATTCTTTTCTCCAGGGGATCTTCCCTGGGTCNGTAAATATATAAAAATTATATATTCATATATATGTATATATATTCTTTTTCAGATTTTAGTTCCCATATAGATTATTACAGAAAACTACTCTGAGTAGAGTTCTGTGTGTTATTCAGTAAGTCCTTAATGGCTACCTATTATATAGGAATGTATATGTTATATATAGGTATGTATATGTTTTATAGGTATGTAATATGTATTTTACAGGTGTGTATATGTTAATCTCAATCTCCTAATTTATCCCTCCACCCCACTTTTCCCCTTTGGTAACCATAGAACAGATTCTGTTTCATTTTGTTTCATTTTTGAGATGAAGAAATTTAAGCTTTGTGAAATTAAATTACCTGCCTTAGATTACACAACTGCCAGAGAACAGTATGAATGGAATTTAATGACAGATTTTCTGATTCCCCAAAACCATGTCCTTGCTATTCTATCATACTCCCTCCCAGAGTTCTTCAAAGAAATAAAACAGATGGCAAATCAGATGGGTTGCTACACTGAAGGATGGTAGAACAGATGAATGGCTTGCAGGGTAACTCTGCGACAAAAATCTTCAGGTGTTTTTGGATTTAAAATGCAGAATTTGGGATCTGTAAACCACTTACAGTGGGCTTCCCTGGTGGTTCAGTGGTTAAGAATTCACCTGCAATGCAGGAGACCCAGGTTCGATCCTCGGGTCAGGACGATCTCCTGGAGAAGAAAATGTCAATTCAATCCAGTATGCTTGCCTGGGAAATCGCATGGGCAGAGGGGCCTGGTGGACTACAGTCCATGGGGTCACAAGGGTCAGACAGGACTTAGCAACTACCCAACCACAAGCCATTTACAGGTCTAATGAACATCTAGATACTAAAACTGTCACTTTAGTGTCATACTAAAGCAGGCATCTGGACCATTACTACTTTATCATTTTCTCTAGTGCATCAAGTTACTATTACTATTCATAGAGCGTTTTTTAGTAAGCGTAGCACTATGTATTTTTTAATCAATTGATTTGTGTAAACACATATATAAGTAGTTGAAAATGTATTCTGTTCATAAGAACAGCCAATTTGCTTCAGTGTGTCTGTTTTACTGGCATGCACATGTTTAGTCCCTGAGAAGCCTCCAATGCCTAGAGACAACCCACTGTCAACAAAATAAAATCCCAATAGCATTCACAGCAGAAGGTGCTAAGGTCCCTCCTAGGGTTTGCCTGCCAGCCCATCACAGGCAAACAGATCAACTCAACACTCCCCAAGCTGCGGCATGCTCTGAAATCATTTCCTGTCTTTACTTCCCTTTGTTTGAAATGCCCAGAAATACTATACTGCTTTGACCAAAAATTTTGTTCAGGTTTTATCCATATGCTGTTACGGAGGGATTTCCCTGGTGGTCCAGTGGTTGGGAATGTGCCTTCCAATGCATGGGAACACAGGTTTGATCCCTCATCAGGGAATTAGGTGGAGAAGGAAATGGCGGCCCACTCCGATGTTCTTGCCTGGGGAATCCCAGGGACGGGGGAGCCTGGTGAGCTGCCATCTATGGGGTCGCACAGAGTCAGACATGACTAAAGCGACTTAGCAGCAGCAGGGAATTAGGATTCCACATTCTACTCTATGGGACAACTAAGCCCACGTGCTGCAACTACTGAGCTCGCACGCTCAGAAGCCTGCCTGGTGCAACTGGAGATAAATCCATGCATCACAACTAGCACCTGATGCAGCCAATAAATAATGTGTGCTTAGCTGCTCAGTTGTGTCCGACTCTTGTGCAACCCCACGGACTATAGCCCACCAGGCTCCTCTGTCCATGGGATTTCCCAGGCAAGAATACTGGAGTGAGTTGCCATTTCCTTCCCCAGGGGATTTTCCCAACCAGGGATCGGAACCAGGTCTCCTGCATTTGCAGCTGGATTCTTTACAGTCTGAGCCAACAGGGAAGTCCAAATAGGTAATAAATAAATACATTTTAAAATTTATTTTAAAAAAAATAGATGTTATGGAAAAACCCAAGCAAACTTTTTGGCCAACCCAATACTATGGATTTGGTCAGCTGCTACTTCTACCTCAAGACTCATTTCAAACTTTATTCCCTCTGGGAAGACATAACCAATCGTTCTCTTCTATCTGCACTCCTTGTCCATATACATGTACATTAGAACAAATAAGTAATGACACACTTGACATCTCTCTGCCTCTTCCCATAGATTGAAACACTTGAGGGGAGGGACCATATTGCATTCATTCTTAAACCTATCACAGTGCTAGCCACCTAGCAGGTGTTCAGTACACACTGGATCAAAGACTGAATAGCAGGATGGAATCAAAACCAGTAGCCCTGAGGAAATTGGTAGTGTACACAAGACAATTCTTCACTCTTTACATAAATACTTCACAACAGACACTGTGCTGGACCTATCCACTAGGCACTGCCCATTCCATCTTCCCATCTCCTATTTCTGCCTGAGGCTAGTTAACCATTCTGTTACACTTCATTTCACGAGCGCTACCTAAGGAAAAGGACTTAGATACGCTATCAGCAGAGAAGAGTCACTCAGCAGATTTTAGCATCTGCCAAGCACTCTCTCATCAGCCTAGAGGTTTATCCCCTAGAGATAGTTGCATGCTCCATCAATGCTCATATTAAGGATGTATTTGGCAATGGTGAACCATAAGGTCTTAGGGCAAGAAAAGTGGTGGCACAGTCATAGAAACAGGCCTAGATTCACAGTGTTTCTGGGATTCACACAGGTTGATGAATAGCTCCGACAAACTTCATTTCAATGCTGTATAGTATCTATCCCATTGTATGGATGTACCAAAATTTGTTCATCCATTTTACTGTCAATGATCAACCAGATGGGGGAATGCTCTGACAATCCAATGGTTAGGACTCCACACTTACACATCAAGGGTCTGGGTTCAATCCCTGGTCAGAAAACTAAGATCCTACAAGCCAAAGCGGCACAGCCAAAAACAAAAATGAAAACAAAACAACGCCCCCCCACCAACCAGATGGGTTATTTGTGGTTTTGAGACATCATAAGCAACTGTGCTGTGTACATTCACATATGCCTCCCGGTATCCAGGTACAGCTGCTTACCTGAGGTGTAAACTAGAGTATATTTCTGGGTTATCAGGAATGACCACCTTCAAACATATCGGATACTACCTAAATGTTATCCAAAGTTGTCCCAATTTACATCTCCATCAGAAGTATGTAAGAATTCATGATGCTCTAATTGACAGTCCCCAAATTTAGGGTAGTGATTACCTTTGGGAAAAGATTAGGACCGTAACACTTAAGAAAAGAATGACAAAAAAAATTTCACTACAAATATGTATTTTCAGATCCAAGTCCATTACTTATGAGTTCAGGCACAGTATTAGGTAAGATGTTACAGACAAACTTGAATGAACTTTTTGGCCAGCCTAATATTTCAGTTTCTTAACTCAGCATTCTGATCAGCAAATTGAGATTAATGATAACAGCATGGGTGTCTTCCTGTGCTAGGATGTCCATGGGTAAAGTGAGACAGCTGTGAAAGCCTGGTGCAGGGTCCATACCTGCAGAGACTTGACTCCCCTCTCCCCTTTCCAGAACAAATCTATTCTCACCCTCCATACGGTCCAGCAACAAAATGATCCCATATAAATCGAGCTGTTCTAGTTTTGAAAAAATTCAAAAAGTAATGAAAGCACCTACAGGCTCTGTTTGTGACAAAGTCCAGTGGCTTTTGACCTTTGGAGTCTGAACAGCCCTCCAAAGGCTAAGGAACACCTTTGGTCAAGTCTCCGTGTAAAAGAACAGATACCTTCCTGATCAGCAAATGCCCTCGTAGAGCTGACGTTTACTCATGTTCCTCGGCTGCTTCTTTCTCAGAATAAATTGAACTGGTTCTTTATCATTCCCATCATATTAGAAGAAAGCAGAGAAACACCAACACTTATGATCTGCTGCTGGGAATACCCTGTCTTTTCATATATGCACAAGGTTGCCCTGTCTGTCCCCTCTTCCTCCTCCTGTCCAGGCTGACAGCAGGTGAGATGAGGAAAGTGGGTCACAGTGAGATCAAGTGACTTGTCCAAGATGAACCAGCTGGCAAGTGGCAGAGCTGAGAATTGAACCCAGGCAACTGGCTCCAAATTCTCCTTATATATTTAAACAGCACTAAGGTTATATTCTATGTACTGTTAACATTTTCCTATGTCTGTTTTGAAATACTGAGTTGGCCCAAAAGTTCATTCATGTTTCTCTGAGGATGTTACAGAGGAACCTGAATGAACTTTTTTGGCCAACCCAGTTTTTTTTCACAGCCTCATATATTTCATCATTTAATAACATTATAGACTTTGAACTGATCCCCAACAACTGGACATCTGGATTGTTTGCCATATTCCCCCATTATGAATAATAGGGAAACATCCTCCTACATAAATCTTTGTGTACATCTCTCATTGTCCACTTATGTACACTTTCTAAGGGTCACAGTACTAGACCAAAGGGTCTGAAAATAAATATTTAAAATCTCTGATACACCTTCTTAATCATTTCCAATAAACATTATACTATTTAATCTTGTATCAACAATTTATTTATACTTACTTTTCCCCTAACAATGGTTATATCATGGATATAGTTCTGTCATGTAAGCTCAGAATGCTTTCTGGCTTAATTTTTAAGGTGTTTGTCTTTCCTAATTAATAGACTTTATTTTGGAGAAGGTAATGACAACCCACTCCAGTATCCTTGCCTAGAGAATCCCATGGACAGGGGAGTCTGGTGGGCTGCTGTCCATAGGTTTGCACAGAGTCAGACATGACTGAAGCGACTTAGCCTGCGTGCATGCATTGGAGAAGGAAATGGCAACCCACTCTAGTGTTCTTGCCTGGAGAATTCCAGGGATGGAGGAGCCTGGTGGGTTGCCGTCCATGGGGTTGCAAAGAGTCGGACACGACTGAAGCGACTTAGCAGCAGCAGCCGCAACAGACTTTATTTTTTTGAGCAGTTTTAGGCTTGCAGAAAAATTAAGGCCAAAGTGCAGAGAGTTCCCAAATACCCCTTCAAGGTTGCAGAGTTTCCAGTATTATTAACATCCTGCATTACTGTAGTACCTTTATTACAACTGATGAGCCAACGTTGATAAAGATCTTAACTCAAGGCTGTCGTTTAAGTTAGGCTTCACTTCGTATATTCTGTGGGTATGGACAAATGTCCAGTGACATATAACCCTATACCCATTAGGGTATCTTTTAGTGTATAGCTTTACTGTCCTAAAAATCCCGTTCTTGGTTTGTTCATCCCTCCCTCTCTCCCCGAGCCCTTTGTAATCATGGATCTTTTCATGTCTTTATAGTTTCGCCTTTTTTCTGGCTTCATCTTTGGTGCATGCTTTTACTTTCTCATAAATAATAGCTCTAAGCCTCACTCTATTGAGTCTAGACACTTGCTCAAGTTGAAATACTATCCATATTCTCTACCCAACCATGATTCACCAAAATAAATCTTTAGACCCTTTCTAAAGATTGACCACATGCTATCTTATCCTTGAGTGTCCCTTATATCTCAGCTGCTTTGTCTACCTTATCCTCTCCCTAAGGCAGAGCCCCCAACTCTTCTTAAAGGTCAAAGGGATTAATCATCCACACAGCACAGGGGATACAGAATTTTTAAAGCAAGTCCCCAAAGTATCTAACCCTTGGATCACTATATTCAGCAGGACTCCTTAGTAGAAATTACATAGGTTAAATGAATAAGAAGCTGTTATTGGCTACCAAATGCCATGATATAGACAAGAGAAGTTAAAATTGCTATCAGATTTCAAGAAGGGACAAAGTGAAGCTGAATCTGAACTGTTTAGCTGATTTTATGAAAACTCTTTGACTGCTTGAGAAAAAAATGGGGAAAGAGGAGTCTACATGGCGACAGATGGAAAGGCTAACAGGAAATCCTCCCTGCTCTTTGCCATCCTTCTTGAGAAAGAGACTGATATTTGCCTGCCAGTGTCCTTCCCTTGCTACCAGAATCTCTCATTATACACATCATACAAAGAACAGTAGTAGCATTAGAGTATGAGCTCTTTGCTGCCTTGAAGGAATGAAACACAAGACCTTCAAAATTTACGGCTTCTGTTAGAATACATTTGTAGGTTCTACCATATTTAAAAAACACCCAAGCGTTTTTCATCCTGGTTCAAAGATAGACAAAGTAGCCTCAGAAAAAGCTCTAGCTATCTAATAGTTCTAACTAGAACATTATGCAAAAAGCAGAATCCAGAGAGCCCAGGACCCCATTTCAGAAGACAGATGGTCCAGTCTCCTGAATTTAACAAAGGAGCCCAGGAGGACCCAATAGAAAGCCCATTCTGGTGTCATTCCGGTCACTGCGCCTACCATTCTGGGTGAGCTTCGTGGAACATATGAGGGTGGCAATCTGAAAGCTGTCCTTTGTGCTGTCTTTGGCTGCTGCAAAGTTGGCTGTGTTTTTAGATGCTTGAAGCTCCTTTTCTTCCATCTCCACCTTGGTTCCAGGCAAGGTCAGGTAGAATTTAGCATCTTCCATCTTCTTGTTGTCACCCTGCAAAGGAAGCATGTCAGGGATGCCAGAGAGTAGACAAAATCTCTTAGGTGAAAATAAAATAATATTTATCGTGAGCACAGTGTATTTCTAGCATAAGAAACAAAGTTTTTATAGTAGATCCCTTCTAACTCTGAGGTGTTATGATATTTTTCAAAAATCTGAGCCTAGAAATAATTTCAACATTGTATGAAAATGGAATAAGTAATGAAGCAGAAATGAATATCCTAGTCTGTGTTATAAATACGTAAGTAAACAGTAAGGTTGGATTTTCTTGAACGTGTAAATTGTCACAGTTATACTTCATTGGGTCCCCAGAGAAGAAACAGCTAGCTATGGCTTCCAACACTATTTCTGAGCTCAGGAGCTATTAACGGAAATACACAACAGGCAGCTTCATCTCAGAAAAGCTATCAACCGAAAAAATCCTCCTTGACGTTGTTGGACAAATGAGATCTTCTCAACGTCTACTTTCGACTCTAAAATCTCAGTGGGAATGACAGCTCTGCAGCACTTAGATGGAAGAATAAGGACAAAACTGATACTGGAGGAAGAGGGGCCCCAGAGCACAGAAACGGTGCCTGGCTCATGCTGATATGAAAACCACATCCTACCACGCCCACCACCTGCTAACCCAGCCCAACAGTGCAATTATCAACGCTCCACAAGGGGTGACGCAAAGAACAGAAAGCCAGAGCACGACCTCTGGCTGTTCACCTCCATGATGCCGTTTGCAGAAAAAGGAGGGACCATCCTTTAAAAAAAAATTTTTTTTTTCTTGGCCATGCTGCACAACATGTGGGATCCAAGTTCCCCAACCAGGGACTGAACCCACGCGCCCTGCAGTGGAAGTGTGACCAGCAGTCCCCACTGGACCATCAGGGAAGTCCCAGGACTATCATTTGTTAGACTGAAGGGGATGGGAGTCCATGAAGCTGGTGTGACCACAGTCCTCTGGGATTCGAGACTGGTAGGTGCGAACACATGTAGCTCTAGAAAAGTTTCTGATAGTTATACACGAAGTCTAAAAGGAGTTTTCAGAATCACTTTCAGAGGGAGTAAGGAGGTCCTTGGCCTCTTTCTTTAACACCACCTTATACACCACCAGATCGTGCCTCCCGTCCTGCAGAGTGGTGCCGTTTATGTTCATCAGCTTCACAAAGGACACGCCAAAGGCTCGCTCCGATTTATCTCTGGCTGAAAAGACAAGAATATACGTCTGAGTGGGGCAGAAGGACCAGGGAGTGATGGCTATGACAGCTGATGGCACATGATTATCTCTGGCTGAAAAGACAAGAATATACGTCTGAGTGGGGCAGATGGACCAGGGAGTGATGGCTATGACAGCTGATGGCACACTGCTCTGCAGTCAGGCGTTCGACCACACGCTCATCAATTAGTTCAGTGAGCTCCAATAAGCCATATGGATTATCCATGTCACTGCCTCTCTGAAGGAAACGGTTCCTTAACTGAAATCTTCTGGTGCCCCCCACACATACCCTGCTCTTCCTATATTTATGAATGAATGACACGAGAATCCACTCAAACATCCAATCAGAACAACGAGTATCGACACTAACCCCGCCCCCAGGCTAACCCCACATCCCGAGAGCCTCTGGACACCTCTTCTCTCTATTCCTGCTGTTCCCTCCTGAGTCCAGGCCACCCTCATCACTTCTCTGTATTCCCATAAGCTCTTCATAACAGGTCTCTCTGTCTTTAGCCCTTCACCACCCAACATCTCGCCACTCTTTGGTATGAATTTCCAAAATCAAACCTAATCAGGTCAAATGCCATGCTTCCAAACCATTCCATGGGCTATCTCACTACTGCTGTTTTTAAACAGACTCAGTATGTATGTATGTATGTATATTCTGTATATATGTATTTAGTTATATTTTGCTGCGCTGGGTCTTTGATGCTGTGCATGGGCTTTCTCTAGCTGTGGTGAGCAGGGACTACTCTCTAGTTGTGTATGGGCTTCTCACTGCAGCAGCTTCTCTTACTTTGGAGCATGGGCTCTAGAGCACAAGCTGAGTAATTGTGGTGCATGGGCTGAGTTGCTCCTCAGCAAGTAGGATCTTCCCGGAGCAGCAATGAAATCCATGACCCCGGCATTGGTAGGCAGATTCCTAGCCACTGGACCACCAGGGAAGTACCTCAGCAAGTATTTATTATATTTCAAGGTTTGTGGACAGTAAGATCACCAAACCAGTCAATCCTAAAGGAAATCAATCCTGAATATTCACTGGAAGGACTGATGCTGAAGCTCCAATACTTTAGCCACTTGATGCGAAGAGCCCGCTCATTGGAAAAGACCCTGATGCTGGGAAAGACTGAGGGCAGGAGGAGAAGGGGCTGACAGAGGATGAGATGGTTGGATGGCATCACCAACTCCATGGACAGGAGCTTGAGCAAACTCCGGGAGACAGTGAAGGACAGGGAAGTGTGGTGTGCTGCAGTCTGTGGGGTTGCAGAGAGTCAGACACAACTTAGCCACTGAACAATAACAAGGCTGTGATGCCATCTAAGGTTTCTGTTCCTTTTTCCAAGATGCCAGTGTGCCAGGAAAAGGGGTTATGTGTTTCTTGTGGCATCTGGGAGGGAGAATCCAGCCTCTTAAGGATGCAAAGGGCCTCCCTCCTCGTCTTCAGAGTCGGCCTCTGAGCTCACCATGTCCCCTACTCAGATGTCTATGGCTGGGGTGACTCGTGGCCCCTTCTCACCGCAGGCACACCTCTAAGCTCTGCTAGGTCTCGTATGTCCCCAGACTGGCTGAGCAGGTATCTGTTATGAAAAGATTGTACTACAGTTTGTTCACACGCTCTCCTTTTGATGGCCACTTGGGCCGTGTCCAGTTTGGTTGGGGATACCATGCGTAAAGTGAAAGTAAAAGTCAGTCAGTCATGTCCAACTCTTTGCAACCCCATGAACTTCTCCATGGAATTCTCCAGGCCAGAATACTGGAGTAGGTAGCTGTTCCCTTCTCCAGGGGATCTTTCCAACCCAGGGATCGAACCCAGCTGAGCCACCAGGGAAGACCAAGAATACTGGAGTGCACAGCCTATCCCTTCTCCAGTGGATCTTCCCAGGAATCGAATCAGGTTCTCCTGCATTGCAAGGGGACTCTTTACCAGCTGAGCTACCAGGGAAGCCCAACCTTGGGCCTAACATCTCTGGTCTCACTTTCCTTATGTACAGATGTGGATAAAAGTAGTATGGATCTTATCAGACTACTGTAGATACTAAACAAGACAGTGTATAAATATAAATACCATGTGGTATTTGGTACAAACTAAGAGCTTGAGAAATGCTCCTTTAGTATAATGTAGAACTGTACGAAACTGCTAATATTTGACTATTTGCTACTGACCTATAAAACTGGCACTTTAAGATGGCTCAATTTAATATTATAATTGCTCCCACTTCAGCCTCCCTTTCCTTTTTCAAACACATTTCTCCACCATCACCTTTCGCTGGCCTAACCTCTGCTTATCTTTGAGGCTCAGGCAGGATGTAGGAAATCTTAGGAGTTGTAGGAAATCCCCAGTCAGGGTTGGGTGCTAGGCTTACAACTCCATGTTTGCTGCTGTAACATGTCACATTGATCTGACCTTCATCGTCTGTTTTCATACTCATCTAACTAGGTCACAGAGACTTTTCAGAGCAGTGCCTGAGTCCTGTCTTCTATTATCTACTGAGGGCCTGGCCTGCAGTCTGGTAGGTAGACGGCAGTCAAAAATTTCAGTTTGGAAGGAAGGACTGGACTTTCATGCAGTGCTGAATAAGAACAATACTTCCAGACACATTGTGATCAATCGGAAAATAAACAATATTCTCCTTTGTTCATACTTTAGAAAAGTTAACTCTAAAATTTGAAATAGTTCTTTCATTAAAAAAAAAATTGGGGAAACTAGAGATTAAACAATTTTCTGGCTTCAGGATGTCTCAGAAATATGACAACATACACTGTGAATGCCTAAGAGGAAAATATAATACACAAGCATTTCCTATCTCTATCCAACTGTGAAACTCATTGTGTCAGAGAGCATCTATTAGCATCTTAGAGAACCTTAGTACTCACAGAACACATTTGGAGAAAATTCTGATACAGAATACAAATCCTGGAAACCTAGAAAAATTCATTAAAAAAATGTTTCCTTAGCACCAATGAATCCAGAGATAAAGATGCCAAGTATCTTGCTCCACAGACACACAAAAGTGCTGTCAAGCAGGATGTTTTTTTGATGAAAGATATTGTTTTGATGAAAGTATGTCATAGACCTCCTAATACTTACATTCCTGAGACGACCGGTGTCGGAAGGTAAATCTTATATGGCAGCGAGTAACTTCTTCTATAGCAATGGACACCTGCATAATAATTCAGAATTACGAGTTTGTATCAATTCAGTCCTTGGCATGCAAAGCTCATTTTATAAAATGAGGCCCATTTTAGTATCTGGTCATAAGGAGTCATTGTGATAGAGTGAGATTTCATGGAGGACTTCCTGCAAGAGAGCTTTAGCTATTTCTCAAAACCAAGTGAAGCTCAAGAGATCATCTTTGCTATTTATCATAGATTCTGAAAGTGGAGATACTACAAATTTCTAGTGTCTTCTCAAGTATGGGGCTTCCCTGGTGGCTCAGACGGTAAAGCATCTGCCCACAATGCGGGAGACCCAGGTTCAATTCCTGGGTTGGGAAAATCCCCTGGAGAAGGAAATGGCAACCCACTCTGGCACTCTTGCCTGGAAAATCCCATAGACAGAGGAGCCTGAGAGGCTACAGTCCATGGGGTCGCAAAGAGTCGAACACGACTGAGCGACTTCACGTCTTCACTTCTTCTCAAGTATGAAGCAGGAGACGCTTCAGAGTGAAAACATCAGTACTTGTACCTTTCAGACTACAAGCTGTACGTGAATACAGTAACATGTAGGGACTATAATATAAGGAAAGGGCTTCCCTGGTGGCTCAGGGATAAAGAATCTGCCTGCCAAGGCAGAAGATCCAGGATTGATTCCTGGGTTGGGAAGGTTCCCATGAGAAGGAAATGGCAAGCCACTCCAGTCTTCTTGCCTGGAGAAACCCATGGATGGAGGAGCCTGGCGGGCTACAGTCCATGGGATCACAGAGTCAGACGTGACTGAGCACATACACACTCTAGAAGAGAAAGATAAAACACTGGAGAAAAGGAAGATTTTTGTTTTTGCTGCTTATATGTACAGAAGGGACAGGAAAACAGAGACATGGGGCAATGTACAGAGCAGAGAATTTGTGGCAGGAGTTTAATGATGGTGTAGTTATATAATGGACTATTATGTAAATATCTATCATGAATATCTACCTCAACATATACATATATCCCCCCCCTTTTGAACCTCCCTCCCAGCTCCCTCCCCATCCCACCCCTCTAGGTTGATACAGAGCCCCTGTTAGAGTTTCCTGAGGCATACCACAAACACCCATTGGCTATCTATTTTACCTATGATAATGTAAGTTTCCATGTTACTCTTTCCATACATCTCATTCCGTCCACCCCTCTCCCCATGTCCGTATGTCTATTCTCTATGTCTGTTTCCCCACTGCTGCCCTGTAAGTTCTTCAGTACCATTCTTCTAGATTCTGTATACATGTGTTAGAATACGATATTTATCTTTCTCTCTCTGACTCACTTCACTCTGTATAATAGGTTCTAGGTTCATCCACCTCATCAGAACTGACTCAAATGCGTTCCTTTTTATGGCTGAGTATTATTTCATTGTACATATGTACCACAATTTCTTTATCCATTCATCTGTTGACAAACATCTAGGTTGCTTCCATATTCTAGCTATTGTAAATAGTGCTGGAATGAACAACGGATACACATGTGTCTTTTTCAATTTTGGTTTCCTCAGGGTATATGCCTAGGAGTGGGACTGCTGGGTCATATGGTGGTTTTATTCCTAGTTTAAATTTATATGAAAAGCATGATTCAAGACATATTAAGTATGTAAAACTGTGGAGGATGGTGCAGTTCAGTTGCTCAGTTGTGTCCAACTCTTTGCGACACCATGGACTGCAGCATGCCAGCCTTCCCTGTCCATCACCAACTCCCAGAGTTTACTCAAGTTCATGTCCATGGAGTCAGTGATGCCACCCAACCATTCCCTCCTCTGTCATCCCCTTCTTCTTGCACCTTCAATCATTCCTAGCATCAGGGTCTTTTCAAATGAGTCAGTTCTTCGCATCAGGTGGCCAAAGTATTGGAGTTTCAGCTTTAGCATCAGTTCTTCCAATGAATATTCAGGACTGATTTCCTTTAGAATGGACTGGTTGGATCTCCTTGCAGTCCAAGGGACTCTCGAGTCTTCTCCAACACCACAGTTCAAAAGCATCAATTCTTCAGCGCTCAGCTTTCTTTATAGTCCAACTCTCACATCCATACATGACTACTGGAAAAACCAAAGCTTTGACTAGATGGACCTTTGTTATCAAAGTAATGTCTCTGCTTTTTAATATGCTGTCTTGGTTGGTCATAATTTTTCTTCCAAGGAGCAAATGGCTTTTAATTTCATGGCTGCAGCCACCATCTGCAGTGATTTTGGAGCCCCCCCCAAAAAGTCTGCCACTGTTTCCCCATCTATTTGCCATGAACGGACCAGACGCCATGATCTTAGTTTTCTGAAAGTTGAGTTTTAAGCCAAATTTTTCACTCTCCTCTTTCACATTCATCAAGAGGCTCTTTAGTTCTTCTTTACTTTCTGCCATAAGGGCAGTGACATCTGCATATCTGAGGTTATTGATATTTCTCCCAGCAATCTTGATTCCAGCTTGTGCTTCATCCAGCCCAGCATTTCTCATAATGTACTCTGTACATAAGTTAAATAAGCAGGGTGACAATATACAGCCTTGACATACTCCTTTCCCGATTTGGAACCAATCTGTTGTTCCATGTCCAGTTCTAACTGTTGCTTCCTGACCTGCATACAGATTTCTCAGAGGCAGATCAGGTGGTCTGGTCTTCCCATCTTGTTAAAAATTTTACATAATTTGTTGTGATCCACATTGTCAAAGGCTTTGGAGTAGTCAATAAAGCAGAAGTAAATGTTTTTCTGGAACTCTCGCTTTTTCAATGATCAAACAGATGTTGGCAATTTGATCTCTGGCTCCTCTGCCTTTTCTAAATCCAGGTTGAACATCTGGAAGTTCACAGTTTACTGCCTGGCTTGGAGAATTTTGACCATTACTTTGCTGGCATGTGAGATGAGTGCAATTGTGCAGTAGTCTGAATATAGTTTAGCATTGCCTTTCTTTGGGATTGGAATGAAAACTGCCCTTTTCCAGTCCTGTGGCCACTGCTGAGTTTTCCAAATTTGCTGGCAGGTTGAGTGTAGCACTTTGACAGCATCATCTTTTAGGATTTGAAATAGCTCAACTGGAATTCCATCACCTCCACTAGCTTTGTTCGTAGTGATGCTTCTTAAGGCCCACTTGACTTTGCATTCCAGGATGTCTGGCTCTACGTGAGTGATCACACCACTGTGGTTATCTGGGTCATGAAGATCTTTTTTGTATAGTTCGTCTGTGTTTCTTGCCACCTCTTAATATCTTCTGTTTCTGTTAGGTCCATGCCATTCCTGTCCTTTACTGTGCCCATCCTTCTGCATTTATTATGCCTCCAACCACTGTGGAGGATGGTTACTTCTGAATTAAGATACAAGGGCAATTATTTTTTAGTTTTATGTGAAGAGTTTTTAAGACTCTGACAATCAGAAAGAGTCAATGTAGATAAGCAACAAAGTCCCATTGTACAGCACAAGGAACTATATTCAGTATCCTGATCTCAGCCATATGGAAAAAAATATTCAAAAGAATGTACATGTGTAAGTGTGTGTGTGTGTGTGTGTGTGTGTGTATATGGGTGAGCGTCTCTGGTGGCTCAGTAGTACAGGATCTTCCTGCAAATGCAGGAGATGTGGTTCGATCTCTGGGTCAGAAGGATCCCCTGGAGACAGAAATGGCAACTCACTCCAGTATTCTTGCCTGGGAAATTCCATGGACAGAGAAGCCTGGCGGACTACAGTCCATGAGGTAACAAAGAGTTGGATATGACTTGGTGACTAAACAAAAGCAAAAACTAGAAATTCATATGAATAATGGAATTGCTTTGCTGTACAGCCAAAATTAATATAATGTTGTAAATAAACTATACTTCAATTATAAAATAATAAAAAATAAAGAGCTAATGGAACCTGGGGTTCAGAAAAAGTGGGCTCTAGTGTAGACTCTGACACAGAGCAGCTAGAGGAACATGGTTGCTTCACTTCTCTGAGTGTCAGTTACCTCCTTAGAAAAAGGGCTACTGTCGGGACTTCCCTTGTGGTCCAGTGGTTAAGACTCTGCCTTCCAATGCAGGTGGTGCCCAGGTTGGATCCTTGGTGGGGGAACTAAGATCCCCCATGCTGCTTAGTGTGGTGAACGATTAACAAAAAACAAAGTAAAAGGGGTACTGCAACTCAGACCATTTCAGTTGCAGAGCTATTGCAAGGCTCACATGAGCTGACTGATCTCAAGAGCACTTTGGAATCTGAAATACATGTAATTAAATTGAAAAGGGGTCCAGCAAACTTGGTTAGAGACCAAGAAGGAGAGAAATGTTAGGAAACTGCTCATAAAAGTGTGAAAATTTCCCATTTGGTGCTAGACCATGTTGGCAGCCTCTTACATCATTACAACCACAAGTTTTTCTCCAAATTTCAACACGTTGACAAACTAGAACATTATTTAAGATTTCTAAAGTTTCTGAAAGAGAAATGCTCTTCTAAAGAATTACGATGATCAGTTCATTTCTTAATACACACTACAGGCAACCTATGTAAAACTTCGGGATAAAGGAGGAATCATTGGTGGGTAAAAAGGGTCATTTGTGGAGATGTGTTTGGACCTGAAGTCTGTCAAATAGAGTGAAGTCAGAAAGAGAAAAACAAATATAGTATATTAATGCATGTATGTGGCATCTAGAAAAATGATACAGATGAACCTAGTTCAGGGCAGGAATAGAAACACAGAGGCAGGAACAGATGTGTGGACAAAGGGGGTGGGATGAATTAGGAGACTGAGATTGACATATATACACTACCATGTGTAAAACAGAGAGCTAGTGGGAAGCTGCTGTATGGCACAAGGAGCTCAGCTCAATGCTCTGGGATGACCTAGAGGGGTGGGATGGGGGAATGGGGTGGGAAGAAGGGTCAAGCGCAGGGGTATATGTATACATATAGCTGATTCACTTCATTGTGCAGCAGAAACACAACATTGTAAAGCAACTATATCCTAATTTAAAAAAAGAAGAAAGGAATCTAAAAGAGGTTTCATATATGACAAGTTACTAATAGCACATTCTCACCTTGACAGTCTCATACCAACAGGGCTGCTTGACTTGATAATACACCACTGATTTGTACTCAGAAATGCCTTCATATCCAGCACCAGGATGAATCGCTTTCTTTGGATGGAAAGAAAAAATTAGGAGGTGATAATATTATCTAGACACTCAGGGTACTCCACATGGCTAGCCCAAGTCTTACACTGGCATCCATAAGTTGATTACCTCTGGGGTGAAGAGTGAGATGACTTTCTAAGAAGATGTGATACATGTATGTATACAATGGAATACTACTCATCCATAAAAAGGAATGAAATAATGCCATTTGCATCAACATGGATGAACCTTAGTATTGTCATACTAAGTGGTAAAGCAAGTCAGAGAAAGACAAATATGACATCACTCACATGTGGAATCTAAAGTATGACAGACATGAACTTATTTACAAAATGCAAAGACTTAGGGACATAGAAAACAAACTGCTGGTTTCCAAAGGGGAAGGTTAAGGGATGGGATACTTAGGAACTTGAGATGAAAAGATACGCACTACTCTAAATAAAATAGGTAACGAGGACCTACTGTACAGCACAGGGAACTATATGGAATATGTTGTAAAAACCTACATGTGAAAAGAATCTAAAAAAGAATATACATAGATGACCGACAGATAATGCTGTATAGATAGATACTTTGCTGTATACCTGAAACGAACACAACACTGTAAAGCCACCGTATGTCAATAAAAGAAATCAATTTAAAACGACTGAGTTTTGGGCTTCCCCAGTGGCTCATTGGTAAAGAATCTGCCTGCCAGTGCAGGAAACACAGGTTTGATCCCTGATCTGGAAGGATCCCACATGCCACAAAGCAACTAAGCCCAGGCACTGCAACTCTTAAGCCTGTGCTCTAGAGTCTGCAAGCCGCAACTGCTAAGCCCATGTGCTACAACTAAAGCCCACATGCCCTAGAGCCCGTGCTCCGCAACATGAGAAGTCACTGCGATGAGAAGCCTGGATACCCCAACTAGAGAGTGGCCCCCACACACCACAAACTAGAGAAAAGCCCAGCAAAGCCAAAAATAAATAAATTAAATTCTATATTAAAAAAAAATGAGTGAGTTTCTAGCACTTTGAGGGTCCAAGTATCTCAATGCATAGTTGCTAAGGCACCCAGTACCAGCTTAACATTCCTCTTTGCTGGAACTTTTATTCTCTCTTCCATTCCAACCATATACTGTCCTTCCTTCCTTTCTTCTTTCCTCTTTCAGGGAATGGAGGTCTAGTGAGGGTGACCCAGAGCTAAGCACGTTGCAGACATAAAGCCATGTGAGGTCCTGTCTACACTCTTTAAGGACTTGGTACATAGGTGTGGTGGGTCCACTAGAACTTAGGGTTGTGGCTCTTCCTAGAAAGGAACCACTCAGTTCAGCAGAGTCAGGCCTCCATAGGGGTACTTCCAAGCTAGTTAGCAAAGCCACGAAGATGTGTACTTGAACTCTTGGGGTGAAAGGGCTCTTCTAACAGCACAAAGAAATCACTCCCACACTGTGGCCCACAGCATTCTGCTTCTCCCTCTATGCAGAGGACAACTTGTCTTTAAACAACGGATTCCTTCAAAGACAAGTACATCCCCAGGGAAGTGGAGGATGGTGTACTTTGTTGTGCCCCCACCACGATGCACTCAGTGAATGGAGTGGACTCCCCAGCAGATAACTACGGCACACGCAAGAGGAGCCAGAGGTCACTCAGGACAGTAAAAGCCTGCCATGACCACTCCTTGCCTATCCTCCTCCATGATGTCAGAATTAAGACTTAACTTCTGTCAGAGGAACAATGGACCAGAAGTCAGGACACCTGTGTCCGTTTCCTGCATCACCTCTGGGTCCCGTGCTTCCCTGAGAGAACACCTAATCCTCTCTGGGCTGCAGATTGATGATCTCTAAAACTAAAAAGCATGGTAGTTGACCTCGAACCAAGAGCCCTTCCAGTGTAACAGCTCTAAGCAGTACATCTCCACTGGTCCAGCTCACCCAGGTGGAGGACCTGTGCCCTCCAGATCGAAAGGAGGACCTTATCAGATTGAAAGTGTCTAAATTACTTGAAAATGATTAAGAATCTCTACATCAGGGGCTTCCCTGGTGGCTCAGTGGTAAAGAATACACCTGGCAACGTAGCAGACATGCGTTTGATCCCTGATCTGGGAAGATCCCGTATGCCTTGGCACAAAGTAAGCCCATGCACCCAACTATTAGGCCCAGGAGCTGCAACTACTGAGTCCATATGCTTCAACTACTGAAGCCCAAGAGCTCATGGTCTGCAACAAGAAGCCACTGCAACGAGAAGACTGCACACTGCCAGAAAGGGTAGCCCCTACTCACTGCAACTAGAGAAAGCCTCTGTGCAGCAATGAAGACCCAGTGCAGCCAAAAATAAATCAATAAAATGAGAGAGAGAGAGAGAATCGCTATATTAGAAACATACACCTGAAATCCTGGTGGTTTGAGGTCTTTCTCAGCACAGGAGAAATAATAAAATTAAGAATCTATGTGAATTTATTAATAAAATTGGTAACTGCTAATCACAAATTTAACGGGCTTCCTACTTTTTTCTTGTGAAACACCAAATCCACTCTACAGTGAAGAACAATTAACATCAGGCCTGAAGTCCTGCAAAGGAGTGTGTGATGGCAGTGGGACTACTGGGAACATCACTAACCTCCAAGAGCCTGCCCTCCTCGTCATGTACAGACATGGTCACCTCCACGTTCTTTGGTGTCTTCTTTTTCCCCTTGTCAAACTCCCCATGGATCAGGGTGACATAAATATCATTCCGAACATCTCCTGCAATACAAGAACCCATCCTGTGAGTGGTGCTACCTGGAGTCATTTTTAAATTTCAGAGTGTGATAAGATGTAAATCATATGTAAAATATAAAATGCTCTGACTTTGTAATAAACTATTTACATAGGAGTTTTTATATGTATTGTTCCCAATAGCTTACCTCATTTTACTTCTCCATACATAGCACAGTGTCTGTGAAGTACAGTTTAGTGCTATTTGTTGTATATGTGAAACTTATATAATATAGTACATCAACTATACCGCAATAAAAACATGTGAGCAATGATTTATCCATAAGGATATTCAGTGTGGTATCATTTGTTAATGTGAAAACTTTGACACATCTTCAGTTTCCAACCACAGAAACAGTTGAATACATTAAGGTACAGTGAAATGAAATAATATTCACTTACTCCTTTAAAAAACAGACTGGGCACAGACTCTGTTCTGAAGCATTGTGGTAGGTGTTTGGGAGACAACGGTCAGCCATACACACACCAGCCTTGCTCTCAAGCACCTTATAGTCTGGTGGGTGAGAGAAGCATTCTCAGACCATCATCTGATTAGATACATCATTATAAAGTCAGGATCAATGGAGGGTGTGGGAATCTATCCTTTGGGCTGATACTGGAGGAAGGAGAGTAGGAGGAAAAGTACAAAGCATGTGCAAAGGCCCAGAGGTAGCATATCCGTGATGCTTTCAGGTGAAGGAAAGCTGGTATGAGAGAGGTTATGGAGACAGACATAAGCCTGCCTGAGGCCAACAGAAGAATTTGTATCCTAAATACAAACAGAAGTCATTGACATGTTTTCAGAAAGGAAGGAGTGTGACAATATCAGAAAGGCATTTATAACCGACCATTCATGCTACCGGGTGGAGAATGAGGTGGAAAGAACAGGAACAGGGAAACCAGTTAGGAAGACATGGCAGTTGTCCAGGGAACTGATGACAGTAGCTACAATTTAGGGAGCTGCGGCTGGATAAAGAATGGGGTGGAGTTGAGAGGCTTTCAAAGGGAAAACTGGTGGATCTTCTCCCTCAATTCTGTGTGAGGTGAAGGAAAGGAGGTGTCAAGGGTGATTTCAAGGTTTCTTGTCTATGCAAGTGGATGGATGAGGGGCTGTTTTCTGAGATAAAAACACAATAAAATAGTCAGGCCCAGATGCTTAGGATGGCAAGTTCCAGGTGCAGAGCTTGAGTTAAGAAATGAAAGAATGATCCAATTGAGGGTAGGAAGAGAACATCCTCTTCCCACCTCTGATTAAAGGAAGGGTCTTAGAACTAGAGATTTGGATTTACAGGCAACTAACACAGAGAAGCAAAATGAATGGATAAGGACTTCCCTGGTAGCACAGAGCTCCCAATGCAGACGGTCCGGTTCAATCACTGGTCAGGTAACTAGGTCCCACGTGCCACAACTAAGAGTTCCCATGCTGCAACTAAGACCCAGCACAGCTAACTAAATAAATATGAAAAAAAGGAGTGGATGAGATCACCTAAAGAGAACAGACTGCAGAAGGAAAGAAAGGGGACCTGTTAAAGACTGAACTGTGTCTCCTTCCCTCAAATTCATATGTTAAAGAGGTGACTACTATAAAAGGGGGTCATATGGAGAGCCCTCATCCAATATAACTGATACCTTTGTAAGACTAGGACACAGATAATACACGGACCAAGGGGTGACAGTATGAGGATATAGTAAGGAAGTGGCAACCAGTAAACCAAGAAGAGGATTCTGAAGAAACAACCCTACAGATATTATGACTTTTGACCCCCAGCCTTCAGAACTATAAGAAACTATACTTTCATTTTTTAACATTTTATTGTTTGGCTACACCACATGGCATATGGGACCTCCTAACCAGGGATCAAATCCTCACCTGCTGCACTGGAAGCACAGCCACTGGACCTCCAGGGAAGTCCCATATACTTCCATTGTTTAAGCCTCGTAGCCTGTGGTTCTTGGTCATGGCAGCCCGAGCAAACTAAGACAGGGCATAAGGACCAAATATTGAGGAACTCCAAAATTTAAAGGTGAGGTCGAAGATGATAAGTTGGCAAAGAATCCTGGGAGAGATGCCAGGGGAAGAAAAAAATGACAAGAGTGTGGCGTCACCAACAACATGTGGTAACGTTCCCAAAGAGGGAGTGAGCAACTGTGTCATATGCTAGCCAGAGACGATCAGCAGGCTAAGAATATCCACTGGACTTAGACACACTATAATCTTTAGTGAGTAGTGACAGCCATTCAGGACAGAGAGAGACTGACAGGAGAGAAAACAGAGAGGATATAATTGCTTCCAAGAACTTAGCTACGAGGGAAAGTGCAAAGAGGGAAGAATTAAAGAAGAATCTGGAGCCTGTTCAAATGATGACAAAAAGGACCCCAGTGAGGGATGTTGGCCCAGATCTGTTTCTCAAACCTGGCCAATTACCAGAATCCCCAGGAGAACCCAATAAAGGTCCACACAGTCAAAACTATGATGTTTCCAGTAGTCATGTATGGATATAAGAGGTGGACCATAAAGAAGGCTGAGTGCTCAAGAACTGATGCTTTCAAATTGTGTTGCTGTAGAAGACTCTTGAGAGTCCCTTGGACAGCAAGGAGATCAAACTGGTCAATCCTAAAGGAAATCAACCCTGAATATTCATTGGAAGGACTGATGCTGAAGCTACAATACTTTGGCCACCTGATGCAAAGAGACAACTCATTGGAAAAGACCCTGATGCTGAGAAAGACTGAGGGCAGAGAAGGGGGCAACAGGATGAGATAGCATCACCGATTCAATGGACGTGAGTCTGAGCAAACTCCAGGAGATGGTGAAGGACAGAGAAGCCTGATGTGCTTCAATCCATGGGATGGCAAAGACTCGGACAAGACTCAGCAACTAAACAACAACCTGGAGAACCTGGGTCTTACAAACTGAATCAGTCTGGAAAAGTCTGGGAATCTGTATTTTAATATTACCCAAGTAATCCTGATTGGCTGAACCAAAGACTTACATTTGAGACCATCATTCTGGATGATTTTTAAAGTCTATTATAGCCCTGGCAGTTCATGAACTAATAATATTAAGTAGAAGGACTCTTTCCAGACAGATTTCAAAGGTACATTCACTTTGTCCAAAAAAAAACCTCGTCTATTTCATTTTTTTAGGTTTCGGTCTTGCTGAAGCAATAAAACGGCCATCAGTTACAGGAAGAATACCAATACTTATAAACAGCAAGAAGACAAACATTTTTTAAGAATGTTGATGAAAATGTATTAGGGTGAAACAGCTCTGTAAAGGATGAAACAGATGAAAACTACTATTCGCGAGCAAAGAAGATGATCTCCATTTTAGAACTCTTTCATGTGTTCATTCCACAAATATTCTTTTAATACTATGTACACAAATGTGTGAGGCCATCAGATTATTTTGTGTGTGCATGCTCAGCCTCAGTCGTGTTCAACTATTAGCGAACCAATGGACTGTAGCCCACAAGGCTCCTCTGTCCATGGGATTTCCCAGGCAAGAATACTGGAGAGGGTTGACATTTCCTCTTCCAGGGGATGTTCCCCACCCAGGGATTGAACCGCATCACCTGCATTGGCAGGCGGATTCTTTCCACTAAGCCGCCAGGGAAGCCCATCAAATTATTACTGCTCCTTAATTTCACTAAGGACGAACAAGAGCTTCAGTTAGTTTAAAAGAACCTGGGGACTTCCTTTGTGGTCCAGTGGTTAAAAATCTGTGCTTCTATTGCAGAGGAGACAGGTTCAATCCCTGGTCAGGGAACTAAGATCCCACATGCAGGTCAGCTAAATTAAATAAACAAATAAAGATTTTAAAAACCTGAATTTTTATGCAATAGATAACAGTTTGGTTTTCAAGAATTTTTCTAACATGCCAAAGATTGTTTATTCGTATTTTTTCTAATGAATATACAACATATTTGCGTTTTAATATTTATATTTTATATAATACACATATATAAGTTCCTCAAGGGGATGATGTTCTTTTATCACTACAATGATCAAGGAAGTAAATGGGTCAAATTAGTGAATTCCCTAGAATACATATCCAGATCACTATCACGTGGTGGCAAAAAAGATGGAACTACAGTAGGAAACTGCAAAACGTTTACATTCCCATCACCACAAGTAAGGGGAGAGCCAAGAACACAGCTGGAGCTAAAGCCAGCAGAGCAGAAGGTCCAGCTGAGTCTGAGCTGAGTGGGCACCTTGCTGGAGTTTCCTGTCAAGGAGCCCACAGTGTTGGTGATGTCATCATGAGAAGAGGACGTGCAGATGAAGCAAGTAATTCTCGGGGCAGAGAACCTGTGCTATTTGTGCTACTTAATAGGTGGCCTAGGACGTA
The DNA here is from genome assembly GCA_006410935.1 of Redunca redunca. Classification (NCBI taxonomy): domain Eukaryota; kingdom Metazoa; phylum Chordata; class Mammalia; order Artiodactyla; family Bovidae; genus Redunca; species Redunca redunca. The sequence continues at coordinate 416,541 of SJYQ01005791.1, read as the reverse complement.
TTTCAGAAGGACTTGTGCAGAACACAAAGGAAGAGAAACAAAGAAAAAATTTTGAGTTACTTTTAAAAGCGCTCTCTTGGGCTTGTATACTGGGTAGTTTTCTAAGAAACTGCAACTTGCAAATGATGAAATTTGATCCATGTTGCCTCGAGGGTCCCATGAGAACACTCCAGTGGTCACCCAGCACTATTTACAATAGCCAGGGCATGGAAACAACCTAAATGTCCATCAACAGAGGAATGGATAAAGAAGATGTGGTACATATATAAAGTGGAATACTACTCAGCCATAAAAAGGGGAAAAAAATTGGGTCATTTGTTGAGACACGGATGGACCCAGAGACTGTCATATACAGTGAAGTAAATCAGAAACACAAAAATCATATTCATACGTATTTGTGGAATTGGAAAAAACTGTTATATATAATCCTATTTATAAAGCAGAAATAGACACACAGACATAGAGAACAAACGTATGGACACCCAGAGGGGGAAGGGGTTGGGATGAACTGAGAGATGGACACTGATGTATATACACTATTTGTGCATGTGTGTGTTAAGTTGGTCAGTCATGTCCGACTCTGCGACCCCATGAACTGTAGCCCACTCTACTCCTCTGTTCATGGAATTCTCTAGGCAAGCATTATCCATACTATGTGTAACAGATAACTAACAAGAACCTACGTAGAGCACAGGAATCTCTACTCATTGCTCTGTGGTGGTCTAAATGGGAAGGAAATCCAAAAAAGAGTGGATATATGTATGATAGCAAAGAGTCGGACACAACTGAGCGACTGAACTGAACTGATAGCTGATTCACTTTGCGGTACAGTGGAAATTAACACAACATTGTAAAGCAACTACACTTGAATAAAAAAAACTTTTTTAGAGTGATGGCTACGTGGAAGAAAGTCCTAGAGCACGCATAACAGGTGAATCAAGCAAAGCATTTACCTGGAAGAATTATCTCAGGAAAGCCCATCTTCCGTGCGATAGCTGTGGATCGATCAATCAAGTGCGAAAAATTTTTCTGAACTTGTGTGAGATCTCCTGGCAACAGCTTCAAGGACACCCAAAGTCCTTTAAAGAAAAAAAAGATACATTTTTAGCTCTTTGCTATGATCTATATAATAAATGCACACTCAAATGTTAAGAAAAATATATGCCTGGTATTAATACGCAGATACATTACTGTAAAGACATCAATTCTTCCCCAGTTAACTTAGAATTTTAATGACACTCCCAACAAAAGCATAGCAGGATTTCTTTGAGAATTTGACAGAGAGGTAAACAGATGTTTGCTTTGGGGGGTGGGGGGGAGATGGTCCCTATCAGATACCAAAATACTATGAAGTTATAATAATGACTGATATTAGTAAAGATATATAAATCAATGAAAACAATGAAATCAAGTACTGTCATATACAGCTATTAAGCATACAGCAAAAGAGACATAATAAATGAAACAATGGATCAATTCCATAAATGTACTGGAATATTCTATTCTACTCAGAGCAGAATCAATCTAACCTCTCACCACACGTTTTCATTAAAATAAATTCCTAATGTAAAAGATGATAGGAAAACAGACCAGAAATTTAAAAAATAAGTGTACAGCTTTCTGAACCATTTTTCTAAGTAATGAGACAAATGAAGAAATCACAAAAGCAAAATAATTATCTATACAAGCTGAAATTTTGATATTCATAAAAAAAACAAAAGGTATAGTTCCTATACCATACACTACATACAACTACAAAAGGCATGGTGAAATACTTGTAAGAAATTATGAGTTTATACTCACTAGATGAAAAATATTCAGATCACAAATAAACAAAACATGAATATACAATTCACCAGGAAATATAAGAAGTTTATAAATATTTGGCTAGCCAGAAACTAAAAAGAATGCATCCTAAGTAGATGGACTATTACCTTAAGTATACAAAGAGTTGACAAAAACTGAGAATGAAAACTTTAGAAAATTATAAATACATATGACTGCCAGATAATTTGAAGTCATTTTTCTTTAATGCGACAGAGTTATAGAAGTCAACTTTTCACCCCTGAAACAGGTAAAGAATTTTAAACATCAGTTTGCCAAGCAGGCAGATAGTAATTAGTACCCATCTATGGAAAGCATTCTGGTAATATGTGCATCTCCAGTCATAAACTTATTCCCATCATCTAATCCAGAAATCCTACTTCTGGGAATTTTCTTGGGGAGATAGTCCTAAATATGGAAAAGATAGTATGTATCTTTCAGGAAAGGCAATGGCAACCCACTCCAGTACTTTTGCCTGGAAAATCCCATTGTCAGAGGAGCCTGGTAGGCTGCAGTCCATGGGGTCGGTAGAAGTCGGACACCACCGAGCAACTTCACTTTCACTTTCCACTTACATGCATTGGAGAAGAAAATGGTAACCCACTCCAGTGTTTTGGCCTGGAGAATCCCGGAGATGGGGGAGCCTGGTAGGCTGCCGTTTATGGGGTTGCACAGAGTCAGACATGACTGAAGCAACTTAGCAGCGGCAGTATGTATCTTTTATAGTACATCTTATGTATCTTCATATATAAAGATAGCCGTACCAGAGTTATTTAAATTTATAATGGTGACAAACTAGAAAGTACTTAAGTATTTACCTAGGGGATTCCATGCTTGGGAAAAAAAAAAAAATAATCCAAGCAATGGAATATTACACAGCCACAAAAAATATTTATGAAGAGCATGAAAACATTTGAAAAGTATTTTGTTAGGAAGGAAGAGAAGGAATATTTTCTTACAGTTTTGATAAAAAAAATTATAGACACACAGCAATCTAATTAGTTTAAGAATTTTCCACTCTAACAAATTACATCCTTAGGTTAGGAGTTCTAAAACAACAGAAATATATCTGGTTATTCATTTTTAGAATCTATGTTTCCTCACATCTATTTCTCACTCAGGGTAACTGTCAATACATAGCAAACTAAATATGCCAAAAATAATGTTTCCTAATTGCTTCCACTTCAGAAGACAATTACAAGGTGGTTTAAAAAAAAAGTAACTCAATCTTCAAAAACTGACCCCCAATCATCACCACCTTGGTATCTAAATTTTAACTATATTCCCTTGTTACCTGAATTAAAATTTAGTTTCAATCAGCAAAACTCCTCGGAGTTAAAACTAAGTCAACAAAATGACATATGGAGGTATGAAGAAATGATTTGCTGGAAAGCCCATTATTGTATATGAAATCATATTCATTTACATGACTCTGGTCTCTTTTCTTCACAGCTTTTGGAAATGTAATGGGATAAACCTATACAGAGAGTGGAATATAATTATCTTCAAACTCTTTTTCTTTGTGCCTTAATTTAGAGCATTGGGATCATAGAGCAGACAAAAGTGAGGAGACTTATCAGATGAGAATTCATTCTACAGAATTTACAAAATACAGCTGCGAGACAATGCTCTCAAATCTGCCGTCAGTGTCAGTCAGAAGTTGAGGTGGGCAGTCCCCAGCAGGGTCTGTTTTATATCAGAGAAAGATAACGAAAGGGCCAGAGTCCAAGGACTCAGCTCTGAGAGCCACCCCTCCGGAGCCCCACCAGAGCCCCCTCCCTGCTTGGTACATAGGGCCGAGTACCTTGTCCTTTGTGATTCACTTCTTTGGTTGCTATCACTTTATTCAAGATTGACGTGAGTGGTTCATTCTCCCCAATCACGTGGGATGTTATCAGGGGCGACATGATTAGCTGCCTTTGTCGGATATACGTTTCCATGGCAATTCTGGGAAAATGAGAAATAACTGGTAAGACAAAAAGAGGAAGTCTCTGCTGCAGAGCCTCAGATACTGCTGGGTCTGATGGGCCTATCATTTGAAAATATAAACAGTAAAGCAACCTAACTACAGGATACTTTCCAACTTTATTTTCCCACTGGGTGCCTATCTTAGCAAATTCATCTCAAAATGACTTGGGGGAAAAAGGGGAAAAAGAGTGTCATGTCCTGGTACCTTGACCGCTGTGGGGGTAGAAAGTATTACAGGGTAGGGGCCCTTCCATGTGGGCTGGAGTTGAGCTTTTGGGGACTCATCTTTCCAGACTTTAATTAGGACTTGAGTCCCTGGAGCATATATGCAACTCAAGAACAAACAAAGCTGATGGTCAAATGATAAGACTGAAACCAGAGGCAGTGCTTGATGTGCTTCCCAAGGTGGGAGAGGCTGAGGAATGGAACTGTAGAAGGGTGGAAGCAGGGGCAAGAGACCCAGCCCCCAGTTCTGGTTCTACTTGACAGTAAGCTCTGCTGGAGTCTCCCCTTCAGGCTTCAGTTTCTTCATCTGTAAGGAAACAGACCTGAAAACACATGCCCTGAAAGCTCCCACCTACTGCCAACACTCAGTGTACAAGAGTGCTGCGTATGCAATGGACTGTGGATGGTGTTCGTAGAATCCCATGTGATGATGAACTATATACAGGGTTGCAATGGCACAGGCACCAGCAAACAAGCCTCACTTTAACAATCAAATCAGGCTGAGATTCTCACAGGGTGATCAAAGAGGAAAGCACAGCCCCCATTCTATGGAAAGCACAAGCATTATTGGGAACTCCCTATCACCCTGTGTAGGACAACGGTGGCCAGTCTTCTCTGCTGTGGTTTTGGTCTCTTGCCTACAACACACAGGCCAGCTTGCTCTGCAGGGTTCAGACCTGTATTCTGACAATATACAAGAAGCATACTGCGATATAGGAGCATGGTGGTTCAGTTGGTAAAGAAACCACCTGCAATGCTGGAGAGCCGGGTTCAGTCCCTGGGATGGGAAGATCCTCTGGGGAAAGAAATGGCAACCCACTCCAGTATTCTTGCCTGGGAAATACCAGGCTGGATGGAGGAGTCTGGCAGGCTACAGTCCATGGAGTCGCAAGAGCTGAACACGGACTTAGGGACTAAACCACCACCACCACTGCACTATGTTCCTAAAAAGTGGGATTGCTGCAGAATGCACTGTTTTCAAATGACACCCTCTCAGTCTAGCAGGATATGTGTATAAAACTCTCCCAACACAATCGCTGTAAAGCTTTTGAGGTTAAGTTACAAAAGCTCTGCCATAAATCTTGGGAATTCAATGCCAGAGGCCCTGATTTGCATCGTAAAGGCTTTAAAGTGGCTGCTGGCTGCAAAGTGAGTGGTAATCAAATTAGGGCTGGGCTCCTCAGAGACACAAAGCTTGTATTATTTTGTAGCAGAGACAATCTGAGGACTCAGTGTTTCAGCACAACTGCCAGAAAGAGTTGATTCTGAAAGTAAGCGGGAGGCACATAACCAAACCAGAAACCCACCTCATAAAGTGAGACAAATACAGAGAAATGCATTGGAGACAATTCATATCCATAATACTGCTCCTGTTCTACAATTATTTATATTATTTGTATGGAGCAGATTAAATTTCATGTCCATGAATGCTGCCTCGATTATAATATTGTATCATATTTTTTTGTTGTTTAGTTGCTAAGTTGTGTCTGACTCTTTGCTGCCCCATGGACTGTAGTCTGCCAGGCTACAAAAGTGGGATTTCCCAGGCAAAAATACAGGAGTGGGTTACCACTTCCTTCTCCAGGGTATCTTCCCAGCCCAGGGATCAAACCTGTGTCTCCTGCATTGGCAGGTGGATTCTTTACCGCTAAGCCACTGGGGAAGCTATTGTATCATGTTACCATATAGTATTTCATATAATGTTCAAGAATCTGCCTACAATGCAGGAGACCCGGGTTCGATCACTGGTTTAGGAAGATGCCTTGGAAACGGAAACGGCAACCCACTCCAGTATTCTTGCATGGGAAATCCCATGGACACAGTAGTCTGGTGGGCCACAGTCCATGGGGTCACAAAGAGTCAGACACAGCTGAATAACTAACAGTTCATATTCATGAATGCTGCTCCTAGTACATATATACACAGTGCCTAATAATATATGTATATATAGCAGGAATAACATTCATAGATATGAAAATTATCTTTATCATAAGCATGTTTTTATAGTTTATATATTCATGTCTATGCTATGTATTTTAATATTTATTGTATTATACATGACATAGCAAACTGCCAAGGTTTTTATTAAATTTTTTCTATGTGTAAGTTGTTCAAAATTTTTGTGTGGTTAAATCAATTTCTTTTTTTCAGTCAAATCTCTGGTATTTGACTCAGAAAGACTTCTCACACATCACATCGTATAAAACTTTTATTTTCCTATAGTACTTTAAGATTGTTGGCTCTTACCCTTTTATGTGTTATCATCTGGAATTTATGATGGTTTAAGTTGGGAGATGAGGATTTAACTTACGTTTCTGAAATGGNCATAACATTTTATGGAGAATCCTGAACAAACTTTTTGGCCAACCCATTACTTATTATTAATAAAATCACATTAACTCAAATATCCCTGGGTCTAGTTTCTGGAATTCTCAGTTTATCACACTGATCTGTGGTAGTGGCTCTACACTGGCCGAGACAAGCATCTTTTCTCACCAACATGACTGTCTCGTTAGGAGTTAGACCCAGCAATGCTGCAAACCGCCTGTGCGAGGTTAAGTGGCACATGCCTGCTGGGGTCAGTCATGATGTTCACAGGCACGCTCACTCAGCTACAGGGATGGAGAACAGCTCTCCAGCGTCCCCCAGTGGCCCACTCCGGGCTCCAGCTCCTGAGGCTCAGTAAGGGGGCTTGAGTGCAAGTCAGGGGGCATCCTTCCAGGCACTCCTGGGCCGGCTTTCCTCCACTTGCAGGAACGCAAGGATTAGTCCACCCTTCACTCTCACCAAGCGTGTTCCCCAGACCTGCAACAGCAGCATCACCTAGAAGCCTATTAGATAGAGACTCCAGGCCCAGCAGCTGGCGTTCTGCATTCATCCCAACAAGATCCCAGGGGATCCGTGTTCAGCTTACAGTCTGAGAAGCCCTGTGCTGTCCTACTTAATTCCTGGTCCTCTGTGATAACTGCTCCATACGACAAAGTACAGGCAGACTCTGGCATTTACAGTACCATAACCTGGTAGATGTGTCCCTTATATTGCTTCAGTCATTTCTGTAGAATCAGAAGAAGTTAGGTTACTCTCTTAACTTGGAGTCTAATACGAGGATTTTGAATACAGTCTTCTGTCAGCTCTTCTCTCAATCTTCCCATTTAAGAGTTTTCCTTGTCTAACCGGGCAAAAGGTTCCGAGCACTTGGTTCTGTGTTAATGCAGCTCCCAAAGGCCTAACCCAGGTCTCAACTAACCTGCGTAAGTGCCAAAGTACTTACTGTTGAAAGGGAATAAAATGCTGCTTTTCTTCATCATCCACCTTGCCATGAACAATATCAGTAATATCCATCACTAGGAAAAAGATAAAACTTAATTAAAGAAACTCATTGCAGGACTTCCCAGGTGGGGCTAGTAGTGAAGAACCTGCCTGCCCATACAGGAAACCTAATAGATGCAGGTTTGAGCCCCAGGTTAGGAAGATCCTCTGGAGGAGGGCATGGCAACCCACTCCAGTATTTGCTTAGCCCCTCCTTCACTATCACAACATTGTTAATCGGCTATACCCCAATACAAAATGTGTTTGGTGTTTAACAAAAAACATAAAATTGCAAAAAAAGAGAAGCTAATTACTTCAGGCCTCAGTGAGGAACTCTGGAAAGTTACAGTATCAGCAAACATAGAATCCTGGAGGAAGAGAGAACAGGCAGAGATGATGTATTTTTTTGTCAACAACGACTCCCAGTGTCCCTAGGCTGGCAGAAGAGCAATTCATCGGGGGCCTCGGCAGGGGTCTGGGTGTTCTCAGATCAACCCTGCAGACTACCCTCTTTAAAAATTCTAATATCCAGGACATGCAGGCAGCCTAAATGTCCACTGACAGATGAATAAAGATGTGGTACATATTTACAATGGAATATTATTCACCCATAGAAGGGAATGGAATTGGGTCATTTGTAAGTGATGTGGATGGACCTAAAGTCTGTCATACAGAGTGAAGTAAGTTATAAAGAGAAAACCAAGTATCTTACATTAATGCATATACATGGAATCTAGAAAGATGGTACTGTTGAACCTACTTGCAGGAAGAGAGACCTGGAGACGAGACCTGAGGGCACAGCAGGAGGAAGGAGGGAGGGGATGAATGGCGACGGCGGCACTGACCTATCTACACTGCCCTGTATGAGACAGACAGCTCGTGCAGACCTGCTGTGCAGCACAGGAGCTCAGCTCGCTGCTCTCTGATGACCTAGACGGGTGGGATGGGCAGTGGGACGGAGGCGATATATGTTTACACATAGCCAATTCATGTTGCTGTACAGCAGAAACTGGCACAACATGGTACAGCAATTATCTTCCAATTTTAAAAGAATAAATGAAAATAATAAATATGAAAAAAATTCTACTAGACCAAGTTGCTTAAATGTTGAGTCACACGACACTGACAATTTTTAGTAAGCCCACATTCTAAGACACAAGAGAATACTTTTTTTTTTTGGCAGGAGTGTCAACAGAATAAAAGACCTGGGAGAGGAACTCAAGACTTGAAGTGACCCACTGGCCCTCTGATGTGACATTTTCTCACCTGGTTTCCACATAAATGAAGGGCAGCAGGTCATTGCAGCATAGATTAGAAGACCATATATTGATTTGCTCTTTCACATATGATAAGCGCTATTAAGGAAGTGCTTGATTCCTGGAGAAGGAAATGGCAACCCACTCCAGTACTATTGCCTGGAAAATCCCATGGATGAAGAAGCCTGGTAGGCTATAGTCCATGGGGTCACAAAGAGTCAGACACGACTGAGTGACTTCACAATCACAATCAATTAAGGAAGCACTGTGCTAACCCCACTGCGTATATTATCTTTTTTATACAAATATTAGTATCAGCCTTACTTTAAGAGATGAGAAGGAGCTTGATATTTCCCTCAAGAGGGAGGGGGTATATGTATACTTACAGCTGACTAGCATTGTTGTACAGTAGAAACCAACATAACATTGTAAAGCACTTATTCTCCAATTAAAAATAAATTTAAGAAGAGGGATTTCTCTGCTGGTCCAGTGGTTAAGAGTCCACCTTGCAGTGCTGGGGATGTGGGTTTGATCCCTGGTTGGGGAACAAAGATTCCACGTGTTGCGGAGCAACTAAGCCTGCATGCCACGATGAAAGGTCCTGCATGATGCAACAAAGATACTGGCTGCCTCAACTAAGACCCAATGCAGCCAGATACATAAATAATAATAAAGTTTAAAAAAGAGAGATGAGGAAACGGACCCACAGGGAAACAAAGATAATTTTCCCTAGGTCAGAAGTGTTAAGTGGTTAAAATCAGGGTATGAACCCAACAGCGATCACAGGGCAAACCGTTTAACCGAACTCTGCCTGCTCCCTAGAGAACTAAGAAGTGGGGCATTGACTCCACAGGCAGCTGAGGGTAGACAAGGCCCCGAGGCAAGAGGCCATCAAGCCTTGGTTAATCAGTTACAAACTAGTCATAAAACATACACTAATGATCCACGCCCTAGGTAACTTGTTTGGAGATTAAAAGAAATACCAAGCTATGAGACAATAATCATAAGAAAAACTAAGGAACCAGGAGGAAATGGTTGCTCAAAGTAACCTAAACACATATTGTACTAGGCTTGGGAATTCATGTTAGTGTAAGGAAGCTGTAAAAAGCAGGCATGACATCAACTTGCTGTCAGCTCTTAAAAAAACCCTGCAAACATTGTGTGTGAGTGCATACATGCCCACAGACAAATACTGCAAAATTTGTATTTAAACCCCCAAGTAGGCAGTGCATTTGTGGACATCATCCAGTTACTGCTAACCTCTGCTGACGTTTGGCATCTAGGCTTAAACTAAATTAATCCCCATGCCCTGAACATACATACACACGCACACACACAGAAACACAGGAGCAAATAAAAGCCTCAAGCTTGATGTTCCAATCTCCTTAGCCCAGTTTGAAGGACAACGACCTTGAAAACGCCTTCAACTTCTATGAAGGAATAGATTGCTGTGTAGGTGACTAAATAGTCCTGGGCCAAGGCTGCTTGCCTTTCCTGGGATTTCATTTTAATTCACTATCACGAATAGTGCTGTCCCCTCTGGACACAACCCAGCCGACCCTAAGAGGAAAGGGGTGCAGGGCGATTCAAGGAACCCACGACGCACACAGCCTCCTGGGGTCACGTCACCAGCCACATGCCCCACAGGTCGACCTTGACAATGTGGAGTTTCTGGATCCTCGTTCCAGGAGCAGGATTGATGCCTTTCAGGACTACTTAGTGACCAAAATGTCAGAGTAAGACCAAAAATATATATCCTCCATTTAACAAACTACAGAGGAAAATGGGGGGCCTCCTGGAGGTTATGGAGTCTGATTGAAGCCAATGACCCTCTTTGAAAGCAATGCTGCCTTTGATGAGTAAATTTCCTAGACAGGCAAACAGCTTTCCAAGGAGAATTTTATTCAGGTAAGATCAATATGTGGCAGCAGGCAAGGAAGATTCCAATAGACAAACAGAGGCTTTACCCAGAGGCTTGCTGTGTACAAGACACATAACTGGGCAGGGAGGGAGAAACAAACACGGGGTACCTATATGAGCACCACCCAAAGCCAGTACCTGACAGTTCCAAGTAGTGACTGCGGTATGTCTGAGGCTAACACAACCAAATTCATCTTGCACTGTCTCTGGGTCCTCTCTTTCCTTCTTCCCTCTTTTCTTTCTTTTTAATTATTTTTATTGTGGAAAAATAAATACGTAACATGGGGCCTCCCAGGTGGCGCTAGCAGTAAAGAACCCACCTGCAAATGCAGGAGACCTAAGAGACTCGGATTAAACCCGTTGGTGGGGAAGATCCGCTGGAGAGAAAACGGCAACCCACTCCAATATTCTTGCCTGGAGTATCCCATGGACAGGGGGACCTGGCAGGTTACAGTCCATGGAGTTGCAAAGAGTCAAACATGACTAAAGCAACTTAGCATGCACACACACGTACATAACATGAAATTACCATTTTGACCATTTAAAAATGTACAGCTCAGTGGCACTGAAAACTTTCACACTGGGACTTCTCTGACAGGCCAGTGCTTAAGACTTTGTCTTCTACTACACAGCACAGACAACTCTACTCAATACTTTGAGCTATATGGGAAAAGAATCTAAAAAAGAGTGGATATATGTACATGCGTAACTGCTTCACGCTGCTATATGCCGGAAACCAATACAACACTGTAAATCAACTATGGTCCAATACAAATTTTTAATAGAAAAGAAAAAAAAAAAAGACTTCATCTTCTAATGCAAGGGGGTGAGGGCTCGATTTCTAGACAGGGAGCTATGATACCACATGTCTTGTAGCCAAAGAACCAGAACATGAGCAGCAGAAGCAATATTGTAACAAAATCAATAAAGATTTTAAAAAAGGTCCACATCAAGAAAAGTCTTTAAAATTAAAACATTCACACGGTCATGCACCCATCACCACTATCCACCTCAGGATGTCTTCCTCTTCCCAAACGGAAACTCTGTACCTCTTTAAAAAAGACCTCCTCCTTGTGTCCCCTCACCCCGCTACCTGTGTCTCTAGGAACTACCATTCCACTTTCTGTCTGTAAATGTCATAGTTCTAGATTCCTCATAAAAGTGAGTTATCATATAGTATTCATTTTTTGTGACTGGCTTAATTCACTTAATGCAGCATCCTCAAAGTTTCTTCATGCTGAAGCATGTGACAGAATTTTCCAGCTGCTTCAGGCCGTTCCATTGTAGGGACAGACCCTTTTGTTTATCCATTCATCCATCAACAGATACCTGGGTTACTCCTACCATTTGGCTGTTGTGACCAATGAGCTGCTGTAAACAAGAGTATAAGGATGGGAATGTACACGCTGCTATCTTTAAAACGGATAACCAACAAGGAACTACTGTAGACAGTGCATGGAACTCTGCAAGGTCATGTGACAACCTGGATGCAAGGGAGGTTTGGGGGACAATGGATACGTGTATAGGTATGGATGAGTGCCCCTATGCTGTTCACCTGAAACTATCCCAATACTGTCAATCGGCTATACTCCAAGACAAAATAAAAAATTCAAAAGAAAAAGATAACCAAGATTGATTTATGGTAGGGCACAGGGAACTCTACTCAATATTCTGATAACCTATATGAGAAATGAATCTGAAAAGGAATGAATATATGTATAACTGAACACTCTGTATATGCACCTGAACACTTTTCCATGCACCTGAACACTTTTCCATACACCTGAAACTAACACAACATGGAAATCAACTGTAATCCAATCGAAGATTTTTTTAAAAGTTAAAGGAAATATAGACCCTGATTTTACCTGGTTTGAGTATAGGGAAGTAGGATTGCTGGATCCCAAGTTCTACGTTTAATTTCTTTTAGGCCCCCATCATACTGTCTCCCCAGCAGCCACACCATTTTACACCCATCTCGGGATCTTTCTGTACCTGCTACTCCAAAGGGTCTCCGGAGTCCACAGGTGTGCTTCTTGCCCTCCTTCAGCTCCATGTGGCCGACCCGGACAATCTGGCACACGAGGCTGATGCGGGGCCGGATGAGGTCTGTGCTGCTGAGGTCCTACAGGGCAGAGAGTACAGAAAAAGGAGGTCACGTTGCATCACCCTCTCACCTCCAGTTTCTTTCTGTTGACTCTACAATAAAATACTGTTCAAAGTATACTTTTTAAAAATTATTTATTTATTTATTGGCTGTAACTGTTCTTAGTTGGGGCGGTGGGATCTAGTTCCCTGACCAAGGATCCAACCCAGGTTCCTTGCATTAGAAGCCCGAGTCTTAGCCACTGGACCACAAGGGAAGACCCCAGAGCATATCCCTTAATGCTCAAATATCAGAATGACTCCTCTCCTCCCCGCATCCACATCCAGCTAAGAACTCTCACGGCGTCATAGGAAAATGACTGTATTAAAAAAAAAAAAGAATTTTAAAAAGAATTCCCCAACTCCTGCTTCAAATTTATAAATCAGATCATATTCATCCTCAAGTCTCCAGCTTATTCAGGGTCCTTTGTCACATCTACTTTATATCCTGCCAGGGCATATCTGAGCACCAGGTGCCTTCCAGTGCCAAGTGAAATTAAAACTTATGAGACTCTGACATTTATTTTGTATCCACACAGGCTGGTGATATTTCATTTTACCTTCCAAATAATCCTGTGAGGCAACTATAACACAGAAATTTACATGCTCTGCTTTCTGTAATTATTCCTCTGTTTTCTGAGAGGTATCCATTGAGGGCTTCTCAGAGTGTGTTGATTAATGAGAAATGTGTGGATGAAATGTCTCTGTCTTTTTGTGGCTCATGCTCTAAGCTTTTTTGTACTCCTAGGATGGGTGAGTAAACCCACAAAGCTCACATAACTCATTCACCTTAACATCAGAAATGATTTAACTGCATCTCAAATTCTTTTCATGAAACAGCTTCCCAAGGCCTCTTTACTGAATCAAGAAAGAACTTTTTAAACAATCAGTTCACATCTATCCTCTATGATCAAGTTAACTCAGGGCTCCAAGCTAGGAATATATACCAATGACAATATCAACCTTGAGTTTCTACTCTAGATTTTGTGAGGCTTCTGTTAACAGAAAGACTTCAAGTGCCTCAGACAGTAAGAATCCGCCTGCAGTGCAGGGGATCTGGGTTCGATCCCTGGGTGGGGAAGATGCCCTGGAGAAAGGAATGGCTATCCACTCTAGTATTCTTGCCTGGAGAATTCTATGTACAGAGGAGCCTGGTGGGCTGCATCCATGGAGTCGAAAAGAGTCGGACACGACTGAGCGACTGAACTGAACGGAGAGACTAAGACACAACAACACAAGTGCCTGGTTACATTTACTGGGGCACACTGATATTATTTAATAATATGCAATCATTTACAAATGAACTTTCTGCAGACAACAACACAAGTGCCTAGTTACATTTACTGGGGCACATCATTATTATTTAATAATATGCAATCATTTACAAATGAACTTTCTGTAGACAACAACACAAGTGCCTGGTTACATTTACTGGGGCACACCATTATTACTTAATAATATGCAATCATTTACAAATGAACTTTCTGCAGACAACAACACAAGTGCCTGGTTACATTTACTGGGGCACACCATTATTATTTAATAATATGCAATCATTTACAAATGAACTTTCTGTAGACAATAACACAAGTGTCTGGTTACGTTTACTGGGGCACACTGATATTATTTAATAATATGCAATCATTTACAAATGAACTTTCTATAGAATGTTTAAGGACCAAGGAATCAGTCACGATTCATCTAATAGAAAAAGTTGGACATGAATTTGCATATAGGAAGAGCCTAATTGATAGGGGGGAGGGTGAGTGAATCGCAGCTATTCTAAAACAGTGTTAATTAAAAGATGGACCAACAATTTAATAATATTTAAATTTTTTTTAATAATGTACATATTGACTGATAAATGTCTTTTTATTTCAGGGGAAAAAAACATGTATCTCAGAATTGAGGAACTACTGTATTGGGGAAGAGTTCTAGACTCTTTCTTGTCCACACTTACTAGGCGGTAAAGGTATGGATGGGTCAGTGCAGGGATAGAAACAGACCACTCTTGTCCTAGGGGTAGAGTTTTAATGGATGGAATGAACAACAAAAAGTTGGAAGGAAGGGAAGGAGGAAGAATAAGCCTGTACTGGTGTTACAGGGAAGAACAATATCCAATCACAGGTTGCATCTGTTTACTTTAACCTTTGCCTCCCATAGCTTTTGTTCACTAAAAGGATACGGTCTATACATAATGGCCCGCCTCAGGGATATCTGCCCCTCTGCCTGAAGGTTAAACCAAAATGCCTTTGTTTAGGGAAACAGACAGATCCTGTCCACCTATGAATGGCTTCAAGATGGAAGAAATGAACACATCCCCTCCCAGAGGCTGGCCATTCCAGGAGATATTTGAAAGACTTATGGACCTCCTCCCCTCCTCCCCTGCCCTGTTCTATAAAAGAAACTGGCATCCAGACCCTGATAAAATGGTTATTTTGAGACACTAGTCTGCCATCTTCTTGGTCAGCTGGCTTTCACAATAAAGTTATTCATTGCCTCAACACCTTGTCTCCTGACTTACTGGCCTGTCCAGTGCCAAGCAGAGCAAGCTTGAACCTGGTAACACGCAGACCACTGCTCCTATCACTTCCTTTGGTATTTTAATCTTAGACTTTTGTTTTCTTTGCTGTAAGAGGGACTAAGAAGAATAAGCAGACAAAATATGGGGGTGGCTTAAGGGAAAAAGAAAGAAAGGGGCATCGGTATCTCTTTTAGGCTTAATGGGAGCTGGGAAACCCACCCACTGCTCAGAGCACTTGGCAGCAGCTCCAGGGCTTTTCAAGCACTGATGCCTAAAAAAGTGCAAGAACCCCAAGAGAGTTCCTAGACTATGAGAAAGAGTCAGCAGATTTCAGGCTATAGCTCAATACATTTCCTGGCTCTCAATCCATATACAGCAGCACACCTCCTGCCTTGGGGAAACGGAAGAACAGAGGGAAAAGTCCATTAAACTACAAGCCAACAGAAGACTCTAGCCCGGTCTTTGTCCTGGCAATAACTTTGACCTGGAAGACTCCTGTCTATCTGCACAGCCACAGCTTACTCCCTCTTCAACTGGAAGTTCTTACTCCAAACCTTCTCAATGAGAGCAGCCCTGACTTATCTATTTAAGACAGCATGCCTCCCCCAGCCCAGAAATTCCCAATTCTCCCAAAGCACTCAAACCTCTTAACATTCTGTACAAAGTACTCATCTACCTGATTACTGCTTGTCTGCTCCTTTGGGACAAAAAAACTCTTGAGAATCAGGACATTCTTATCTGATGTGTTCACCGATGTATGTCAAGGGCCTAGATCAGTGCCTGGTCTCTAAGAGGTGCTCAATAAATATTTGGTGAATAAATGAGCAGATTATTCCTACTAGAGGGATTATGAGAATTGTTATTTTCATGTTTTCAGTTTTTAAGTCTTCTATATACTTACCACATGTACTTGCAAACATCATAAACTAAGGAAAGGGTTAAACATAGGTAGGACTTACAGTAAAGACTGCTTGAAGGTTATTGAGCTTCTCGATTTCCTTGGGCATTCCATTACTGCCCCAACGAATTAGGTAGTTTTCACTGGTGAAGGGAAAGAAAAATATTCTCGGTGAGCACCTGAGTGGGGAGGAAGCTGCTCTCGGTACAGGCTTAATAGGGTCCAAAGGCACTCCAGAAGAGCTAAGTGAAATTCAGGCAGGACTGAGCGCACACCAATGACCATTCTCTGGTTCTGGCTGCAGCCCAGTTCCTAGAGGCACACCGAGTACAGCCCCATGACAAGCAGTACTCAAGATGGGCACAGGCACAGTACATTCTACCAGATTCTATCTGGAGTCTTTCTTTCATCTCAAATCCTCTGTATAAATCTCAGCTTTGCTGAATCAGGAATATAATTTTATAAGAATTGTCCCAAATCCATTCCCTGGAATCCACATCAACACACTCCCATAAGATTTGTATTTTAGAAACAAACAATTTTAACCATCTTCTCAATAATAAATATGCTTTTTTAGCTGCTCAGCAGCAGATGACTGTAAGTTGAACAAAGTCTATTATTTTTCCTTAAAGTCTTTGAAATGTTATAACCATTACTTTTTTAGAGCAGTTTAGATTCATAGCCAGTTGAGAGGAAGGTACAGACTTTCCTATGCCCCACTCCATTCCCAGGCTTCCTGGTGGGTTAGGCAGTAAAGAATCTGCCTATAATGCAGGAGACCCAGCTTTGATCCCTGACATGGGAAGATCCCCTGGAGAAAGGAACGGCTACCCACTTCAGTATTCTTACTTGGAGGATTCTACAGACAGAAGAGTCTGGTGGGCCACAGTCCATGGCGTCGCAGAGTCGAACACGACTGAGCGACTGACAACACAACATCAGCACTCCATGCCCAGCCTCCCCCTTTATCAACAACCCCCAGCAGAGTGGTGGATTCACTGTTATAATCACTGAACCTACCCTGAGACGTCATTATTACCAGAGGCTATGGTTGACGTTAGGGGTCACTCTTGGTGTTGGATACTCCATGGCTATGGAAAAATGCGAAAGGACACACACCCTCTGTGACAGCATCATACAGGCCGGTTTCACTGCCCGAAAGCCCTCAGTGCTCTGCTGGGTCATCCCTCCCTCGTCCCTCTCCTTCATCCCTGTCGCCATGGTCTGATGAGTTTTATTTAATTATTTTCATTTGGAGGATAAGTGCTTTATAAGATTGTGTTGGTTTCTACCATGTATCAACATGAATTAGCCGTAGGTATACACATGTCCCCTCCTTCTTGAACCTCCCCTCCCACCTCCCACCCCATCCAGGCTGTCACAGGTTTGAGCTCCCCGCCTCATACAGCAAATACCCACTGGCTATTTATTTTACACATGGTAATATACACGTGTTTCCACACTACTCACTCCATTCACCCCACCCTCTCCTGCCCCCGCTGTGTCCACACGTCTGTTCTCTGTGTCTGCGTCTCCACTGCTGCCCTGCAAATAGGTTCATCTGCACCATCTTTCTAGATTCCATATCTATGCATTAACATATGATATTTATCTGTCTCTGATTTACTTCACTTTGTGTAATAGGCTCTAGGTTCATCCACCTCACTAGAACTGACTCAAATGCATTTCTTTTTATGGCTGAGTAATATTCCATTGTATATATGTACCACAACTTCTTTATTCTGATGAGTTTTATGTGATTCCTAAGACCCGGTGAAGACATGAACTATTACTGCACTGTTTCAGTGGTCACTCAGAAAAGCACAGCAGCCCAACGGGGTTTATTTTCCACTGCCTTGAAATCCTCCCCTTCTTCTCCATCTTCCCTTCTCAAACTCAGCAAAGAAATCCTCAGGGAAGTGGGTAGGTGAAGGTTGGGTATTTTCACAAGATTGATGGCAGACGAACTGGGTCTCCACTACCTGATGAACTTGGACTGGTCTGGGTCATAGAGGGCCATGAACAACTCTGCATCTTCCCCGATGTTGCAGACAAAGTTCTTGAAGTTCACGAAGAGGCCATAGGTGTGGATGGCACTGAAGATGGATTGGCCCCGCAGATCCAGGTTCTGTAGAATGGACTGAACACAGAGGACAGGAGAGAAAGTCATCTTGGTTACAGCAAATGGGAAACACTGGCAAAGACACTAGCCTCCAAACGGGGGCCAGGTATACTTATCGGGTTGACCAAAATACTCGTTCAGGTTTTTCTGTAAGGAAGACAGAAAAACACAAACGAACTTTTTGGCCAATCCAGTACCACCCAAAACAAGCACTTAGTAAGAAAGTAAATGTAAAGAGACAAGTAATCGAGTGAGCAAAATAGAATTATTATTTTAATGAAGGTCTTATGAAAGGCCTTGAACCCAAATAGTTCAGTAAATGCTGTCTAAAGAGCATATATCTAAAGGTTATAATAACTCATGGTTTTAATGGCTTTGAGAAATTCTCATCTCTCTCACAATGGCTTCTGGGGAAACCTCAAAAGCATAAAATTCATGATTCATTATCATTCTTTGGGAGAATGACTCTCATCGTAAATAAGACTCCATTGGACAGGTCTGTCCTCAGCCACAGTTAGCCATTAGATCCAGAAACAATGAAATGTCATTACAACTGTACTAAAAAAAAAAAATGAAACCTACAAATTAAAGAAAATAAATAGTACTCTTTACTCATTAGAACAGAGAGACTGCGAGAACATACCCCAAAACATTAGTATGGTTGGACAGTCATAATGTAGGTGACTTTTTTCTTTTTCTGTACCTTTCAATTTTTTTATTGTCCAGTTACAATTTTTAAAATCTCTCAAAAACTTCACTTGTAAATATTAATTTCCTTTAGAAATCATAATCTATGGACTAAATTCAAAAGTTTAAACAGTCAAAAGGGTTCTCTCCCACCCAGTTCTACTCAGAGGCATCCATTAATGGTCAATTTCTTGTCTATCACTGCAGAGTTAGTCTACACAGAAGTAAGCACAGATGTATATTCTTTTTTGAAATACATATAACAGTATTTTATACACATGGTTCTTGCATCTTGCTCTTTTCCACATAATATATATCTTTGCAATCTTTCCAGGTCAGAACAGATACCGCTGCCTTGTTCTTTTTGTTATATTTTGCTTCTAAAATGAGAAAATGGATATTTCTGCTCAACAACATTGACACCTCTGCTGTCAACGACTCCCTTTCCTTCGTTAAAAACGAACAAACAAACAATAAAAAGAGCAAAATAACAAAAAAGCAAAAGCAAAAACGGAACCTCCATGGTCACAGTCTGCACATTTCAGGAAGCTCACCTTCTCCTCTTGGATCTTTTCCTCAATCCTCTTTGAGGCCATTTCATGGGCCTTGAAGAGGGCAATGGTGCTGGTTTCATCTGGGTCCAAAATGTTCCCATTGTCATCCCGCACGACCAGATCCAACCCCAGCATTCTGGAAACAAAGGAGTAGTCAGCTGGTTCTCCTTACCAGGAGCAGACTTTTTTCTGAGGAATCTTCATGGAGGGACAACCCTGGTGGTCCAGTGGTTAAGAATCTGCCTCCCAATTCAGGGGTCACGGGTTTGGTCTCTGGTCTGGGAAGACTCCACATAAAGCCTGGGGCAACCAGGCCCATGCGCCAGAACTGCTGAACCTCACCTCTAGAGCTGCAAGTGCTGAGCCCACATGCCTAGAGTCACTGCTCTGCAACAAGAGATGACACTACAACGAGAAGCCCGAACACTGCAGTGAGAGGGCTGCCCCTACTCGCCACAACTAAAGAAAGCCTGTGTTCAGCTACAAAGACCCAGCACAGCCATAAATAGAAAATAAGTTTTCATGGAAGAACCCAGAGGATTCGGATGAAAGGCTGGGTGCTGGACAAGTTAAGACTCACTGAATTTTCTCCTTTCAATTTCAGCCTTCTTTCCAAACAAAAACTAAAAAATTTAGGATAATGCTACCCCAACTTGTAAATAATATGCAAAGTAATCTGGTCCCAAGAACCTCAATGGAAAATGCAAAACTGGCACTCATTCTAACCAAAATACTCTAACCAATGCTTCTTTTCCCCTAATCATCTATAGTTTGCTATGGGAACTTCTATGAAAGACAAATGCTCAAATATTGGGGGACTTGGGGGATAGTATGTCATTCAAGATTATCTTAAAGGAGACCAAGGAAGTAAGTCCTGGCATTGGTATCACAAAATCTATCTCAGAACACGGACTTTGGTGTCAGCTGAACCAAAATTTACATCCTGGTTTTTAACACTTGCTAGCAAGGTGATTTAGGGTAATCTACATTTAAAAAACAGCAACAACAACAAATAATATTTATTTGGCTGTGTCTGGTCTTAGTTGCAGAACACAGGATCTTTTGTTGCAGTGTGCAGCTTTCTCTTTAGTTGTGGCTCATGAGCTTAGTTCCCCAACCAGGGATTGAAACCAAGACCCCTGCACTGGAAGGCAGATTCTTTACCACTGGACCACCAGGGAAGTGCCTGAGGAATCTACTTAATTTTGCAAAGCCCTGGGTTCCTCATCTGTAAATACACTCTGTCAGGATTACAGGGGAATTGAAGGAGATAAAGCACACCTAATATCTAGCATATATCATGCTTTCAATGAAATTTAGTTTGACTGCAGCAACTAGCACAGGAAACCTCTGGCTGCGTTAAGTAAACGTAGCTCTGGGTGCTGCATGGCAATAGTAAGGGCCATAGGCTCCCTGCCTGGCACCATCCCACCAAGGCTTTTATGCCCAACACCAAAGCAGAAAAAACTGTTCTTAGTTCTAAGAAGTTGGGGATTGTGGTTGAAACATGATACTGCAATCTGAATTCCCAGAGAGCATTCCTGGCACTAGCAATCTAGGAGTGGGGATGGCCAAACAGCAAGAAAACTCTGGCATAATAGTGCAAAGCCATGTGCTAAGTCTTTAGGAAGAAAGCAAAAATGCCTAATTTCCCTCTGCCCTGTTTTATGGCTTCTCCATCAACTGATTCAATCTGGCAGGTCCCCTGTCATGGGAGCCAGACCCACAGGCCACCCAGGATCATGAGCGACAGCCCATGTTGGCCTCTCAGAGACTGAATCATGGATGCACTGATGGAGCCGCTTAATTTCTCGAGTTGCTTCCAAGGGCCGAAATAGAAGACGGGCATGTCCTGCTGTTTGTGCGATGTTACCATCTTGTAGCAGAGACCAGGGGCCCCCAGGCTTATGCCACACTGTGCCAAGACTCAAAAATACACTGGCAGCATATGTGCCAGAGGGAGCAGCTTACCCCCTCTTAGCTGTTTAAGAATTTCCCAGCACTGCTTTAAAATTGTGGTGTTGGAGAAGACTCTTGAGAGTCCTTCGGACTGCAAGGAGATCAAACCAGTCAATCCGAAAGGAAATCAACCCTGAATATTGGAAGGACTGCTACATATTAGAATGACTGATGCTGAAACTGAAGCTCCAATACTTTGGCCACCTGATGCAAAGAACTGACTTACTGGAAGAGACCCTGATACTGGGAAAGACCGAGGGCAGGAAGAGAAGGGGGTGAGAGAGAATGAGATGATTTGATGGCATCATCAACTAAGTAGACATGAATTTTAGCAAACTCCAGGAGACAGTGAAGGACGGGAAAGCCTGGTGTGCTGCAGTCCATGGGGTTGCAGAGTCAGACATGACTTAGCAACTGAACAACAACAGAAACGGAAACTAAATGTCAAATGAATCATCAACAAAAACTGAGAAACTAGTCCAGTGTTTTAGAAAGAGCTGGGCAGGAGTGCTGAATCCCAGGTCACAGTCACTTTTGATGAATTAATTGAATCTTTCATTTTCCAAAGGGCAGTAATATCAGGAACCTACGTATATGCTGGGGCCAATGAGAAGCTTAATTAAGAGGTTACAGAGGTTATTAAAGACATAACAGAAGCTAAAAACATGCTTTACTATTCTGGCAAATCTGGTTTGCACACAGCATAAACAATAGTCCCACTAAGGGGAAGACAAAGAGAAAGAGAGAGCATGAAGCTGCTGATTTTAAATCTATTGTCAGAGTTCTGTGATGGCCTAGAGGGGTGGATGGGAGTAAGGGGAGTACAAGAGGGAGAGGACATACGTATACATATAGTCAATTCACTTCATTGTACAGCAGACATTAACACAACAGTGTAAAGCAAATATACTCCAATAAAAAAATGTAAAAAACAAATCCACTGTTAGAATAAACACAGAGAGGGAAGGAAGGATAAATTAGGAGTCTGGTATTAACATATATGACTACTATATATAAAATAGATCATCAATAAGTATCTATTGTATAGCACAGAGAACTCTACTAAATATTCTGTAATAATCTGTATGGGAAAAGAATCTGAGAAAGAATAAGTATAGGTATAACTAAATCATGTTGCTGTACACCTGAAACTAACACAGTATTGTAAATCAACTATACTCCAACATAAAATAAAATTAAAAAAAAATAAAGATAGAATTATCTCAGGTCCCAGAAATTGCCAGTTTCTGATGCTCAGACCTTCTGAGTTTGTCTGGCAGTAGAGTTGCTTCCATTCAAGCCCCAGATGCCCTGCTCATCTGTCATCTCCTCGAGACCAAAGATCCAGCACAGGGCCTGTGCTGGCTCATGAAGGGCACTGGCAAAGTTTCTTCTGCACAATCAAATGTTTCCCAAAGCTGAAAGAAAGCGGTAAGCACTATTCTTTGGTGACTCCAAGATCACAAGCCCTTGGGAAGGTGTGTCATCTGCCTGAATGTGACTGGGTTTTTCCAAGTTCGCAGTGAGACAGATGTCATCCCTGATTTACCTGTTCCCATGATCAATCTTGGCTGTGACCTTCTTCTTGAGCTCTGCCAGTTCATCTTTGGGGAGGGTGCCAGACAGGATCTGGGACCGCCACTCTATCAGGTTGTACGTCATCTGCTGCAGCTGGCGGAAGAGCGTGACCTTGTTGTTCTAAGGTGGGAAAATGAGGCAGAGGAAAGAACCAAAAAAAAAAAAAAAAAAAAAATGGTGTGATGGGAGATGAGAACATCTCTTGCCTTGATCCTTTATAAAGTGTTATTTAACCAATTATTCTGCCATATAAGGAACTGTGCACTTTGAGGGGACCTCTTTTGGCTCAGTGGTAAACAAATCGCCTGCCAATGCAGGAGATGTGGGCTCCATCCCTGGGTCAGAAAGATCCCCTGGAGAAGGGAATGGCTACCATAATCCAGTATTCTTGCCTGCAAAATTTCATGGACAGAGGAGCCCGCTGGGCTACAATCCATGAGGTCACAAAGAATTAGACATGACTGAGCGACTGAATATGCATACACAGAGCAAGCTGTGCACTCTGAGGCGACGTCTTTACATCTCTAGGGACGGCTCTGCCCTGACCCATTCCCACCTCCTCCTCTGCGGCAACTTCAGAAACAGATAACCACTTGTAGGATGGACAGGATGGAGGGTTGGTCCTAACTTGTAAGGTGTATCAATCATCCACGTGCCTTAAACTTCTGCCCATGTTCCTCCTTTGGTTGAAACCAGCCACTTGGGACTTCCCTGGTGGTGTTAAGAATCTGCCTTTCGACGCAGAGGACATGGATGTGATCCCTGGTTGGGGAACTAAGATCCCACACACTGAGACGGGCAACTAAGCCCAGGTACTGCAGCGAAGATCCAGCACAGCCAAAAATAAAAAGAACAGCAAAAGCATCCAGCGATTTCCACCGTCCGCCAGACACGCTAGATCACTCTGTAAGTCTCTTCCCATCTTGGCTCCTACCCACATCCCCAGCTACACTGTACACTGATCACTATCTCAAAAATCTATGCTCCTTCCACATAAAGCCATGTGTATTCTCCCATGTGCTCCAGATCCTCACAGTAACGTGACTCCTCTACCTGGAGCCACTTTTCTCCTCTTCCCCACCAACCCTCCACGTCTCACTCACACAGCACACCCTTCTCTAACTGCTGATTCTGACATCTACAGCATCTTAGAAGTTTCTTCCTCAAAACCGTAACTCTGGCTTGGCTATCTCTCCCACAAACGCTGGAATTTGCCCCTCTCTCTGCACTGTGCCTGTACCACGTTGGCGAATGTTCCTCTCCCCTTCGATGCTAAGAACCTACAGGACAAGGTTAGTTTTGCATCTCTAGGAGCTGGTACAGAGCAGCCATTCAATAAAATGTACCACACCAATGAATTCTGGATGGGAAAAGAACTGTAATTTCAGAGATACGGGATCACTGAAGAGAGACTGTGACCAATTATTATAAAGTCCCCAGAAAATTGTTATACCATCCCGAAAAACGTTAGACCTGGAATAAATGAAACCATTATTCTGGGCTTCAGTAAGAACTTCCTTAACTGAACTAAAATGAACTTACCAACCAACTAATTATTTGTGCCTCAATCATTTTAAGAGTCTAGTGCTTGATATTCATACCATTATACCTTGGTTCTATCCAAAGGATGCATTCATTATATTTAAAAAAGAAAAAAACCAGTCAATAAGCATTTACCATGTGCTAGAAAAAAAGTTCCTGTACATTCTAAAGGAAAAGGCAGCAATACATTTTAGATATATGTAAATATATAAAAATACTAAAATATGAGCATTTAAATAACATATATCATATGTAATATTTACACTAATTACATGCATATAATATAGATTACATATGTAAACACACACAAGATAATTTCAGAAATGATAAAAAGTACAAGGGGACTCCTCTGGTGGTCCAGTGGCTAAAACTCTGCACTTGCTACACAGAGGGCCTGGGTTCCATCCCTGGTCAGAGAAATAGGTCCTACATGCTACAACTGAAGAGTTCACATGTCGCAACAAGACCCAGTGCAGCCAAATAAATAAAAATAAATATTAAGAAAAAAGCCAAAGGGAGGCAGAGCAATATGATAGGGCATGCCTGGTGGAAGGAGGCCTCCATAGACAGAATAATCAGGAAAAACTGTTTTGTGCTTCCTTTTTGATACAACAATATATGCCACCACCCTCTGTATACTGTGAGACCACTTTTTTTTATTCATAGGTGGAAAGTCATGATACAATTGGATA
This sequence comes from Redunca redunca, assembly GCA_006410935.1. Lineage (NCBI taxonomy): Eukaryota > Metazoa > Chordata > Mammalia > Artiodactyla > Bovidae > Redunca > Redunca redunca. Next base: position 391,338 of record SJYQ01005791.1, on the reverse strand, counting down.
ACATATACTTCCAGAATTATCAG
>SJYQ01005791.1:338010-391287 GCA_006410935.1 Redunca redunca | reverse complement strand
CAAAAAAAAAAAAAAAAAAGCCGCACAAAGAAGTGCCTGATGGCTGTCAGGCACGTTCCTTAGTGATGCTCTTCTACATCCACCCCAGGGAAGATGCCTGGGCCAGGTATCAACAACAATCAAGGCTGAAAATATCCAAGATACTCCTGAACAAAGAGGAAATGTAGGGGCTTCCCTGGAAGTTCAATGGGTAAGTCTCTGCCTTCCAACGCACAGAGTGTGGGTTCAATCTCTCACAGGGGAACTAAGATTCCGAATCCTGCATCCCACAGGGTGTGGCCAAAGAGTAAATTAAAAAAAAAAAAGTACATGTGGAGAGTAAAGGGTCCTTAACTTAAGAGTGGACAGTGAAGACAGCAATGGGATTAGAGGTAAGAGCCCTTCAAGAAGTTCAAGGTTCTGGGCAAACACAGAGGAAAGAGATGAAGAACACATCTGTGATTGCAATACTCTCTGATAATCCCCTGGAGAAGGAAACGGCATCCACTCCAGTATTCATGCATGAGAAATCCCATGGTCAGAGAAGCCTGGTGGGCTGCAGTCCAGGGGGCCACAAAAGAGTCAGACATGACTTAGCATCTAAACTACTACTACTAATACCAACAATCTGAAAGCACAAAACACAAAAGCTGATTAAAATCATGACACCACCTGCATTTTAGGCTTTTAGCATTCTCTGAATTGTCTCTTCCTCATCAGTCTTTAGAAAAACATAAATGAAGCTTTTTTTAAAATCTCATTTTTGAAAAGAAAAGGTAAAATCACCCTGGCTTTTTGTTCATTCATTTCCATATAAAATATTTCCATGTCCTTGTCTTTCAAACTGAGAAATCAAGCCCATAAAATTTTGCCTTTCAAAGCCTCTAGGCAGAAAAGGATCTTTTATTATTTGTCTGCTCCTAGTTTTTTCCCCCAATATTTTCTCATTTTAATTAAGATATTAGGTCTTATAATACAGTAAAGAAAGAGCTCCAAGTCTCCAAAGACTACCTATGAGAGACAGCTCTTTGTGTGGGGTACTTTTTCACAAGTTCTTGGTCTCAATTATATTAGACACTATCCAAGGCAATTTAATTATTGCCTGTCCATATCAGCCTGGTTTGCCAAGAGTTCTCCCCAAGAAGCATGAAGACGGCCATTCTTCTTGTGATCACTGTGCCAAGTTAGTTCTGAATAGACAAGCTGGAACACACCAAAGGATGCAGTCTCCGACTGTAAGAAAATGGATCTTATTACCACATTCCTAAGATTGTTCTAAGAGGATGTCCTGTGCAGGAAGGAGCTGGTTCCTGACACTTTATGGATTCCTGGGAAAGCAAGCGAGGACAGGAGAGGGGAAAATCAAGCTCTGTCTGTAAAATCAGGAGTCAAGGACTCAGGCCTCCATCTTTAGCCCCCGTTAGCGTGCCTTTCCTACTGTCTCTAGCCCTACTAATTCCAGTCTTTGTGCTAGCGGGCATTCCCTGGTGGCTCAGCAGGCTAAGAATCCACCTGCAATGCAAGAGACACAGCAGACACCGGTTCAATCCGTGGATCAGGAAGATCCTCTGGAGAAGGCAATGGCAACCCACTCCAGTATTCTTGCCTGGAGAATCCCATGGAAAGAGAAGCCTGGGGGGCTCCATACAGTCCATGGGGTTACAAAGAGTCAGACACAACTGAGTGACTGGGCGCGCGCACACACATTGTCACATAATTCAGGAGGGCAAGGAATGTATTTAATAATGTCTTTGATCCTCCCTGCAAAAGTCAGCACAAGTCTGGACACAGGAGTGAACGAAAAGCAAACTGAGAGCTTGGACTTTAAAATGACACTCTGGTTTCAGTTCAAGGAACTTTTTAAAATTAATTTTTATTGTAGTTGCTTTACAGTGCTGTGTTACATTCTGTTGCATAGCAAAGTGAGTCAGTTATACATATACATACATCCCCTGTTAGGATTTCCCTCCCATTTAGGTCACCACAGAGCACTGAGTAGAGAGCTCTGAGCAACACAGAAGGTTCTCCTTAGCTGTTGAGCTACACAAAATTGAGAAATCCAAATATTCCTCCAACCAGACAGTATAGATATTTCCGCATCTGCTGAAAACTTCTCCTCTTGGCGATCTTTGAGGTTTCACTTTTTACATTTCTACTCTGGGTATCTTTTTATGATTCTTATGGTTGCCTGGGGGTACAGGGAGAAGAGAAGGGATAAACTGGGAGATTGGGACTGACATATAAACACTACTATATATATAACAGATAACTAATCAGGACCTACTGTACAGCACAGAGAATGCCACTCAATGCTGTTATGACCTATATGGGGAAAGAATCTAGAAGTGTAGGTGTATGTATATATACAACTGATTCACTTTGCTGTACATCTGAACTAACACAAATTGTAAATCAATTACACAGCTATTCTTATTGTTATTTAGCCACTAAATCGTATCTGCCTCTTCAACCCCATGGACTGCAGCCTGCCAGGCTCCTCTGTCCGTGGAATTTCCCAGGCAAGAATACTGAAGCAGGTTGCCTTTTCCTTGTCCATGGGATCTTCATGACCCAGGGATCAAACCCGTATCTCCTGCAAGGGCAAGCAGCTTCTTTATCACCGAGCTACCTCCGATACAAATCATATATTCAAAAAAATAAGAATTTCTGGAGATTAAAATCAAAGTGACAAGAGGAAAAGAAAAACAGCTTTGTCTTCAATAGTAGCAGGAATACAGAAACCGTCCATTGAGTAAATTAGACATTCCAGGGTCATGGAGACAATGGGTGTCAGAAAACCCAGATTCTATTCTCCATCTTCTTTCCCAAAGAATGCAGACCACAGTCAAAAGCCTCTTCTCTGGCCTTCTACTTCATCTCTCCCTCTGCAAAAGAATCAGTATTTCCTCTGCCCACCAACCTCTCCTCTTCCATGTAAACGTTCTTTGCTGGAAGTATAGGAACTTACTTAGTTTCTATCTTTAAAATGATGACCAACTTGCTAAGTGACTTTGAGCAAATTATTCCCTCTGGGATATGACCATCCATAAAATAAGGGGACCAGCATTGAGATCCGTTCCCCAGGATAAGCGTCTTGGAGTCTATGGCTGAGATATTAGATTCAATTACTCCTCTAAGCAACTTCCTGATTAACTGTATCTGACCATCTCACACTCTGATGTATTCACACACCGGGGTGGCTCTATATCAAATTGCCCCCATATAATAATAACCCTTCAAAATCAATCTCATGTCTTTTCCGAGTATCTGGACCCCGTGGGATCCAGGATGGTATCCAGGTCTCTCTGTGTACTGTGCTGCACCAACCCTCAGTTCTGGGAAGACGGGAACCACACCTTCCCACTGAGGCCAGTGCTTTCTCTCTGTCAGACAAGGAGACAGCCTGGCTAGCGAAAGCTCAGGTTTTACAGAAAACATTCCAGTAAAAGACAGTTTTTGCCTCTGGAAGCAGTGCAAGAAATCCTAAAAGCCCGGTACCAAAGTCAGAGGAAAACAAACCTCGGAAAAACACCCAAAGCACCCCCTCTACCCTGTTTCGGCCATCATTCCACCTCCTCTTGCCTCTCATGAGAGCCACACACTGAAACAGGACTTGTGACCCACAGATGAAGAACTCTGACACCAGGACAAAGGTTTCTATAGGAATTTTCTGTCCTTTGGGACTAAGTGATCAAAGGTCAGTTTCAACCATGGAGCCAGCTTAAGTACTGAGAGAGTCAATTCCTAGGCAGACTGATACGAAGTCCAGGGTTCCGAGGAGAAAGGGTTTGGGGTTCTCAAGGAGGAGATAGGGGTCTGGAATTTTCAAGGAAGAGGAAAGGACAAAGGCTTTTTTTCCCCTCTATATTCCTTAGTCACACAAAACCTTTTTTCCCTTAAACCCAGAATTGATGATTACACAACAAACAACTCAGTTTAAACTCTGTACAGTCAGCAAAAACAAGACCGGGAGCTGACTGTGGCTCAGATCATGAACTCCTTATTGCCAAATTCAGACTTAATTGAAGAAAGTGGGGAAAACCAATAGACCATTCAGGTATAACCTAAATCAAATCCCTTATGAATATACAGTGGAAGTGAGAAATAGATATAAGGGACTAGATCTGATAGAGTGCCTGATGAACTATGGATGGAGGTTTGTGACACTGTACAGGAGAAAGGGATCAAGACCATCCCCATGGAAAAGAAATGCAAAAAAGCAAAATGGCTGTCTGAGGAGGCCTTACAAATAGCTGTAAAAGGAAGAGAAGTGAAAAGCAAAGGAGAAAAGGAAAGATACTAACATCTGAATGCAGAGTTCCAAAGAATAGCAAGAAGAGATAAGAAAGCCTTCCTCAGTGTTCAATGCAAACAAATAGAGGAAAACAACAGAATGGGAAAGACTAGAGATCTCTTCAAGAAAATTAGAGATACCAAGGGAACATTTCATGCAAAGATGGGCTCGATAAAGGACAGAAATGGTATGGACCTAACAGAAGCAGAAGATATTAAGAAGAGGTAGCAAGAATACACAGAAGAACTGTACAAAAAAGAGCTTCATGACCCAGATAATCACGATGGTATGATCACTCATCTAGAGCCAGACGTCCTGGAATGTGAAGTCAACTAGGCCTTACGAAGCATCACTATGAACAAAGCTAGTGGAGGTGATGGTATTCCAGTGGAGCTAGTTCAAATCCTGAAAGATGATGCTGTCAAAGTGCTGCACTCAATATGACAACAAATTTGGAAAACTCAGCAGTGGCCACAGGACTGGAAAAGGTCAGTTTTCATTCCAACCCCAAAGAAAGGCAATGCCAAAGAATGCTCAAACTACCACACAACTGTACTCATCTCACATGCTAGGAAAGTAATGCTCAAAATTCTCCAAGCCAGGCTTCAGCAATACGTGAACCGTGAACTTCCAGATGTTCAAGCTGGTCTTAGAAAAAGCAGAGGAACCAGAGATCAAATTGCCAACATCCGCTAGATCATGGAAAAAGCAAGAGAGTTCCAGAAAAACATCTATTTCTGCTGTATTGACTATGCCAAAGTCTTTGACTGTGTGGATCACAATAAACTGTGGAAAATCCTGAAAATGATAGGAATACCAGACCACCTGATCTGCCTCTTGAGAAACCTATATGCAGGCCAGGAAGCAACAGTTAGAACTGGACATGGAACAACAGACTGGTTCCAAATAGGAAAAGGAGTACGTCAAGGCTGTATATTGTCACTCTGCTTATTTAACTTATATGCAGAGTACATCATGAGAAACGCTGGACTGGAAGAAGCACAAGAAGGAATCAAGATTGCTGGGAGAAATCAATAACCTCAGATATGCAGATGACACCCACCCTTATGGCAGAAAGTGAAGAAGAACTAAAAAGTTTTTGATGAAAGTGAAAGAGGAGAGTGAAAAAGTTGGCTTAAAGCTCAACATTCAGAAAACAAAGATCATGGCATCGGTCCCATCACTTCATGGGAAATAGATGGGCAAACGGTGGAAACAGTGGCTGACTTTATTTTTGGGGGGGGCTCCAAAATCACTGCAGATTGTGATTGAAGCCATGAAATTAAAAGACGCTTACTCCTTGGAAAGGAAAGTTATGACCAACCTAGATAGCATATTAAAAAGCAGAGATAATACTTTGCCAACAAAGTATTTTGCCATCTAGTCAAGGCTATGGTTTATCCAGTGGTCATGTATGGATGTGAGAGTTGGACTGTGAAGAAAGCTGAGAGCCAAAGAATTGATGCTTTTGAACTGTGGTGTTGGAGAAGACTCTTGAGAGTCCCTTGGACTGCAAGATCCAACCAGTCCATCCTAAAGGAGATCAGTCCTGGGTGTTCACTGGAAGGACTGCTGCTAAAGCTGAAACTCCAATACTTTGGCCATCTCATGCAAAGAGTTGACTTATTGGAAAAGACCCTAATGCTGGGAGGGACTGCGGGCAGGAGAAGGGGACGACAGAGGATGAAATGGCTGGATGGCATCACCGACTCGATGAACATGAGTTTGAGTGAACTCTGGGAGTTGGTAATGGACAGGGAGGCCTGGCATGCTGCGATTCATGGGGTTGCAGAGAGTCAGACATGACTGAGCAACTGAACTGAACTAGGGATTATACAAAAACAATGTATTCTGCTTGAGGACAGTTTCTCCTTCCTGAAAACCTTCTGACTAATCCTGATATCTTAAAATGTATATTATGGGAATGGGTCTGGTAGGATATTTCTATTGTTAAGTTTTAATCCTGTTATCCCAAAATGTAAATTGTGCGACTGGGTCTGGTAAAATTTTCAAAAACTTGAGATATTGTTTTGATTTACTGTAATAATTAAAAAGTATATAACTCACTTGCTAACACCAGCGAGGAGGACACTATCTGCCCCTCTTCTGATGTCTATGTCACACTCTTTCTCTGTCCTTTTTCCTACTTTAATAAAACTCTGCTACACAAAAGCTCTTAAGTGATCAAGCCTGGTCCCTGGTTCCGAAGCTAGACCTTTTTCTTTGGAGATCACAAATCCAACATCATTCATAGTAAGCTATCATCTTGGGGGCTTTTCTGGGATCTTCAGGACAAAGGAAGAACACTCAGAGCTCTAGCCTCTCTGCTTTCCCCGTACACACGTTTTCTGCTTTACTTTACTAACTCTACCGTGTGCTTGTGTGAATGAATGACACGCCCTGTGTGAAGGGAGCACTGAGCCCTGCTCTTTGGTTTCCCAGTGCCTCATAATGACTGAAGGCAGCGCCAAAACGGGGAGCCTTATCGGAGTTTTAACCGACCTGCTAATGCCAAGAGATACCCAACATCCCTTTGAGGGGAGCAGTCAGAAATGGGCGAGGCATGTGGACTGAACTTTCCTTTCTTGGTCAGCTTTTCCTGGTCTCTTTGACCACTGCATAATCGCGTGAGGAATTAGAACTTAATCTGCTGGATCATAGACTTTCAAGGGACTTGTGACTCATGCTGTTATTGTGTACTTTTACTTAGAAACCCCATGTATACAAGCACTTAGCCTTGGTAGACTAGGCAAGCCTTGGTAGACTAGGCAAGCCTTGGTAGACTAGGCAAGCCTTGCTAGAAAGTTCCTAGGAGCCCGTATGGAGAGAGGTGGAACTCTAGCTCCAGGAACGACTCTCAGGCTAGAGGTTACTAGCTTGGCTGCCTGCCTCAGGGGCCAGCGACCTGAAAGTGAGTCTTTGTCATGGTTGTGCCTCCTATCTATATGGACAGAAGCACTGCTGGTGACTGTGAGGTTTCTGAGGACACAGACTGGGAATTGCAGGATCTGTTCAGATTGGAAATACAGTGGGCTTCTTACTTTGGTAGTGCTCACTCTTAGTGGACCAGAGGAGGCTCTCTGGTGGCTTTTGTCTCAACTCCTTAGATATTCTTTTGTGAAAACTATGGAAATGAACTGGAAGGATTGGTCCTAGTAGCTCAAGGACAAAAATCACTTTTTCCTCACTAGCCAACCCTCCACCACCTCTTTTGCTAGAGGATGTGGCAATGACTCACCACTTCTACTGAGGTCAGGACTGTACTCAAGAATGGGCACGGGCACACATAAGATGGATCCCTCCCCTAGTAGGCATAGCTTGGGAAACACTCCGGGAAAGCTACTCTGCTCCACCCCAGGTGGCATCAGGGAAAAGGGCAAATCAAAGGTTTTGGTGGTATGAAACTAAGTCAGTCTGGGATGCCATCAGGTCTACCCCTGGTGCATCCCCACTCCGCCTTGGTGGTAGAACCGGGAGGGACGAGTAAGATACCTGTGTTGGTAAGGGACAGACCAAGTCTGACCAGGGATGGAAAGCTTTGGTGGAGAGTCTGTCTACACCCCCATCTAGAGCAGGGAAGGACGCTTCTGTCAGAAAGAAGCCACAGCTGTGGACGCTGCTTTTTTCTCTCTTATAGATGGGAGCTAACAGTTCCAAAACCACCCCTTTAAAATGTATTAAAAGAGAAAAAAAAAAAAAAGCTGAGACAAACTGGATCCCCAGAATTTAAAAAGACATGCCTGATCTTCTTTGATACTGAATGGCCTTTGGAAGATGGGGAGCACTGGCCTGTTAAACAGTCTCTTAATTATGATACCATTTTACAACTAGACCAGTTCCATAGAAAAGAAATGAGTAGAAGTGACATGTGTCGCTCTCTCTCTCTGAGAGACATGCCAGACTTATGTCAGAAGGGTGCAGATTTGGGTGTGAAACCTTCAGCTGCCTCCTGTTCTCTTACTTTGCCCCTGTGTCTGGGGCTCCCAACTGAATAGGCTGAGAATCAGGGCACCCTTTCAGTAGGGGTTGCCTCAGTCTCAGTAGAAATTCAAACAGTACCAATTGTTGTCGAGACTATTTCGAAGATTCAGAAAAGTATATAACTAAAGAGCCTCTTGATGAAAGTGAAAGAGGAGAGTGAAAAAGTTGGCTTAAAGTTCAATATTCAGAAAACGAAGATCATGGCATCTGGTCCCATCACTTCATGAGAAATAGATGGGGAAACAGTGGAAAAAGTGACAGACTTTATTTTTTGAGGGCTCCAAAATCACTGCAGATGGTGACTGCAGCCATGAAATTAAAAGATGCTTACTCCTTGGGAGAAAAGATATGACCAACCTAGACAGCATATTAAAAAGCAGAGACATTACTTTGCCAACAAAGGTCTGTCTAGTCAAGGCTATGGTTTTTCCAGTAGTCATGTATGGATGTGAGAGTTGGACCATAAAGTAAGCTGAGCACCAAAGAATTTCTGCTTTTGAACTGTGGTGTTGGAGAAGACTCTTGAGAGTCCCTTGGACTGCAAAGAGATCCAACCAGTCCATCCTAAAGGAGATCAGTCCTGAATATTCATTGGAAGGACTGATGTTGAAGCTGAGACTCCAATACTCTGGCCATCTGATGCAAAGAACTGACTCATTTGAAAAGACCCTGATGCAGGGAAAGATTGAAGGTCAGAGGAGAAGGGGATGACAGATGATGAGATGGTTGGATGGCATCAATGACTCAATGGACATGAGTTTGAGTAAACTCTGGGAGTTGGTGATGGACAGGGAGGCCTGGCATGTTGCAGTCCATGGTGTTGCAGAGAGTCAGATACAACTGGGCTGATTTGAAAAGTATATAGAAGCCTTTATGGGACTAACTTTACTTTATGACATTACTTGGAGAGATGTAATGCATGTCTTGGGACAGATGCTGACTCATGACTTGAGAGCTCGAGTTTTGGGGGAAGCTATTACTTTTGGAGATGAATGGCTTGAACATGAGACAAGGGGAAAGAAGGAACATGAAATAGCCCTCCTTCCTACCAGGAGCCAAATAGTTCCCATAACAGAGCCACTTTGCCAGATGTATTCTCGTAGGACTTAAGGAAGCACACGCTAAGACTTTAAACTATGCTCAGTTGGCTGACATAGAACAGGGAGAGAAGGGAAATTCCTGATAAACTCCTAGTATAGACTACAGGAGGCTCTCCACAAGTTTACTGATGTAAATCTTGAAATTACAGAGGAAGAATGATCTTAAAAGACAGATTTCTCCCTCAGTCAGCTCCAGATATCTGTTGTAAGTTACAAAAACAGGCGTTGGACCAAATCAGTCTTTAGGAAAACCGTTACGGCTAGCTCAGATGGTATATTATGGTAGAGAATATAAGGAGGAAAATAAGAGGCAAAAAAGAACCAGGCAAAAGACTGAAGCCCCAACAAAGGCTGTTAGACCTGCTCCGAACAGGTCTGAGAAAAATGCCCAGAGGCACCCAGGTGAAAAGGGACCGACTTGTTATTACTGTGGAAAGAGGGAGATTGCCCTCAGGCACCTAAGCCACCCCTGGCTCTTTGTCCTGTCTGCAAAGGACCATCCCGGAGACAGAGACGAGACTGCCCTCCTAGGTGTAGGCCTCAGGGGTCAGACTCTCAAGACAGTTGGTGTCTTGAGTGTGTCCAGGAGTCCCCACACAAGCTCCCATCCTAGTAACACTTGAGGTACCCGGGTATTGTAACTGTGGAGGGCCAATCGGTCTGTTAGGGGAAAAGAAAGTGAAAGTGAAGTCGCTCAGTCGTGTCTGACTCTTTGCAACCCTGTGGACTGTAGCGCACCAGGCTCCTCCGTCCATGTTAGGGGAAGCACACTGATTGAAACCACCCACCCTGGCCAGGCACCATAGTAACCATTTGCATGAGTTGTTTTATGACAGGAGATCCTGATAAGGAATAGGGAACTAATAAGCCACCACCAACCGGAAGAGTTCGGGAAAAGTCTAAAGGAGATACCGCGTGTCCGTCCACTTCCCAGAATCCCTCTCACTAGCATCCATCTTGGCTGAGCTGATGCATGTGCCACCAGGAAAGACTCTGAATTAGAATGATTAAAGACCACCCGGAAACTAATCCCATCACCATAAAACCCGACATTGCGAGCCACCTGGCAGAGCAGTTCTCCTGGGTTCCCTTACCCTACTGCTCTCCACCCGGGTGCACTTTCCCAATAAAATCTCTTGCTTTGTCAGCACATGTGTCTCCTCGGACAATTCATTTGAGTGTTAGACAAGAGCCCAGTTTCGGGCCCTGGAAGGGGTCCCTCTTCCTGCAACAAGTCGATTTTATTTTGGACACTGGGGCAGCTTTCTGCTCACTAAAGCCCCTGGTCTGCTTTTCTCCTGATCCACTACCGTAATGGGGCTGTCTGGACAAGCCAAATATTTTTCAATCATTGATTTGAAGGATGTTTTCTGGAGTTAAACCTATATTAGATAATCCTCTACCTATGACTTCAAGACAGTTGAAACGATTCTTGGGCATTACAGGCTACTGCCACATTTGGATTCCATGTTATGGGGAATTTGCCTGGCCTTTATATAAACTTATAACTGAGACTCAGCAGGCCCAAACCAACAAACTGGTTTGGTCTCTAGTTACTCAAAAGGCTTTAAGGCTCTTCAAATTGCTCTCTTGTAGGCTCCAACTTTGAGCTGGCCCACAGGCTCACAGTTTAGTTTCTTTGTTACTGAAAATAAAGGCTATGGCCACAGTGCTTAAGGGTAATTGTTACTATTGTTTTGCTAATACCTAAAGCTCATAAGTTTATTAATGGGTGAAATTTTACTGTACTGACTTTTCATGATGTTAAGTGGGATCTTAAACTCAGAGCAACAATGCTCCAGCTTTAAAGCTGCTGTAACTCAAGGGGTGTCAAAAGCTCTAGGAATAGAATATAACTACACTGTTACTGGAGACCCCAATCATCAGGAAAGGCAGAAAAAAGCAAATGACATTATTAAGAGACATCTGCATAAGTTAACTCAGGAAACACAAGACAGTTGGTTTAAAGTTTTACCTGTAGCTTTAATGAGCACTCAAACTGCTCCTAAGAAGAAAGGACTGTCTCTATGACAGACTGTTTCCATGCACAGATACTGTCATAGATCCTGAAGCCTTAAAATTAACTATGTGACTCAGCTTTCAGCTTTTCAAAAGACACTTCCGGGAGGTTAACACCTGACCCAGCCTTTTTATCAAACAATCCGCTATTGAGCCAGGAACCGAGATGGGCCTGAGAATCTAGGTGGGCTTGCTTCTGCTGACTCCTGAAGTCCTGATGTCTGCCGTTTGACCCTCAAGACAATGCCTTCCTGTCCTGGACTCATTCCTATGCTGCATTCCACAATCAGTCTAATTGCTGTGTCTGTGGAGCACTCCCCTCCTCATCAACTGAAGACTTCCCAAGGTGAGTTTCTCCACTTCAAGGAAAGGACTTTCTTCAACTCTGAGAATACCATCACCAACAACAATCGTATGTGACTCCTCTTCTTGATCTGATGACATCTAGCAATCCTAGGACAGACTGATGCAACTATGGACATAATGTAACTTTTGATTATGTTTTAACTTGGTTTAATGACTATTTTGCTGCACATAAGTAAGTAAATTGGTCTAGATATGGTGGTTTTCTACCTGATGTGTATCAAATATGGGATGAGGTCACATGGCTAAGTCCTAAAAAGGGACAGATACTATCTAATGCTCCTATATGCTGGGAACAAATAGAGCCATCCCCAGAAGTTAGCCAACTTAATTATAATGATTGGAAACAACTGGGATATTTCCCTCAAGAAATACACAATGCAATCACTCCTCTGTTTTCCAAACCCAGTTTAGGTCCTCCTCTTGCCTGGCCAAGAACTGATTGGGACTGGATCCCTCAGTCATGCTGGTTTGCTCCAAACGGGACCTACTGGATACGCGGCTCTTACCTATGGGTGTGGCTTCCCCCTGGCTGGATAGGAAGATGCACACCAGGTCTAAATTTTATTCACAGCTTCTTATTTTCAGTGTGTCTGCCCTCTGATGCCCTGAAAGCATCACTACGAACAAAGCTAGTGGAGGTGATGGCATTCCAGTTGAGCTGTTTCAAATCCTGAAAGATGATGCTATGAAAGTGCCGCACTCAATAGGCCAGCAAGTTTGGAAAACTCAGCAGTGGCCACAGGACTGGAAAAGGTCAGTTTTCATTCCAATTCCAAAGAAAGGCAATGCCAAAGAATGCTCAAACTACCACACAATTGCACTCATCTCACATGCTAGTAAAGTAATGCTCAAAATTCTCCAAGCCAGGCTTCAGCAATACGTGAACCGTGAACTCCCTGATGTTCAAGCTGGTTTTAGAAAAGGCAGAGGAACCAGAGATCAAATTGCCAACATCTGCTGGATCATGGAAAAAGCAAGAGAGTTCCAGAAAAACATCTATTTCTGCTTTATTGACTATGCCAAAGCCTTTGACTGTGTGGATCACAATAAACTGTGGAAAATTCTGAAAGAGATGGGAATACCAGACCACCTGACCTGCCTCTTGAGAAATCTGTATGCAGGTCAGGAAGCAACAGTTAGAACTGGACATGGAACAACAGACTGGTTCCAAATAGGAAAAGGAGTACGTCAAGGCTGTATATTGTCACCCTGCTTATTTAACTTCTATGCAGAGTACATCATGAGAAACGCTGGACTGGAAGAAACACAAGCTGGAATCAAGATTGCCGGGAGAAATATCAATAACCTCAGATATGCAGATGACACCACCCTTATGGCAGAAAGTGAAGAGGAACTAAAAAGCCTCTTGATGAAAGTGAAAGAGGAGAGTGAAAAAGTTGGCTTAAAGCTCAACATTCAGAAAACGAAGATCATGGCATCTGGTCCCATCACTTCATGGGAAATAGATGGGGAAACAGTAGAAACAGTGTCAGACTTTATTTTTTTGGGCTCCAAAATCACTGCAGATGGTGACTGCAGCCATGAAATTAAAAGACGCTTACTCCTTTGAAGAAAAGTTATGACCAACCTAGATAGTATATTCAAAAGCAGAGACATTACTTTGCCGACTAAGGTCCGTCTAGTCAAGGCTATGGTTTTTCCTGTGGTCATGTATGGATGTGAGAGTTGGACTGTGAAGAAGGCTGAGCGCCGAAGAATTGATATATTTGAACAGTGGTGTTGGAGAAGACTCTTGAGAGTCCCTTGGACTGCAAGGAGATCCAACCAGTCCATTCTGAAGGAGATCAATCCTGGGATTTCTTTGGAAGGAATGATGCTAAAGCTGAAGCTCCAGTACTTTGGACACCTGATGCGAAGAGTTGACTCATTGGAAAAGACTGTGATGCTGGGAGAGATTGGGGGCAGGAGGAGAAGGAGACGACCCAGGATGAGATGGCTGGATGGCATCACGGACTCGATGGACATGAGTCTGAGTGAACTCCAGGAGATGGTGATGGACAGGGAGGCCTGGCGTGCTGCAATTCATGGGGTCGCAAAGAGTCGGACACGACTGAGTGACTGAACTGAACTGATTTTCAGAGCTTCCAGAGAAACCTATTAATCTGCCACACCTTAACACTCCTTGGGCAAGATCTGTATTTCACTGGTATGATCATCTGGCTACAATATTCGTTCCCTCTCTGGTAACTACAGATCAGATGTTATACTACAAGTTGATGGTCTAACTTTCAGCCCTTAATGCTGAATAAATACAAATTAAAAACATGGTTTTACAAAACAGATTGGCCTTAGATATTCTAATGGCTGCACAAGGAGGAACTTGTGCCATTATTCACACCCAATGCTGTACATATATAACCGATATGAGTAACTAATGTTACTCACTTTGCTAAACACATGAATAAGATGATTCAGGTTTATGGATTCTCCGGAAGCCTCAGTCACCTCACTTTGCGAAACATTAACTAGCTCCCCACAGTGGAAAACTATCTTAATTGTAATAATTATAGTTGTTCTCTTTCTACTGTTTGCTCCCTGTATCTCTAACTGTGTAACTGGATTTGTTTCTAACAGTTTGAAAGCTTTTAAGTTACAAATGGTTGTCCAGGCGCCTACGAGTGCCACAACCTCCTCCAACAATTACTTGCCACTGGATCGGAGACCCTCAATATGAGGGTTAGAAGAATACGCTGCCTCAACAATTTAGGAACCAAGAAGCAGTTATGGAATGAAAACGATGCCCATTTCCCTTGGCATCATAATTCTACTAAAAGAAAGTGGGGGAGAGACAGAGTCAACTCCTAGGCAGACTGATAAGAAGTCCAGGATCTCCGAGGGGGAGAAAGGGGACTGGGGTTCTCAAGGAGGAAGAAAGGACAAACCCTTTTTTTTTTCCCCTCTACATTCCTTTTTTTCTATAAACCCAGAACTGATGATTAGAAAACAAATAACTCAGTTTAAACTCTGTAATAGGGACTATATAACAACAATGTATCCTGCTTGAGAACAGTTTCTCCTTCCTGAAAACATTCTGATTAATCCTGATATCTTAAAATGTATATTATGGGAGTGGGTCTGGTTCAGTTTAGTCGCTCAATCATGCCCGACTGTTTGTGACACCGTGGGCTGCAGAACGCCAGGCTTCCCCGTCCTTCACCAACTCCCGGAGCTTGCTCAAACTCACACCCATCAAGTCGGTAATGCCATCCAACCATCTCATCCTTTGTTGTCCCCTTCTCCTCTTGCCTTCTATCTTTCCCAGAATCAGGGTCTTTTCCAAGGAGTCAGTTCTTCACATCAGGTGGCCAATGTACTGGAGTTTCAGCTTCAGCATCAGTCCTTCCAATGAATATTCAGCACTGATTTCCTTTAGGATGGACTGATTTCCTTTAGGATCTCCTTGCAGTCCGAGGGACTCTCAAGAGTCTTCTCCAACACCACAGGTCAAAAGCATCAATTCTTTGGTGCTTAGCTTTCTATATAGTCCAACTCTCACATCCATACATGACTACTGGAAAAACCATAGCTTTGACTAGATGGACCTTTGTTGGCAAAGAAATATCTCTGCTTTTTAATATGCTGTCTAGGTTGGTCATAACTCTTCTTCCAAGGAGCAAGCCTCTCTTAATTTCATGGCTACAGTCACCATCTACAGTGATTATGGAGCCCCCAAAAATAGTTTGTCACTGTTTCCACATCTATTGGCCATGAAGTAATGGAACCAGATGCAGGGGGAGTGGGGGGCTCCAGTTTGATCCCTAATCAGGGAACTAGGATCCCACATGCTGCAGACTGTGGCCAAAAATTAAATAAATAAAACTCATTAAAAATACAATCTAACTTGCCAGTTTTCAAGATCTGATTTTAAGTTTAGAAAACAGGACATTTGGAAGATGGGATAGAGATTTGTGCATATTCAGAAAGTGTAACTGGGTTGTCGCTAGAAAAGTAAACTTAAAGATATTATATCCATCTGTCACATAAAAGTTTTTCAACGCATAGGAGTCCACGCTTCTATCTGGGCAAACTCATACGGAGCACGGAAGAAGGAAAAGAAACCAAAGTTCAGCTCACTGGATGTACTTTCCTCGGCTAGAAAAAACCCGAAAGATCCTGAGAGGCCACAGAAAATAAAAGATGAAATACTATTCACCTAATGTAGCTGAGTAACCCTGTGGCTGGAAGGGAACCCATGGGGTAGGTGGCAGACACACCCTTATACTACTTCAGGGCAAAATTCCACATGGATCCTTTCATCACGAATCAACTCCTTCATGAAGCAGTGTTCTAAAGGGGGAGTCAGCCAGGGGCTGTGACATCTTGCCCCCAAGATGCAGGCACTGTCCCAGGAGTTCGACAGATTTTTCCTTTTGAATTCTACAGCCAATCTGCAATGCACGTATAATATATAATTAACACTGGGGCCGAAGAAAAGAAAACTTAGGAGGTCAAAGGACTTGCCCTCATTTGTAAAATCCACCAGTGGAACACCATGAATCAAAATCTCTGCTCTCAGAATCTGTTCTTTTTGTTTGCATTTGTTTGTATTATCAGGTTTGTTATTTTTTCTGAATATGATAAAAGTACAAATACCAAGTAAGGGAGCAGGAAATGGCAACCTGCTCCAGTATTCTTGCTGGGAAATCCCATGGACAGAAGAGCCTGGTGGGCTACAGTCCATGGAGCTGTATTAAGAGTAAGACATGACTTAGCAACCAAACAACAAAGGGAGCAAGTCAGAATGTTTTTTTTTTCCCTGGCCACGTCATGCAGCCTTTGGGATCATAGTTCTCTGACCAGGGATTGAACCCAGGCCTGCAACAGTGAAAGCGTGGAGTCCTCCCCACTGGACCACCAGGGAATTCTCAGCAAGCCAGAATTTAAGAAACAGCCCTCTGACTGCCCCAGTGTCCTCAGGGTCGCCATTTTACCAGGCAACCACTTCCTCCTTCACCATGCTCCCTCCTTCCCTGTTCAAGCGCTGAAAACACACCCAGCACACGGGCTCCCACTGAGGATCAGCAGTGCAGGCAAAGCTCACCTGAAACTGTGGTAAATTTGCCTGATGCACTGGCATGCTCCCTCTTTCCTTTCTGGAAAGATCTCTGCCTCAGGACTGGAACCTAAGCTAAGGAGGCTCACAGTTCTATGGGGAGAGACACGTAGCCTGGTTACTGAGAGCTCAAGGCCACACCACCTAAGAGGGCAACACAAGCCAAAGAAGTGGCCTTCGTTTGGGCGGGGAGGTGGGGCGCAGAAGGGAGCTTCAGGATCTCCAAGTCGGGTCAAAGGAATGCCAACCCAGGTTG
Organism: Redunca redunca; assembly: GCA_006410935.1. NCBI lineage: Eukaryota > Metazoa > Chordata > Mammalia > Artiodactyla > Bovidae > Redunca > Redunca redunca. The sequence continues at coordinate 374,218 of SJYQ01005791.1, read as the reverse complement.
TGCCACGGGAGGACACCCAGGACGGCAGCTACTTCCAGCTAAAACATCAATAAGCTCATGTTTGGAACTTCCCTGGTGGTCCAGAGGTTAACACTTGTCCTTTCAATGCAGGGGATGTGGGTTTGATCCCTGGTCGAGGAGCTAAGATCCCACATGATTGGCAGCCAAAAAATCAAAACATAAACTGCAGAAACAATATTGTGACAAATTCAATAAAAGCTTTAAAAATGGTCCACAGTAAAAAAAAAAAAAATCTTAATAAAAACGGTCATGCTCACGTTTGCAGGGTCCCTGATGGTTTGTCTGCACAATATTTCACAGCCACCATCTTTTTATACACTTATGACACTATGGAGTCAGCAAGGCACATTTTACATCATTTTTACAGAGGGCCCCAAATTCAGCAGGCACATGGAGACTTCAAGCTCTAAAACCAGGGTCAGTTACAGCAGAGCCAGGACGAGAAAGCAGGCCTCCTAATTTCTAATCCCCATCTGTCCCCTACAGATAATTAAAAGAAAAAACAATAAATAATATTAACACAACAAAGAGAAAAGAGGGAAAGAGTGGGAATTACCACTTCTCTCTAGTCTGGATGAATGGGTTCCCCTTTCCCTAGCACCGGCATCCCCCCACACTAAAACATATTTATGGTAATTTCACAAGCTTACAGTCTGAATGCTAAGAAGAAACCAGAATTATACACACATCTTTCCTTTCTAGACTAATTACATGGCTGGCCTTAATCTGGTTATTAGATTGCATTTTCCTCTCACTTAAGACACTATATCTACCTCATAATTTTCTCATGAACTGAGGCTGAAAAGAACTAAGACATGTGTTACAGAGAAATGCAGACGTTCTAAGATGTTCTTAAAGACACCAGAGAGAATGCCTAGTTTCATAATCAGTGGGAGAAAATGCATGAGAGATAGAAGTACTGATGTGTTTTAGTAAAATATTTATTTTTACACAGACTGAAGGAAGTGACATAGAATCAGAAAACACACACCGATAAAAGTGTAGGGGTGTGTACATATGCACACACACGCACATGTGGATGTGAGCACACTTGCATGTCTCAGAGTGTGTCTTGGGGGAGTGGACTGAAAGCTATAAATTTGGGCTCCTTTTCCTTTTTTCCCAGTGAAGGCTTGCTATGTGAGGCTTGCTAGTTTGACATAAAAGATTTTTTTTAATTTTAATTTTATATTGGGATATAGACAATTAACAACATTGTAATGTTTCAGATGGACAGTAAAGGGACTCAGCCACACATATACATGTATCCATTCTCCCCCAAACTCCCCTCTCATCCAGGCTGCCACGTAACATGGAGCAGAGTTCCCTGTGCTAGACAGTAGGTGTTGGTTATCCATGTTTAAAAGAGCAGTGTGTACATGTCTATCTCAGACTCCCCAATTTTTGAGAAAGCATTTCAGAAATTCTGCCTGAAGTGAACTGTCAATGCTTTAGGAAGGGACAGGGAAAAAAATGGGGAAGGCCAAGATTTCCATATGAAATGGATCATCTCTGAATGGGTGAGCCTTGTTACCAAAAGCAGGAACAAATTCTCAGCCTTATCAACTGATGAAGATTCCCAAACTGAATGCCTTTTAGTCAAGCAACTGCAGCTATAAGTCATCAAAAAATATTCATAAATAACAAAATAATTATCTTATGAGAGTCAAATGAAGATAGGAAACATGCTGGTCTCCAAGATGGGGGTGGATTTCTTTTAACTTAGAACCCCAATTCTGCTATTAAATAGTGGAATTTCCACAGAGGAAGTTCCTAAACCAGAGCTTAAGAGATCTGGAAGCCCAAATACATGAACCATGTATCTTCCTCTCTGCCTCACTTACTTCTCCTTTCTGGTCAATAGCAGACTCAGCACAATTACCTGTGGACATGGACTAGACAGACAATGACCTAAAGCATGAAAGTTTCTTTCAGCAGGCAGAAATGTCTAGTTCATCCCACGCTGTATATTACAGCTATAAAAATCTCATTTCCCAGTACTTACCAGCTAACCCGTATCACCACTCACCAATTTCCAGAAAGCATCCGTTCAAGAACTAACCCATCCATCAACCTCGTTACATCCTCCACTAACCAATCAATTAACTGGAACGAGAGAGTGTTTTCAATAGAAAGACAAGATGATCGATGGGGATCAAAGGACAGCAGCTCTCTCCTCTCCTAGCTTGTGATTTAAGGACTTAAAGGTCAGCTCTCTCCTGGGTGAAACATAAAGAGATCAAAAGATCACTTGCATTACAAGGCAGCATGCCCCAGGGGCCAGATCGACTTGGTAGTAAGTGCTCCCACAGTCCAGAAGGAAACATTATGGATTGATGGGTTTAGAAGACACATTATGAAGAAAAAAATGACTTAAATGGGGCCTTGAAGGATGTGCTGGCAGAGAAAAATCACATGCTTTTCCATAGAAGGGGCTGGTGATTTCTACTGCATGTCCATCCTATACAACCACAACCTTGGGAGATGAATTATCTCACACTAACTCTTAGAAGTTAGACTAGGATGAGTTTGATTCCTACTTTCAGTACTGAGGGTGTAGAGTGAGGTGCTCTCAATAACTTGGTAAGACTGGCTGTTGAGAGTTAAAATGTAGAATATACACATGACTGAACAAAAACTAAGATGAGCATGGCCACATAAAAAAAAAGAGAGAGAGAAAGAGACTGCCTCCCAGGCACTGAGCTGAGTCCATTACCTCACTGATGTCATTCACACATTAGGGAATATACATTGCTGAGAATTCTTAGCCATGGACGTCTGGAAGATGCCTACAGAAGACAAAACTTAGTGACGCTTAGCCATGAAGCCTACAGGAAAGAGGAAACTTTAGGAAACAGTGTCTGCGCATTTCAGTGTTGAGCAAAGAGCATCCTCAAGTAGACACCCACGCACCCTTGCTGCCACGAGACTCAAGAGTGCTTGGTCTCCTGCAAGACGGCTGCCCCGGGTGCTAGCCTGATAAATATCTTTTCTAATATACTGACTTGCATATGGAATCTTTAGTTATGGCATTCAAACTGTTAGTTGCAGCTTGTGGGACCTAGTTCCCTGACCAGGGATTGAACCTAGGCCCCCCTGCATTAAGTGTGTGAAATCTTAGCCACTGGATCCCCAGAGATGTCCCCAGCCTGATAAATATTAAGTGCTAAATTTACTTGACTTTAAATACAGCAAAATTACAGTCAAACTTTTTTAGCTAGGCAAAAATTCATAATTTTCTAAAATATATATATTATCCATACTATATATTTATGCAAAAGCTTTTCTGCTATGCTTGATAAAAGCTTGAGAAAGAACAACTACAACAAAAAAAAGATGGAGAAATTGGAAAGCATAAACTAAATAAAATGGGAGCACTGAATATATAGATTTACCTTGTCTTGATTACAAACCCACACACCCAACTTGGGAGGATGGTTTATGAGTGAGCGTGCTGGTTTGTGTGTCATTTCCCACTGACCTGGCCTGCTAGCATCCTGATGTCAAGCCATTATTGTAATCAACAGTACTATGAGTTGGCCTTAAGAAGACTCTTCAGAGCATGGTTTAATGTGACCCACATTTAAGCATTGCTAAGGCACACTGGACACAGTAGGGAAAGCCACCCTCATGGGAGCCCTCAACGTGCCTGAGCACTGACAAGTGCCAAATGCTTATTCACTGGGTTAGATGGAAAGGCTAAGAGCATGTCCTCCAATTTCTCCACTGATATTTTTAGTTGCTCAGTCATGTCCAACTCTAGGGGACTGCATGGACGGTAGCCCACCAGGCTCCTCTGTCCATGGAATTCTCCAGGCAAGAATACTAGAGATGTGCACATCTCCAGGGGATTTTCCTGACCCAGGGACTGAACCCAGGTCTCTTGTACTGTGGGCAGATTCTTTACTGTCTGAGCCACCAGGAAAGCCCTCCAATGATCAACTGGCGATAATTACATCTACTTTATAGAACTAGGACTGCTGTGATGATGAATAGTCCCAAGCACTTACAAAGGATGATGGATTTGCAGTTGTCATCCTCATAACCTTACAATCAACATGTCAACTGGAAAAATACTAACCTAATGTCTTATGGGCACTTCCTCCACCACCTGTATCCTCAGCCGCCCTCCTCCAGGAAAACAAGTCTGCAGGTTATGAGCCATTGTACTGTCCACGTAAGATGCACCCACTCCACATACAGAGCTAAGGAATGGCCGACCTCTTGTAGCAGAATAGGTGGGCTGAAGGCCTAATAGTGCCACCAGCTCCAAGCCTGGGGATAACTCACCACGTACAGCTTGCGCCAGATGACAGCCCATTCCCGCAGTGTGGAGGTAAGCTCTTGCACCAGGGGGAGCTCCCCAGGAATCACGGTCTCATTCTGCCTAAAGAGAACAGATACAGGCTCCCTTTACTCCGGGGGGATCGTTGGTGATTTTCCTGATGGACATCATGATCCTTAGAACTCAAAGATGGGGATGGGGCTGGTTGGTCTTGAAACCAAGCAAAACTTGTCCATTTAGGGAAGCTCTGGCAATTTTTATCACATCTAGCATCCGAGAAAAGAGAAAGAGCTTAACACATCACGATTCTCAAAATGAATTGTGTCTACAGTGGAATGGATATGGAGTCCAGCCTCTACTTTCTCATTATTTTTTTGTTTTGGTTTGTTTTCTGGTATTTTTTGTTGTTCTTTTTGGCTACGCCCCATAGCTTGGGGGATCTTAGCTCCTGGACCAGGGACTGAACCTGGGCCCTGGCAGTGAAAGTGACGAATCCTAACCACTGGTTGTTGCTGTTCAGTCACTAATTCACGTCTGACCCTTTGTGACCCCATGGACTGCAGCACACCAGGCTTCCCTGTGCTTCACTATCTCCCAGAGTTTGTTCAAACCCATGTCCATTAAGTCAATGACGCCATCCAACCATCTCGTCCTCTCTTGTCCCCTTCTCTTCTTGCCCCCGATCTTTCCCAGCATCACGGTCTTTTCCAATAAGTCGACTCTTTCCATCAGGTGGCCAAAGTATTGGAGCATCAGCCCCAGTCCTTCCAATGAATATTCATGGGACTGCCAGGGAAATCCCTCTATTTCCCCATTTTGGATCTTTCCAGGAACCTCGAGTACAGTAAGTCCCCTACATACAAACCTTCACGTTGCGAACTTTCAAAGATGCTCATGTGCATCTTGTTCCAGAAAGGAACCAGAACCTGTGCCATCAACAACAGGTGTGACTGAAACCACAGTTTGCTCTCTGTCACCTGTTGCTGATGATCTTTCATCCCTACCATCTCCCACCTCCTCTCCCTCCTCCAGCCAGTAACTCTTCTTACCTGTTCACTCAATGCCAGCAGTTGTATGCCAGCTATTGTACTGGACTACTGTATTTTCCAAGGTACTGTATTGTAAGATTAAAAATGTTTTTTGTTTGCTTTTCATTATTTGTGTGAAAAGTACTATAAACCTATGACAGTACAGTACTATATAGCTGATGGTATTAGTTGGGTACCTAGGCTAACTCTGTTGGACTTATGAACACACTCCTGGAATGCAATTTGTTCATATGTAGGGGACTTACTATACCATGCGAGGCTGGTTTCAGCAATTCCCAGGGATGGAAGCCCAAACTGAGTCCCTTCGCTGGTTCTACCAAGTTGGCATTTTATCAGTGAGGGTGGGCAAGTGGAGGGGTGTTCCTGGCACAAGGTCCTGGGGCTTGGAGCCTCACACAGGACCTGCTGTGGGATGGAAGTGGGGCTCTCTTTTGCAACGGTGCTTGGTTTGCGTCTCATCTGCTGGCTACCTGCACAGAAAACGTACATATACCCAAATCCTCACTTACTCACAGTGGACTTTTAATACAAGGCAGACGTGACATTCAAGCACATAAATCCTGTCTGGTATTTTTATGATTAGCAAAAGGAAAGAGTGAAAGCAGTCTAACGAATGGGGATTACTGGTGGAATTTCCAGACATCGATAAGAATACAAGATGCCCCATTAGGTTTGGATTTCAGATAGATTAATTTTTAACTCTTAAGTATGTCTCAGGAAATACATGGGATATGAATGTAAATAAAAATTACTTTCTACCTGAATTTCAAATTTGACATTCTGCATTTTACCTGGCAACCCTAGTTATTGGGAACATGCCCCGAACTCTGCCTTTCCTCCAGTGTGGCCATGGCTAGTGATCCTGGAGGCTGCCCAGAAACAGTCCATCAGAAAGATTTTCCAGAGATTTCCTTGTGGTCCAGTGGTTAAGAATCTGTCATTTAAAGCAAGGGGTGTGGGTTCAATCCCTAGTCAGGGAACTAAGATTCTACATGTCCCAGAGTGTAACCAAAATTAAAATAAGTAAAACTTGCTTCTGCTTTTTATTATTATTATTATTTAAAAAAAGGTGGGGGGGAGGTTCTCCAGTAGGGGCAGGACACGTGGTTTTGAGTCCTGATTATGCGTGAATTTGGGCACATCTCCATCTCTCATCTATAAAATGATGGTGTGGAATTTAGGGCTGAAAATGTTCTCTGTGGCTGTGAGCTAGTATGCCTCTGTGATCCACTCCTTTCTAACAGCCCTGGAATTTCTGCTCCAAGCTTTCTTTATTGTCTCCTTGATGCTCCTGCCCACTGACTCACCATCAATGCAGTGAGTTTTCTCTGCAGTGCACAATCACACATATTAGTTAGTTCATATAATTTTACATCAAGTTCACAACCAGGGACTTCCCTGGTGGTCCAGTGGTTAAGACTCTGGGCTTCCACTCCAGGGGTTGCTGGTTTGATCCCTGTTTGGAGAACTGAGATCCCATATCACATGCCATGTGGTACAGCCAAGAAAGGAAAAAATAAAGTTCAGGGCCAATGTGGGGCCAGATTTGTTTTCTCTGATTTGCAGGGGGAAAGCCCCAGGTGTGCTGACCTGTCCAAGGTTCAGAGATAAATAGCACAGGTTGTAGCTTGGTCACCTGTCACCCCCCAAGGTTCCCAAAGAGAAGGTTCTCAAGTCTAATGGCTAAAGAGTACCACATGTTCATATGTGTGTGCGTGCATGCACACACACAAACACAGAGGCATGCATCAGTGAGCAGTTGGTACAAGAAGATACAGGCCCTCTATGTTCATTCATTATCTGCCTCCACTGTCCCAGGGAAGGATGCAAGGGAGGAAAAAAATATAAGAGAAGGCAGAAGGAATGATGTCAGGAAAAAAATTCCATCTCCCTTTCATCCAACAAGTGGAATTGATGACCTGAGACAAATAATGCACAAAATGATACCTTACAAGTTCATAAAACCTATAATGATATTGTACCATTACCTCACCTGTTAGGCATTTTCCTATGTTAGAACTTACCCGCGGTCTTCCACAGTGGCCTCTTTCAAATGGATGTATGTTTCAGGGAAAATACCCTGCAGAGAGAAGAACCTGGGTTATGCGGCCATAAAAATCACAGTCCAATATACTCTGGGGAAAACATAATTCAAAGAGACACATGTACTCCAATGTTCACAGAAGCACCATTTACAATATAGCTAGGACATGGAAGCAACCTAGATGTCCATCGACAGATGAATGGATAAAGAAGATGCGGTAGACTATGAACAACAGAATATTACTTAGCAAAGAAAAGGAAAGTTTGGCTCATTTGCAGTGGTGTGGGTGGACCTAGTGTCTGTCATACAGAGAGAAGTCAGTCAGAAAAACAAATACATATATTAATGCATATACGTGGAATCTAGAAAAACGGTACAGATGAACCTATTTGCGGGGCAGGAATAGAGACACAGATGGAATGACATGGTGCGGGGGTAGACTGGCAGAGTAGCACTGAGACATATACACTCTCATGCGTAAAACAGATATCTAGTGGGAACTACTGTTATCGCACAGGGAACTCAGCTTGGTTCTCTGTGAGGACCTAGAAGGGTAGGATGGGGAGCAGGGTGGGAGGGAAGTTCAAGAGGGAAGGGATATACACACACACATAGCTGACTCATCTTGTTATACAGCAGAAAATAATACAACATTGTAAAACAATTATCCTCCAATTAAGAAAAATATCAAAAACCCCTAAGCTCAAAATAAAGAGCACAAACAGTCGAAAGTCAAGTAGGGGAGGGGCAAGGGCACCAGGGAAACACCTACAGTTTGCAGTCAAGGTCGTAGGGCGTCAATTACATAGGCTGGCTACCTAAACGAAAGCAGGGCTGAAACACTGAAAACATATAACTGAATCCTGGGGTTCAGAGAGCTTAAGATAAACAATTCATAAATGAACAGGCAAACATGCCCAGGGTCAGCTCAGAGCATTTATAGATCCTAAAATGCCTCCAGATTCTACACAACATGAGGTACTTCTCTTAAAGGGTTTCGGGTAATTAGTAGATGGAGGGCTATGTACTTAGTGGTCCATAAAATTACGGTGATTTTCTAGACCCATTCCTCTCAGCACTTTCACTTAAACAAAATGCATGGAATCAATTAGGCTTGGTTATTTTTAGCCTTTTCCAGTCTCAAACTGCTCTCCATTCTAAATCCCTAAGAGGCAATTTGATGTCGGTATTAAGACACTTGCCTGTGGGAAAACTATGCCTAGAAAGACCTAAAAGAAACCCTGGAAACTGGTCAGGAGCAATCTGCAAAAGCGTAGACTGGATCTCACCCACAGGAAGCAAGCCACGGATGTGAGTTTTCTTAAAACCAAAAGCTTCTGCTGTTCAACTGTATAATGTGCTCATCAATAAGCAGAAACACTGCCTTTCAGAAAGGCACTGCTGGTCCCTACTTTATGGTACTTTTCAGGCCAGACAAGGAGAGGTACTGGACTAACCAGAAAGTTCAGTTGGGTTTTTATGCCATCTTATGGAAAAACCTAAATGAACTTCTTGGCCAACCTAATAGAAGAAGCTGTTTAACAAGCACCATTGGCTCAACTTGCTTGTAGCCCTGAGCCTGTTAAAACTGCAGCCATGTGGACATGGCATGTCAGGGGTAGCTGACCACAAAGGTGGGAGAGGGGCAGGTCACGCCCTGGGGACCCAGGTCAGAGACGCCAGTATACTCAGTGATCCTCATTCGTTCAGAGCCAGAAAAACTAGCGCATTTCAACCAGGGTTGGTTGTACATCTAGTTTCGTGTGCTACGTTTATCTGAGCAATCCTCTCTTCTCTCCCTTTTAATCCTCTGCCCATAAAACAGGAAAACAGCAAAAAAATTTGAGACTATGCTGCTTCCAGCATTGGTGATGACAAGGTAGATCCTGCCACTGCCTGAGTCAGAAGCGGAATGGCCATCCTTTCCCCCAGGCAGGAAGAACCAAAAAAACATATAAAGATACCTGCCGCTCCTCACTTTGAGAAAGGGGCAGGCACAGGGTGCATGAGTGAGAAAGCATAATCCCAATCTTGTTACTGATAAAGACCCAGAACACACACAGAGACAAGGTAACACCGACCTCTTTCATGACAAGGACAGGATTCAGAGTGATTTTGGAAAACTGACCGCAGAGTTAAACACTAACAAAAATGCAATGTGCGTGTAATTTCTTTGGGGTTTGATTAATGGGTTTCTGAAGCTCCATCAGTCTTTAGGATGCCCAAGGAACCTTGGGTGCACCTTCCTTCTGCTAGGTGGATGTAAATGTTTTGTTGATCCCCATCTTTGTGGAGAACCAGACTTGCCTGCCCAGTGCTCACCTTGAGGACAGGATGCTGAGTGAAATAAGCCAGACACAAAAGGACAAATACTGCCTGAACTCACTTGTATGAAGGTCCTAGAGTAGTCAGATTCATAGAGACAGAAGAGAACTGGGGTTACAAGGACTGGGAGGAGAAGGAGGAGATTATATTAAATGCTTATAGAGTTTCAGTTTGGGATAATGAAAAAGTTCTAAAGATGGTGGTGATGGTTTCACAACAATATAACTATATTTAATACCCCTCAACTGTACATTTTAAAAGAGTTAAGGGACTTCCCTGGAGGTCCAGCTGTTAAGACTTCACCTTTCAAGGCAGGGGGTGTGAGGTCAATCCCTGGTAGGGGAGCTAAGATCCCACATGCCTTGTGGTCAAAAAATTGAAACATAAAACAGGAGCAATATTGTAACAAATTCAATAAAGACTTTAAAAATGGTCTACAGTAAAATAAATAAAAGAATTAAAATACTAATTTTCTGTCAAGTATACCGTACAACAATAAAATAAAGCTGTCCAGAACCCATAAAAAGGTGGTGCAATGAATAACAATGAACCACTCAAAGTAGCAGTTGATCAGGACCCATATTTGCAGGTTAGATGAGATGTGAAACTGTTGGTCCCAAGGAGTATCCTTGCAGAAGATTTTTCAAATCAAGAAGATAAAGGACTGATTAACTTTCGTTGGAGAAGGCAATGGCACCCCACTCCAGTACTCTTGCCTGGAAACTCCCATGGACGGAGGAGCCTGGTAGGCTGCAGTCCATGGGGTCGCGAAGAGTCGGACACGACTGAGCGACTTCACGTTCACTTTTCACTTTCATGCATTGGAGAAGGAAATGGCAACCCACTCCAGTGTTCTTGCCTGGAGAATCCCAGGGATGGGGGAGCCTGGTGGGCTGCCGTGTATGGGGTCGCACAGAGTCAGACACGACTGAAGCGACTTACCAGCAACAGCAACTGTTTCATACACCTAAAACCTGATGACTGCTCTCCGAATAACAGGGAGAAACCCAAAACAGAAACATTTGTAACGTAAAGTAGCTTATTTTGTAATGGAGCCCTGGGTTGGATCCCTGGGTCGGGAAGATCCCCTGGGGAAAGGAATGGCACCCCACTCCAATATTCTTGCCTGGAGAATCCCATGGACAGAGGAGCCTAGCGGGCTACAGTCCATGGGGTCGCAAAGGGTCGGACACGACTGAGCAACTAACACTAACGCAGGCAGCAATCACAGCAGGTAATGTATCCTGTGCATGCAGAGATGATGATTTTCACACTAAGAGTTATCTATTTTGTTGCATTTCCACTGTTACTTGTAGGCATCATCTTTCCATGGTATCATTTGTCTACTTGCAGCCATTTAATTGCTCTTGTAAATCTGAGACTATAGGCTTCTTTTTTTTTTTTTTTTTAAATATTTGTTTAGTGATTTATTTTGGCTGCATTGGGTCTGGGTTGCAGCACTCAGGATCTTTTGTTGGAGCACAGGGGCTTAGAAGCCCCACAGCATGTGGGACCTTAGTTTCCTGACCAGGGATGGAACCTGTGTCCCCTGCATTGGGAAAAGTCTTAACCACTTGACCACCAGAGAAGTCCCTGTAGGCCTTTTTCCTATGCCGTTCTGACACACAGAAAGCCAGAATAAACCTAGGTAATATGTTTCAGGTTTCCAGCCTCTCTCCATTTTGTTTTTGCTTTCTTAGGGCAACTTATCCACTTGAGTTAAAAAAAAAAAAGAAGAAGAACTAATGATTTTGTAGATATTACCCTTATCCTTACTTCCGCAATCCTGCCAGGATCAATAACTAGTTTCTGCATATCTCTTAGCTTCTTCTATTTGCAGAACCACTAGCTTGTTTTATCACCATTCTAACCAATTAAGTCTGCTTGTAAATAACACCAGAAATTTCCACTAAAACAATAGGCTTTTCAAATAGCTCTTCCCCTCAAGACTGACAAACAAGACGACAGCATTAGGACTAGGCAGCATTTCAACTAGGCTGGATTGCTTAATGAAGGGGTGTCAAAGTTGAGCATAATTCATGACAGCTGGCTTTGAATTCTCTGTTTTGCCTGGATCTACCAGAAAGATATTTCAACTTATAAGTCAACAAGTAAATGCATGGCCTTTGTCTTATTATTTCGCTGAATTACAAAGTTTAATTATTAAGAACTGAGAAAAGCTCTTACTGAAATAATTCTTCTCAAGAGTGAGACTGGAAGCTTAAACAGGTTTTAAGAATATGAATACAAAAAATTTAAAAACACATCGAGACTTCGTCATTTAGATCCTAGTGAAGCACTCCACCAACTTTCCAAAGCAGACAACAGATGGATTCTGGTGTATTAGGACATTATAAGATGCGTTAGAGATGCTCCAAAGAGAGTCTTACAGACTGCAGACACTGAAAGGGAAAACTGTGGTCTGGGACCTTGTTTCAACAGAATTCACCTGCATCAGTTAAAAATATAAAATTCTGTTTGGTCTCAAAAGTTCGTATGATCTTATCCAAGAGTGGCTTTTTATGTTTTAAAATTAACTTAAAAAAAAGGATTGGTGATTAAGTGACATAAGTATTTCTGCTCTTGAAATTTAGAACTTCAAAATTACTCACTCTAATCCTGCTTTGAAAAATAACTCGTGCTTATGCTCAGTCATGTGCAACTGTTTGTTGACCCCATGGACTGTAACCCACCAGGCTCCTCTGTCCATGAGATTCTCCAGGCAAGAATATTGGAGTGGGTTGCCAGACCCTCCTCCAGGGGATCTTCCTGACCCAGGGATTGAACCCGAGTCTCCTGCACCTCCTGCATTGGCAGGTGGATTCTTTATCACTGAGCCACAGGGAAGCCTGAAAAATAACTACCATTCCATAATTGTGAGTAAAATAAACACTGATAGGGTTCAACCAAAACCAAGAAGCAGAAGTGGCTGTAAACAAGGTTCCCTTCTTAACAAGCGTACTAGAGGAAAGGCTTTTGCTCTGGTCCTAACATGCTCTCATTCACAGTAGGACATCTGCTGTTTTGGATCCTTATATGAAGGCCCAGGAAAACTAAAGTCAGCAAGAGTTTACTCCTTTAATCAAATAATTTATTATTATTTTCACTACACTTAAGTAGAAAATGAAGACCCAGAGGCACAAGCATCTAACTGTGGGTATAAAAATTCAGCATCAGGATTTTAGGGAGGGATAAAAGGACTAAAACGGTGGGAGTGGATAACCACATTAAAAGCAAACACTCCTTTATTTTGGTAGATTATTAAACTGTCAGAGTTATTAAATTGTGTGTGCGTACATACACATGTGCAAATACTGACTGCTGTTTGCGCAGCAACAATATAGAAAGCTTAACTAGGACAGTCATGGTTTTAAACGGCCTATACCTTCCAGAAGGGTGTTTTTCTGGGCCCACACCTTTTTTAAATTAATTTTTATTGGAGCATCGTTGCTTTACAAAGGTGTGTTAGTTTCTGACGTAGAGCAAAGTGAACCAGTGATATGTCCACATATATCCCCTCTTTTATGGATTTCCTTACCATTTTGGTTACTACAGAGCACTGAGTAGAGTTCCCTGTCCTCTACAGTAGGTCCTCATTAGTCATCTATTTTATACACAGTAGTGTATGTATGCCAGTCCCAATCTCCCCACGCACAGCCTTTCTGAGACTTGTGTGCTAGCACCTCTTTTGTCTTGTGCTGTATTTGGCAAGTAAAACCTGTGGGTTTGTGTTTTTTCTTTTTATTGAGTTCTTGATCAATTCTGAAATGTTCCTCTCGCCCTCACTCTTTTGGATGGGAACTAACTGTGAAATAGCACGGCCCAATCAACACTGTTCTTTTCAAAAGAAAGTGCTGACAGGCTATGCAGTGCCAGTCTGCAGTGTCACAGAAAAAGTGCTGACCTGACCTGAAATAAACCGAGAGGGTATTAACCTAACTCACAGGTTTTCTTTAGCTTGACTATTAGCAGCTTTGGCACTGGGAAAAGGAACCCACGAGCGTCAGTGTTTTTCAAATTCTTTGCCCATGATGGGACAGCAACCCAGCATGACTGTCATAAAACATAATTAAAAATACACAAAATACTGTAAAATATACATCTAACACAAAAGTTTCCTGAAACATGACTTACCAAGGAATTCCATTTTCTTTCTGTTTTTCAGTTTGAGTTGTAAAAAGTTGGTTCTAACCCACTCTGTTGATTTCATGTGAGTTTCACAGTTGGAAAACTAGGACTCTGAGGACTTTCCTGGTGGTCCAGTGGTTAAGACTCTGCACTGCTAATGCAGAGGGCACAGAGTTGATCCCTGGTCGGGGAACTAAGATTCCATAGGCCAACAGTGTGGCCCCTGCTAATAAAAACCTACTACTCTGGTTTTCATTTTATAAAAAAGGAAAGAGTCACGTGGAAATGGGGAGACCCTGGGGTTCTGGGATTTCAAAACTGGAACTAAAGCATAAACAGAGAAGTCCCCCCTCCTCTGATACAGAGCAACATCCCTAGATGACCACATCGCTCAGCTCAAGCGACCAGACAGCCTGCAGAGGCCCTACCTGGGGTGTCAAATTCACCTCCAGCTTTTATCCTTGAGTTGGCTGGTGGGAGATACAGCCATGGGACTTGGACTCTTTTACCTGAACAGTGAGGTCACACAATTTGCTTTTGAATCTACAGAACAGCCGTCAAAGACAAAGCAAACTGGGCCCGCAGACAGCAGATAATGGGATCAGGTAAGACAACACAAGACTGGCAGACAGTAGATTTCCAAGCAGAACACTGAACCATAAGCCATACCTTTTTAGATTTATTTTGGAGGGTGTATCCTCTGTACCAACCTGTCAGGGTAGAAGAGAAGACAGAATCGAGTACGTTATCTGGGACAACACACAGACATTAGCAACATACATCCTCATAACCCAGGTCTCCTGCATTGCAGGCAGATTCTTTACCATCTGAGCCACCAGCAAAGCCCATGGTGTGGGCGTGGACATGGAACCCAGGAGACCTCTAGCAGACAAGATGAAAATTTTCATTTATTATACAGTACAAGTCTAGATTTACTTCACAGCTGCACTGTCTTGATAACTAAAGGATTTAAAATTCACTTAGAATCACGCCTCATCACTTCTTTGGAGAAAGGACCAAATAAATAAATAATAGGATGGAAGACAGCTCAGTCTCTTAACACTTTAATCCCTTCCAGTCATTCAATAAATGCTTTTGCAGGAATGAAAATGAACTTTCATCCACTTATATACATTCTGCGAGTTACCTTATACTACTAAAATAGATATTTTAAAGTAATTTATATATATTCTCTCCTTCTTGCTTTCTCTCCCACCCCCACAACCCTCTCCCCCAGGATAAGAACCAATATTCTGGAGCAATTTTAAATCAGAATAGCAAACCTTATACGTATATAGGTATATATATATATTTACACCTAAAAACAAACTGAAACAAATAAAACAACATTTTAAACAATTCTTGGCAATGCTGCAATATTCCTCTACATAAAAAGATTTTATGTGTTTGCTTAACAAGGCTTTCAGTAAAGTCTTTAACTTCCTTCTAAAAATTTAATCAATACACGTATTCCTATGGATATTTTCCCACCCTCTATCTTATAAAGGGAGTATATAATTTAATCTAGCCATAAATAGATAATGAATACTTACTGAATACCTAATATAGGTACTTCACTGAAATAATTTTGTTCATTCCCTATAACCATGAGGCATCAGGGTGGTTATTCTGCCAAAGTAAACCTTGTTGTCAGCGGTCCAGATGTATAAAGGAGCCATAGTGAGCACATGCAAGCTATAGTGGAAACTTCAGACATACTGTTTCTGGACAAAATTATAACTGGGAAACACACATGCACTCCAATGGTCACAGCAGCACTACTTACAGTAACCAAGACACGGAAACAACCTAATCTCCACTGACAAAGAAATGGATGAAGAAAATGTGGTTCACATACAGAACAGAAAACTACTCAGCCATAAAGCAGCAATGGATGGACCTAGAGATTATCAATCTATGTGAAGTCAGAAATAACGCAGGATATTATGTTGTGGACTGGTGTCTAATTAGGAGTGGTGTTCCCTGTTCAGATTTTTTTTTTGTCAATTATGGGCTTTGATGCAAATCTATAACCAGTCCACAGCAGCATAATACCCCATTCTAACCAGTTAAAAACAGGAAAATCCTTAACACTTTTGAATGCTGACAGTTCAAAAATTGTGAAAATAACTCTATACTTCAAGAAGGTAAATTCAGCTCTCTAATACATCCAAAATAGTTTGTGTCCAGTGTTGGATGATTTTATATAGAACAAATTATAGAAGAGTTCTATTAGCAGATGCATGAAATTAAAACAAATTTTTTTGGAAGTGTAGTTGGTTTACAATGTGTTAATTTCTGGTGTACAACAAAGCGATATAGTTATGTATACATTTATATGTGTGTGTGTGTGTGTATATGTTCTAATATTCCTTTCCATTATAGTTTATTATAGGATATTGACTATACGTACAGTAGCCAAGACATGGAAACAAGACTTTAGTTTCTTCCAAGCAGTTTTCATCTCTTTATGTTCTATAAACCCAAGATGTTGTACCATAGACTGGGTTCACTTTCAGAGGGGAACTTACCAATACTTTTGTAAACAGTTTTTGTGCACAGCTATCCATCATAGAATTATGCTTCTGAACCCTGTCATTTTTGAAAACTATTTTTCTTTTAAACCTAAGTCTTCTCTAGGAAATGGCAACCCACTCTAGTACTCTTGCCTGAAAAAGCCCATGGACAGAGGAGCCTGGCAGGCTACAGTCCATGCGATCGCAAAGAGTCGAACACGACTTAGTGACTTAAAAACAACAAAGTCTTCTCTACAACTATGGTATGTGTACAACTCCCTCTAAAGGCTCAGGATCACCATGCTTAATTCTACAAAAGTGAACGCTCAGTTGGGTACTGGCAGAACGCTGTCTGTTTCTGGAGTTTTTATCATATATGCTGAGGACTTTATAAATTCAGCTGCTAATAAATCCAAGGGCTATGGTAATAGTCCAAGAGCACATTTGTTCATTTCCACATTACAAACCAGAGTTGTGATACAAGTAAGAACATGAATTTCCAATTAATGTCAACACCTAAAGCAAGATAATTACAGTTAAATACAGTACGCTACTGGCCTATTGGAAGCATTATCAACAAGCAGCCATAATCAATGAGTCGTGTGAACTGGCTGGAATCTCAGTTGCTGTCTTCAATTTAAAAATGAAGGGAATGGTGGAGGGATGGTAAGTCCAGAAGATTAGGTGAAATGATAATCTCAAAAAGTCAGCTTCTGGCAACCATGGGGAACTTCAAAAGTGATTCTATGCAGGGATTTCCTTGGCAGTACAGTGGTTAGGACTCCACGCTTTCACTGACGAGGCCTGGAACTAAGATCCTACAAGCCACAGTGCAGTCAAAAAAAAAAAACAAAGTGATTCTATGCAAAAGGTTGATCTGTTTGGGAAAAGAGTCATTTCTATTTTCCTGGGGCTGACCCACTCCAGAATAAAACTGTCCCCTCCAATTTAAAAATATCAGAGAGTCCCTAATTCCACTGACAAAGTCACTTAGTTAAGCTGGTTTCTCAAATAATCTCCATCAGCCAAGAGTCCATCATCACCTGCTCCATTTCACCTCACCTGTCGAAATGCATCTCTGGCCACTGCCCACTTTCTGGCTCCCATAGGACAGGTCCCTTACTTGGCTCTTCACCCACTCTATATACAACCATTCAATAAATATTTATTAAGCACTAGTTTAGATGCCATGGTGGAGTGGAGAACAAGAGTTATTATAAAGATTACACTCTAATATAAAATATGATATATATGATGAGCTCAGAGGATGACAGAGCTAGGTAAAAGCACTCAAGGAGAGCACATGGCAGACAATAACTAGCCACATGGGACATGATAAAATAGAATGAACTACAGCTATACACAACATCATGGGTGAACCTAGAAAACACTATGCAGAATGAAAGAAACGAAACAGAACAGACACGCATAGTTCCATTATACATAAAGCTGAAGGGCAGACAGACTAATCAATCCATGGGGATCTAAATTAGCACAGTTGTTTTTTTTTTTGAAAGTGGGAATTGCACAGAAGAAGGTTATGGAACTTTCTGGAGCATAGGGAATGCTCTGTGTCTTGACTGGAGCATTAGGCACATGCTGTGCCCTCAATTTGTTTAAATTCCTTGAATTGTACCTAAGATGAGTGTATTTCACTGTATATACATTTCATTGCAATTTCTAAAAAACATAAAAAATGTAAACTTATCAAAGGAACAAAAGGCTATGAACAAAGCTAGTGGAGGTGATGGAATTCCAGTTGAGCTATATCCTAAAAGATGATGCTATCAAAGTGCTGTACTCAAAATGCCAGCAAATTTGGAAAACTCAGTCGTGACCACAGGACTGGAAAAGGTCAGTTTTCATTTCAATCCCAAAGAAACGCAATGCCAAAGAATGTCCAAACTACCACACAATTGCTCTCATCTCACACACTAGGCTAAGTAGTGCTCAAAATTCTCCAAGCTGGGCTTCAATAGTACGTGAACCGTGAACTTTCAGATGTTCAAACTGGATTTAGAAAAGGCAGAGGAACCAGAGATCAAATTGCCAACATCTGTTGGATCATCGAAAAAGGAAGAGAGTTCCAGAAAAACATCTATTTCTGCTTTATTGACTAAGCCTAAACCTCTGACTGTGTGGATCACAATAAACTGTGGAAAATTCTTCAAGAGATGGGAAAACCAGACCACCTGACCTGCCTCCTGAGAAATCTGTATGCAGGTCAAGAACCAACAGTTAGAAATGGACATGGAACAACAGACTGGTTCCAAATTGAGAAAGGAGTACATTGAGGCTGTATACTGTCCCCCTGCTTATTTAACTTCTATGCAGAGTACATCATGAGACATGCTGGGCTGGATGAAGCATAAGCTGGAATAAGATTGCCGGGAAAAATACCAATAACCTCAGATATGTGGATGACACCACCCTTTCAGCAGAAAGCAAAGAAGAACTAAAGAGCCTCTTGATGAAAGTAAAACAGGAGAGTGAAAAAGTTGGCTTGAAGCTCAACATTCAGAAAACTAAGATCATGGCATCCAGTCCCATCACTTCATGGCAAACAGATGGGGAAACAGTGACAGACTTTATTTTTCTGGGCTCCAAAATCGCTGCAGATGGTGGCTGCACCCATGAAATTAAAAGATGTTTGCTTCTTGGAAGAAAAGCTATGACCAACCTAGATGCTTATTTAAAAGCAGAGACATGACTCTGCTGACATAGGTCCGTCTAGTCAAAGCTATGGTTTTCCAGTAGTCATGTATGGATGTGAGAGTTGGGACTATAAAGAAAGCTGAGTGCTGAAGAATTGATGCTTTTGAACTGTAGTGTTGCAGAAGACTCTTGAGATCATATTGATGTATGCCAAAACCAATACAATACTATAATTAGCCTCCAATTAAAATAAATAAATTTATATCAAAAAAAAAGGACTCTTGAGAGTCCCTTGGACTGCAAGGAGATCCAATCAGTTCAATCCTAAAGGAAATCAGTGCTGAATACTCAATGGAAGGACTGATACTGAATCTGAAACTCCAATACTTTAGCAACCTGATGCAAAGAGCTGACTCCTTGGAAAAGACCCTGATGCTGGGAAAGATTGAAGGCAGGAGAAGGGGATGACAGAGGATGAGATGGTTGGATGGCATCACCAACTCGATGGATATGAGTTTGAGCAAGCTCCAGGAGCTGGTGATGGACAGGGAAGCCTGGCGTGCTGCAGTTCATGGGGTTGCAAAGAGGCAGACATGACTGAGCAACTGAACTGAACTGATCAAAGGAACATTACGAAGTATCCACCTCAAAGTGACACAGAATTCAACAGTAAAGGCACTGCTCAAGTATTACTGAATATTTTTGTTGGAAAGTACCTTGAAACCAGTTTCAGCCATATGTGAAAAATCAGAGTTTTTACTCCAATTTCTCCATTGTTTTTACTTTGTATTGTGTCTCTCCAATGACATTGTTCATCTTTCTTGTTTGGGGCTCCAAAACTGATTCTGAACAAGTACTGCTATTTCCAAAAACTCAATCCCAGTCTGGACATTCATTTACTCCTTCAACAAAAAGATGCTTAGTAGAGCAAGATCTATAACATCTTTGTCATACCTGGTCTCATTTTTTAATGGGAAGAGAAAAACAAATATGTGAACACACAAGGATATGAAAAAAGTCATTTCATAAAGGGCTAAAAGTTATTAGGGAAAGAGTGACAATGTACCCTAACAGTTACTGCCACGCTATTCAGAACAGCCAAGACATGGAAGCAACCTAAGTGTCTATCAACAAAAGAATGAATAAAGATAATGTGGTTTATATACACAGAGGAATATTACTCAGCCACAATAAAGAATGAAATAAAGCCACTTGTAGCAACATGGGCAGACCCAGAGATCATACTAAGTGAAGTAAGTCAGAGAAAGATAAATATATGACATTACTTATAAACGGTGTTAGTTGATCAACTGTATCCAACTCTTTGCAACATCTTAGACTGTAGCCTACCCGGCTCCTCTGCCCACAGGATTCTCTAGGCAAGAATACTGGAGTGGGTAGCCATTCCCTTCTCCAAGGTATCTTCCTGACCCAGGGATCAAACCTGGATCTCCAGCACTGCGGGTAGATTCTTTATGGTCTGAGTCACCAGGAAATCCCAAATATACATGTGGAGTCTAAAAAACGAGGCAAATGAACTTATTTACAAAAACAGTCTAGTCAAGGCTCTGGTTTTTCCAGTAGTCATGTATGGATGTGAGAGTTGGACTGTGAAGAAGGCTGAGTGCCGAAGAATTGATGCTTCTGAACTGTGGTGTTGGAGAAGACTCTTGAGAGTCCCTTGGACTGCAGGGAGATCCAACCAGTCCATTTTGAAGGAGATCAACCCTGGGATTTCTTTGGAAGGAATGATGCTAAAGCTGAAACTCCAGTACTTTGGCCACCTCATGAGAAGAGTTGACTCACTGGAGAAGACTTTGATGCTGGGAGGGATTGGGGGCAGGAGAAGGGGACGACCGAGGATGAGATGGCTGGATGGCATCACTGACTCGATGGACGCAACTCTGAGTGAACTCCAGGAGTTGGTGATGGACAGGGAGGCCTGGCGTGCTGCGATTCATGGGGTCACAAAGAGTCGGACACAACTGAGCGACTGAACTAACTAACAAAAACAGAAAGACTCACAAATTTAGAAAACAAATTTATGTCTACCAAAGGGGAAAGGTAGCAAGGAGGGATAAATTAGTAGGAGTTAGGGATTAACATTACACATTACTACACATAAAACAGATAACAAATAAGGACCTATTGTCTAGCACAGGGGACTATATCCAATATTTTATAATAACCTAAAAATGGAAAAGAATGTGAAAAACAATAAACATACATGTATATGTTTTTTTAACTGAATCACTGCTGTACACGTGAAGCTAACACAACATTGTAAATCAGCTATACTTCAATTTAAACAAAAAAAAAGTGACAAGTGCAGATGGGTTACTTCAGCATGTTTGGACAGAAAATTCCCTCTGCTGAGGATTCACATTGCTAATGTGGTCATTCATTTATTATACATAAAACACTTATTCAACCCTAGCATGCCAGACACTGTCTTCAAGGAGGAAGGAAATAGACTGTGAACAAATAATGAAATACAAAAGGTCCTTTAATGGTAATGCTTGCAGACACTTGGCACACAAAGGCAGGGTTATGAATATGCTGAAGGCAATTACTGACTCAGAAGATTTTTTTTTTGAACCATAAAAGCATCATTTACATGTGTAAGGCATGAAGCATTTTGTAAAATCCCTCATTTTGCAGTCCCAGAATGAATCTGCTTCCTCTCTGCTCCATCAATAAATTATTCTTATTGTGGTAAAATATACATAAGATGAATTTTAACATTTTAACTATTTGAAAGTACACAGTTCATTGGCATTAAGTACATTCGCACTGTTGTACAATCATAATTTTTGACCTTCCCAGGAATTAAAGGCAAGAAAGAGATAGGGAGCCATGGTTTCTATGCACCTTCTTTGGGTAGTATAGCCAGCCAGGCTCCTCTGTCTGTGGGATTCTCCAGGCAAGAATACTGGAGTGGGTTGCCATTCCCTTCTCTAGGGGATCTTCTCAACCCAGGGATCAAACCCATGTCTCCTGCATTGTAGACAGATTCTTTTCCACCGAGCCACCAGGGAAGCCCAAAGCCTGGCTGGTCAGGAGTGGGATTCGAACCCACACTTTCAGAGGCTTCTGCAACCTGAAAACAGGTCTGTGCCTTACACGGCTAGGCCATCCTGATAGAGGAAGAGCCAGGTCTAAATCCTGTTGGTTTTTGTTTGTGTCACTGGCCTGGTAGCTCGCTAGGTGAAGCAGAGTTAATTAGGCCAAGGTCGAAGGTTCCATTCCCTGCAGGCCAGGTGAGCCTGTCAGGTTTCCATGGCCAAGGCCTGTCCTCCCATCCCCAGTGAGTGTCCCTCAGGACAAGCCTGAGGTCCCTCCCTAGAGGGAAGCTGGGAAGGGGGGCAAACCTCTACTGGACCTCGTTGCTACACCTTTGTCTGAAGGCAGCAGAGAGCCACTGGGGTTCAGGAAGTCCACTTTCTGAATACAAGGACCATCTCAGTGGGGCTTCTGAAACTAAGCTCAAAGGCAGACAGCAAAAGGATGCAAAGACGGTCAGAGGAAATTCTATTCTCTCGTATCATTTTGTGAGACGATCGGTCATCCGTGTTAATCATATGAGCTCGACTTTGTGCCTTTGAGTCAAGCATGTGCAGTAACTGCTGGAAGTCTGAGCTCCAAAGAACTGAGTTCACAGAAATTTAACACCCTCACCTCGAAAAAGAGGAAACCCAGGCAAGGAACTGGAAAGGTTGTCCACAGTCAAGCAGTGACTTGCTAGCGAAGACGAGGATCTGACCATGGGCTTCCTAGGGCACACTTCATAGCTCACTGCCCCCTCACTGCTCCTGGCGGTGGTGGGGGGCAGCTTGGCCACAGAATCCTCTCAATATGAATCCCACAGACGCAAGCACAGCAAGTCAGCGGAAAAGATGGCGGTTTCCGTCTTTTGTTTCTTGAATGAACAAGAAAGAGTTGTGTCTTTGTGGTATCTGGCACACAGCAGACATTCAATACATTTCGGATGAGTATATTAATGAGAAAGAGAACTCCTAGAGCTAATGGCCGCGGATAGAACAGACTAATGGAGGACCCCCTAAAATCTGCTCCTCTAGGGCAAGACTGACTGCAAGGTCTGAGACATCCTTCTCTTCTCTCCGAGATCCCATACCCTAAGTGGCAGAGCAGGGTGGCGCCCAAGCACCTGCCTGGGAGGCCAGGGACAGAAGAGACACCCCTTCTTACGAGAAAGACTCACTGAAACCCAAAGGCCTAGGTCTCCATCCTGGTTCTGTGCTCACCAGCTCTGCCCGACTCCCATTGGTCAACTATTCATTTCAAGGTAAGAAGGCTTTGATTTCTCAAACATCCTTCCACCAAAACATTCCTTTCTCCTCCACTCGTAAAATTCAACTCCACAGCTAACAGAGGTTTGCTCTGGTTGCCCACAAGACATGGTGATGACGTGACTTTTTTCCAACAGCACACACCTCCTCAGACAGACGGAAGGATCTGCTCCGGGCGGTGGACCCACAGGAGGAGCAGATTCGGGTTACAGCAGACAAACCAAAGAGGTGACATACACAAATCTCTCCTGCAAAACTGGGAGCTCTCTCTGCGATTCTGAAGCTCAGTGAGAGGAAGGGGAAAGATCTCCTCCAGTCTGATCAACAGCTTGACTTTGGTTTGCCCATTCCCTTTCAATACGCTAGATGTGGCCTTTTCTGTGTTTTCTAAAGCAAAGTAATCCTGACAGTTGTTTGTCCTTCTGGCTCCTGGCACTAATTCCACTCTTCTGTGGTGGAATTTTCTCTAACTTACCCAACCAGTTCAAGCAAGCTGAAATAAATGGATGTCACATGCAGTTTCCTCTGTAGTAGCAGTGAATTTGCTGGAACTGTCTCTTAGATTGATTTTGTTATCATCAGCACTGATATTTGCAAAATGGAAGGGAAAGGAATACAGGTTTGTGAATGAGGAATCATTTCATCATTTCATCAAATGGGATATATTGAAGAAGGCCTGCTTTTACAAGGAACAATGCTATGTTCTGGGGGTGGGAGATGCTGATTCAGGAGTTTGGGACTCCAGTAACACCCACTCCTGATCTGGAAGAATTTCTAATCTAATTACTAGTAGAACCAAAGGAGACAGGTGAAGTCATAATTAACTTCCATGTCTAGTTAACCAGTATTTCTGGAATTTCAGTGCAGACTGCTTTTTTTTTTTTTAACCGGAGGATAATTGCTTTACAATGTTGTGCCAGTTTATGCTGTATAACAACATGAATCAGCTATGTGTATACGTATATTCCCTCCCTCTGGAGCCTCCCTCCCCATCCCCCCAACCCCTCAATGCATCCCTCTAGGTTATCAAACAGCACTGAGCTAAGCTCCCTGTGCTATAGGGCAGATTCCCTCGAGCTAGCCATTTTACACATGGGAGTGTGTATAGGTCAGTGTTAGTCTCCCAGTTCGTCCCACCCTCCCCCCAGGCCCCGTGTCCATGTCTCTATTCCTTCCCTACAAACAGGTTCATCAGGACCATTTTTCTAGATTCCATATATATACATGTTAATATGCTGCTGCTAAGTCGCTTCAGTCATGTCCGACTCTGTGCGACCCCATAGACGGCAGCCTATGAGACTCCCCCATCCCTGGGATTCTCCAGGCAAGAACACTGGAGTGGGTTGCCATTTCCTTCTCCAATGCGTGAAAGTGAAGTCGCTCAGTTGTGTCCAACTCTTAGCGACCCCATGGACTGCGGGCCACCAGGCTCCTCCGTCCATAGGATTTTCCAGGCAAGAGTACTGGAGTTGGGTGCCATCGCCTTCTCCCACATGTTAATATATGATACTTGTTTTTCTCTAACTTACTTCCTTCTGTATGACAGACTCTAAGTCCACCCATATCTCTGCAAATATCACAATTTTGTTCCTTTTATGGCTGAGTAATATTCCATTGTATATGCATACGACATCTTCCTTATCCATGTCCATCCATTTGTCAGTGGAAAGAATTCTGGAATTTCAGTGCAGACTGCTTTTTCAATGAAACCACTACTCCACCCAAGGACACTGGGATGAGAGGTGAGAGATGAAGGCTGCCTTCATTTCTGAAGGGGACCAGAGGCTCCAGTAAGACAGGAACCTGATCCCGGGCAGAGGCATTGGAAATATGTGAGCCTTCGCACAGAGGACAAGTCAGGTGATGTGAGGAAAGCCCTCTAGTGTGACCCCGTGCTGAATCTAAGATGCCGTCAGCCTGATCTCCTAGAAACCTGCTTTCAATTCCTCAATGGAATGTCTCCTAAAAATGAACAAGCAAGGCTACAATGTTGTGAACCACAGGTCCCCACATTGTGGACCCAGAGAGCCAGGGGTGAAACGACACTACCAAGGGTGTGAAAAGGCCGACAGTGCAGAGTTGGAACCCAAGACTGGTGACAACATTGAGTCCTGGTGTGATGTCCCTGGCAGTCCAGTGATTAAGAATGCACCTGCCAATGCAGAGGACACAGGTTCAATCCCTGGTCAGGGAAGACCCCACAAGCCACAGAACAACTAAGCCCATGAGCCACAACTACTGGGACTGCGCTCTATAGTAAGAGAAACCACCGCAATGAGAAACCCACGTGCTGCAACAAAGAGCTGCCTCTGCTCGCCGCAACCAGAGAAAACAGGTAAGCAGCAATGAAGACCTAGTGCAACCATGATAATTTTTTTAAAAGTCCTGGTGGCAAAACATCAGAAGAGCTGAAATACAAACCACGTGGGACGTTCCCAGGGTGTCCAAAGATGGCTGAAGCTGATCCATGTGCCCTCTTCACTAACTCAGGTGGGAGGGCACAGCCCAGGACCTGAGCCATACATCCTCAGACACACAGGGAGGGAGAGACTGCCACAGGCTGGTGGGTGTCAGAGCCCCCTGCAGAGACCTCTCTGCTTGTCTGGTCCTTCCTGACCCTCCTACCACACCTGAGGGGCTTGGACACACTGTCAGTGACGACTGCCCACCAACTCAGGCATTCTTCCCCAGAGAGTGTTGGCTGCAGGAGGGGGACCAATCTCTCTGGATGTAGGAGGAAACGATTCTGCTAGGCTCCTGAAGAACAGGTATGCCTACCTACTTGGAGGAAGCCAGCTGCTGAAAACAGGCCGGGGAGGAGGGGTGTGGAGGGCTGATGAGCACCCTGCACTGAGGGTGAAGTGGGTCCAAGCACACAGCGAGCTCGGGGGCAGGCAGGAGACTACCGGCCAGAGGGACAAGTAGGCGTGGAAGAGCCATGGAGGGAGAGAAGTGCAGAATGAGCTCACCCTGATACATTTGGGGTGGTGGGCAACTCATCTGACTGTCATTCAAGTAGCAAAAGAACCTCACCCTCAGTGGAAAACTGCACCTTATGTTCAAAACAGAAACGCTGCTTCCCCAAAGGCCTTGGAACATGGAAAGAATGCTCTTTGGATTCCAGGGGCCCCTGGTGGGAATGAGACCTCTGCCATTTCACACCTTTGTAATGTCTTCAATGTCTTGATATTCACATTTATTGAACAGGCGTCAGTAACTCTGATCTCCCAGGACTGTTAGAACTGAGATGCAGTGTATGAAAGCCCTTCACTCACTGCCTGGCACGTAGAGGAATGGAAAATGCCAAAGCTGGAGCAGTGAGGACCCAAGGACATAATAGAGGGATCCATTTCTTCACTTAGGGCCACTATCTGTTTCCTATGCTAATGACTGCAGGGGACTATATATGGGGTTCTCATTCATTTGATTTCTGAGGCTTGTGTCTGTGCTCCCTGGAAGGAGGAGCAGAACCTCTCTAAATTATTAAATTACTGGCAACTGATCCCTGAGTTAAGAAGGTCCCCTGGAAAGGGAAATGGCAACTCACTCCAATATTCTTGCCTGGGGAATCCCATGGACAGAGGAGCCTGGCGGGCTATGGTCCATGGGGTTGGAAAGAGTCAAACAGATCTGAGCACTTATCAGCAACAATATAGATGCTGGAATCAGGCTGGAGGAAGCTTCACCCTGAGGGCTGGTAAGAATACATACTTTTATTTTCCAACAGAATAATTCCCTCCTTCAAGAAAAGAGTAGAAAACATGACTTAAGGGAAAGAACAAGAAAAAGCAGAAGAAACAACCTGGGTGATAGAAAAACCATATGACAAGTGGCTAGAATAACCAAACAACATGGTGCTGAATACCCAGGGCCTGAGCAGGGACTGAATACAGCCCCAAAGGAACTCAAAGGTCACCAGACTAGGTGACGCTAAGACCTGGCTGAACACTCAGCGGGCAGTGAATCTGCTAGGAAGACATTTAAAGAAGAAAAAGTCTCCCCGACCCATATCCTTTAATTCCAATGACAGTAGCAGATACTTAGTCCTGCATGGTGAAAACTAAACAAGCATTCAAAGCTAGGAATTTAGTGTTCATTACTTCTGCCACTTAGAAAATGAACTAAATTGCTAGGTACAGCTGTTTTAAAATCCATTTGGCAATAATGAAAAGTGAAAGTGTTAGTCACTCAGTTGTGTTCAACTCTTTTGCAGCCCCACAGACTGTATCCCGCTAGGCTCCTCTGTCCATGGAATTCTCCAGGCAAGAATACTGGAGTGGGTTAGCCATTCCCTTTTCCAGAGAATCTTCTTGACCCAGGGGTAGAACACAGGTCTCCTGCATTGCAGATGGATTCTTTATTGCCTGAGCCATATTACTCGGCCATAAAAAGGAACGAAATTGGATGCTTTGTAGAGATGTGGATGGACCTAGAGTCTGTCATATAGTGAAGTCAGAAAGAGGAAAACAAATATCATATATTAACGCACATATGTGGAGTCTAGAAAAATGATATAGACAAATCGATCTGCAGTGCAGGAATAGACATGCGGGTGGAGGGACATGGCGGGTGGTGATGGGATGGATTGCACAGTAGCTCTGACATATATATACTACCATGTGTAAACTGGATAGCTAGTGGGAGGCTGTTGTGTAGCAGAGGGAGCTCAGCTCCCTGCTCTGTGACGACTTACAGGGGTGGGATGCGGGGTGAGGAGGCTCACAAGCAAGAGGACAGAAGTATACATACAGCTGATTCACTTTGTACAGCAGAGACTAACACGACATCGTAAAGCAACTATACCCCAGTTAAAAGAAAATAAAATCTACTTCTATTGTCAAAGATAAATGCACACACATTTTACACTCTTGTTCCAAAGATAATCACTGAGGATGCCTATACAGAATATGAGGGTTAGACGAATCATCTGCAACAAGACTATTCTGTCTTGCCTTGTCATCCCTACTTGTAGCCTGAGTTATACATGGAAGAGGCCAGGAAAAGAACTGATGTCCTCCTGCTATTGCTAGGTACAGTTAATACTACTTTTGGGCACCTAAGTTTTATAGGTACTGGGGTTTCCACTCTTGTAACACTTCTATTTTTTTTTAACTTTTTATTTTGTATTGGCGTGTAGCCGATTAACTTTGTTGTGATCGTTTCAGGTGAAGAGCAAAGGGATACATATACACGAATCCATTCTCCCCCGAACTCCCCTCGCATCCAGGCTGTCACATAACATTGAGCACAGTTCCCTGTGCCGTACGGTAGGTTCTTGTTGGTTATCTCTTTTAAATAAAGCAGTGTGTACATGTTTGTCGCAAACTCCCTAACTATCCCTTCCCTCCCTGTCTTTACCCCCAGCAGCCGTAAGTCTGTTTTCTAAGTCTGTGAGTCTCTTTCTGTTTTGTGCTGTAAGATTCCTTTCTATGGAATGATTTGCCTCCACAGGTTGAATAAAATGGGGGTGGTTCTAGCAGAGAGTTAAAATTTATGATGCTTAAGCCTCCTTACATGCTTTTAAAGGTCATAAATTACTCATAATACCATGAGCAAAGCAGAAACATCTATTTACTTCTCTCTCCAGATAAAAGCAAGAGAGCTACCTAATGCCAATTTGCCCTCAATCAATTTTGAACTTTCCCTAGGCCTTTTTCTTTCCATGAGTACTTCACAAAGTCTTACCCAGACCCACAATGGTCTGATGTGCTGTATGTTGCAATGGGGATGAGATACCAAAGGCATTTTTTGATAAAAGTTACAGTCAGAAGTGTGAATGGGTATGTCTGAAATGCAAAGAACCTATTCATCACGTGGCCTCCTGCTCGACCCCTAGATCCCACCAAGATCTCCTGGAGAACACCAGAAGCTCCCAAGGACCTTCCTCTAGAACATTCCCAATACACTTCTGCTTTCAGGGTGAGCTTGCCTGTTTCAGTACATAGGTAGCTGCCCAAAAGGGCCAACACCAAGTACTAGTTCATGATGAAGTAAAAGAAGGCTCCATTCAGAAAGGGTTCTGGGACTTCCCTGGTTCTCAGTGGTAAAGAATCTACCACCTAAGAATGCAGAAAACATGGGGTTGATCCCTGATCCAGGAGGGTCCCACATGATGCGAAGCAATTAAGCCCAAGTACCACAACTACTGAGCCTGTGTTCTAGAGCCCAGGAACTGCAACCACTGAAGCTCGAATACCCTAGAGAGCAGAGAGCCAGTGCTCTCTAGCAAGAGAAGCCACCACAGCGGAAAGCCTGAGCACCACAATGAGGATAGCCCCTGCTTGCCACAACTTAAAAAAAACCCCCAAGCAGCAACGAAGGCCCAGCATAGCCAAAAATAAATAAAAATTTTTAAAAAGAAAAAGGTCCTCACCCTGATCCTAAAATATCCTACATTTGCCTGTATGCTAAGAACATAAGTTTTCAAGATGGCATTTTAGAAGCACGCTTGAATATATCTCTAAAGGAAAAAGAAGGGAAGGCATTCTCATTTAGATAAGATGAAACCTGAGGTAGGGTAGGTATAAATTGAGAGACTGGGACTGCAATACACACACTAGCATATATAAAACAGATAACTAATAAGGACATAGTATATAACACAGGGAACTCTACTCCATATTCTGTAATGACCTATATGGGAAACGATCTAAAGAAGAATGGATATATATTATTAATATATGGGTAACTGATTCACTTTGCTGTACAGCAGAAACTAACACAACATTGGAAATCAACTATACGCCAATAAAAACATAAAAAGATGAAACCTGAGATGAGACTTTTCACCAACTCTACTTTTTAATTAGTTTTTCTTGTAAATACCTTCCTACTGCCAAACATCTATGGAAAAACACATCTCGGGAACAGGTGTCCCCAGGAGTAGTAGTTGACCAGGTGGCCTTAAGGTGAAGGTCAAACAGATGTGGGAAATGACCGGCACACTCATCAAAACACCACGGGGCCTATTTTGCATTCAAGGCTGGAGGCAAAATGTTTGCACGCAATCCTTGTTGAAAAAATCCAAGCTGTTGGGCACACTGCCATTCACGTTTGAGAAAGGTGATTGTTTTTCTAACTAGAACATGGTAGGGCTATGGATTCTGAGTGACAATAAAGTTCCCATTACTGTGACTAATAGGGTAACGAAAGTAAATGGAAGTTACAAATACATCGAATGCCTTATTTCCACTTATACCCAGTAAACTTTTATACGTGCTGTTAAGGACTGATTTTTTTAAAAATCAAATTTGATTTTCTCTCACTTGTTTTATGGTCATTGGTATGACTGGACAGAGAAGGAACTGAGGTAGAGAAGGGAGTTGAACAGAGAAAAGGAACAATAAAGGGATCACAAGACTACCAGGCTGACTCACAGGACAGGAGGTGATGATACAAATTTTCAAATCAGAAGTTCTGAAAGCCTCTGATAAGACCTGACTGTATTGTATGGTCCATTGCAGAGTTTTAAGTTTTAGGGAAGAATGGTTGATTTATAATGTTGTTTCATTTCTGCTATACAAAGCTATACACTATATTCTCTTTCATATTCTTTTCCATTACAGTTTATCACAGGATATTAAGTATAATTCCCTACACTATACAGTGAGACCACGTTGTTTATCCTTTCTGTACACACTAGTTTCCATCTACTAATCCCAAACTCCCAATCCTTGCTCCCCGACTCCCCTCCTCCTCCAAGCACAAGTCTGTTCTCTGTGTTTGTGAGTCTGTTTTTGTTTCTTAGGTTCATTTGTATCATATTTTAAATTCCACATATAAACAATATCCTATGGTATTTGTCTTTCTCTGACTTACTTCATTTAATATGATAATCTCCAGGCCCATCCACGTGGCTGCAAGGCGTTATTTCATTCCTTTCTCTGGCTGAGTAGTATTCCATTGTATATGTGTACCACATCTTCTTTATCCACTCATCTGTCAATGGACATTTAGGTTGTTTCCATGTCTTGGCTTCTGTGAACAGTGCTGCTATGAACACAGGGGTGCGAGTATCTTTTTGAATTATAGTTTTGTCCCAATACATGCCCAGGAGTGGGATTGCTGGATCATATGGCTACTCTATTTTTGTTTTTGTTGAGGAACTTCCATACTCTTTTCCATAGTGGCTGTACCAATTTACATTTCCACCAACAGTGTGGGAAGGTTCCCTTTTCCAATAGAGGGTTATTTTTCCACTTCCCAGAAACACACTCACTAGGCTGCTTCTTGGAATAAACTCTTCCAATGGGCTCTCCTCTTCTTTTTTTATGCCTCTGTTAGAAAGTTTTGTCAGCTATGGAGCTAAAATCCAGTACCATGTAACTTTATCTGCCTGTCATAATACTGCACTCTGTGCTTACTCAGAAAAGCCTGCTTTATAAAAAATGAGACTCACAAGTTGTATAGCCCAAGTCGTAATCCATTTCTATGCTTTTTCATATCATACAGTATTGATTCTTGATTAAGGTGAATTTCAAAACTGGCCTCATTCCACACAGAAGACATAGCATGGGTATATTGAGAACCTGATATACACACAAATGCTCTTTTTTATTTTATCTTTTCAGAACTGCCCATTTCCTCTGGTTCTAACCCAACTGCTTGGGCTCTCCTCTAGGGCTTTACAAATTACACTGAAATCATATAAAACTTTACTCTATGCCTGCCTCTGTAGAGCTTGGAAGGCCTTTGAGACATTATCTCATTTTGTTATTTCCAACAGGAGCCAAATTTGTTCTGTTTACCCCCAGAAAACATTGTTCACACCAGTCACCGTCTCTCTTGAGCTTGTAAGTGGTTTATGGAGCTGAAAACAACTAATGGATATGAAGCTAAGGCAGGAGACTAATACCTACTGATGGAACGACAGACCCTGGGCAAGAAATCCCTTGTGCCTGGAATCTGGTTAACTACAGGAGAGGAGGGCTTCATGGCTGAAGGGATGCAGAAACCTGATTTTTTTGGTCACTTTGGTTTAACCACTTTCAATTCAAAGAGTGACCTTATTTTAGATGAAGTGACAATGACATAAAGAAAGTTCAAATGTATTGCCCAGGGAGAGCTAAACCTAGATAAGTCAGAAACAAAACCATCCAGGCTACAGTGGTCCTGTGTACACACTGCTTTATTCAAAATGGACCTGCTGTATAGCACAGGGAACTCTGATCAATGATATTTGGCAGCCTGGATGGGAGGGGAGTTCGGGGGAGAATGGATACATGTATATGGTTGGCTGAGTCCCTTCGCGTTCTCCTGAAATAATCACAACATTGCTGATCGGCTACAATCCAATAAAAAACTAAAAGGTTTTTTTTTTTTTTTTTAAGTGGTCCTTCTCTCCCTCTTCACCACCCTCAGTTACCTCTCTGGTCTATGTACCACCACCCTTTTCTCCCCACAGCACTTACAAGAATCTCAGTGTTCTTATATTTTGTTCACTTGTTTTATCTATCTCTTGAATGAAAACCCTAAGAGAGCAGGAACCTGGCCATTTTGTCACTTAGGTAACAGTGCTGTATCATCTCTTGTGCTCATTAAATGTCGTTGGCACATAAGAGCATAATACTTGCTCAGTGAGTCCTGTTGAATGAATAGATGACCACAGCTGAAATCTCTCCTGGGTCTCAATGCTTTCTCAGTCATGCTCATGGATCTGGGGTAGGAAAGAATACTGAGATGGAGAATAGTGGTCTCACTAACAAATCTTTTGTCTGGATAAACAAGCAAAAACAAGCCAGTTGCTACAGGCAGGCTAATGCCACAGAGGAAGAAAGGGAAGGACATTTGCTTTGGTCCTTGAGGATTTCTGTCTTCTGAAAAAGTTTCTGAAAGCAACATGGAGGGGGTCTATGAAAGATAAACAATATATATCTTCTCAGTCAATTCCACTCCCTTCCCTTATCTTTAGTAACAAATGATGTTCAGGGACAAGGTCACAGAGAGAAACCATGATAAGGGATGAGGGATGGAACACTTGCTCATGTGGACTGTGGTCTCCTGTTCCAGAGCCAAAGCTCAAGCAGTAAGTTTGGCAGTTCCCCAAAAGGTTAAATACAGAGTTGCCGTTGTTGTTGTTCAGTCATTAAGTCATGTTCGACTCTTTGCAACCCCATAGACTGCAACATGCCAAGCTTCCCCATCCTTCACTATCTCCCAGAGTTTGCCCATGTTCATGTCCAGTGAATCAATGATGCCATCCAACCATCTCATCCTCTGTCGTCGCCTTCTCCTCCTGCCTTCAATCTTTCCCAACATCAGGGTCTTTTTGGAGTCAGCTCTTCGCATCAGGTGGCCAAAGTATTAGAGCTTCAGCTACAGCATCAGTCCTTCTGATGAGTATTCAGGGTTGATTTCCCTTAGGACAGACTGGTTTGATCTCCTTGCTGTCCAAAGGACTCTCAAGAATCTTCTCTAGCACCACAGTGAGAAAGCATCAATTCTTCTTTATGGTCTAATTCTCATATATGAGTCAGCAATTTCACTCCAACGGATACACCCAAGAGAAATGAAAACATGTATCTACACAAAAACATGTACGTTAAACTTCAGGGCAGTAGCATTATTCATAATAACGAAAAACTGTAAACAATCCTAATGTCCATTAATTGATGAATGGATCAATATAATGTGATCTATGCATTCAAACAATATTATTTAGAAAGAAAAAAGTATGAAGTATTGACACATGCTACAACATGAATGAGACCCCAAAAGATTATAAGTAGAAGAAGCCAGTCACAAAGGACCACATGTCACACAATTTCACTTGCATGAAATGTCTTAGAATAGGCAGACCTATAGAGACAGACTCAAATTGCCAAATTCAGACTTAAATTGAAAAAAGTAGGGAAAACCACTAGACCATTGAGGTATGACCTAAATCAAATCCCTTAAAATTATACAGTGGAAGTGAGAAATAGATTTCAGGGACTAGATCTGATAGAGTGCCTGAAGAACTATGGAGTGAGGTTCATGACATTGTACAGGAGACAGGGATCAAGAACATCTCCATGGAAAAGAAAAGCAAAAAAGAAAAATGGCTGTCCGGGGAGGCCTTACAAATAGCTGTGAAAAGAAGAGAAGTGAAAAGCAAAGGAGAAAAGGAAAGATATAAGCATCTGAATGCAGAGTTCCAAAGAACAGCAAGAAGAGATAAAAAAGCCTTCCTCAGCGATCAATGCAAAAAAATAGAGGAAAACAACAGAATGGGAAAGACTAGAGATCCCGTCAAGAAAATTAGAGATACCAAGGGAACATTTCACGCAAAGATGGGCTCAATAAAGGACAGAAATGGTATGGACCTAACAGAAGCAGAAGATATTAAAGAGGTGGCAAGAATACACAGAAGAACTGTACAAAAAAGATCTTCACGACCCAGAGAATCACGATGGTGTGATCACTCACCTAGAGCCAGACATCCTGGAATGTAAAGTCAGTGGGCCTTAGAAAGCATCACTACAAACAAAGCTAGTGGAGGTGATGGAATTCCAGTTGAGCTCTTTCAAATCCTGAAAGATGATGCTGTCAAAGTGCTGCACTCAATATGCCAGCAAATTTGGAAAACTCAGCAGTGGCCACAGGACTGGTAAAGGTCAGTTTTCATTCCAATCCCAAAGAAAGGCAATGACAAAGAATGCTCAAACTACCACACAACTGCACTCATCTCACCTGCTAGTAAAGGTGAGATGCTAGTAATGCTCAAAACTCTCCAAGACAGGCTTCAGCAATACATGAACCATGAACTTCCAGATGTTCAAGCTGGTTTTAGAAAAGGCAGAGAAACCAGAGATCAAATTGCCAATAGCCGCTGGATCATGGAAAAAGCAAGAGAGTTCCAGAAAAATATCTATTTCTGCTTTATCGACTATGCCAAAGCCTTTGACTGTGTGGATCACAATAAACTGTGGAAAATCCTGAAAGAGATGGGAATACCAGACCACCTGACCTGCCTCTTGAGAAACCTATATGCAGGTCAGGAAGCAACAGTTAGAACTGGACATGAAATAACAGAGTGGTTCCAAATAGGAAAAGGAATACGTCAAGGCTGTATATTGTCCGCCTGCTTATTTAACTTCTATGCAGAGTACATCATGAGAAATGCTGGGCTGGAGGAAGTACAAGCTGGAATCAAGATTGCTGGGAGAAATATAAATAACCTCAGATATGCAGATGACACCCACCCTTATGGCAGAAAGTGAAGAGGAACTAAAAAGCCTCTTGATAAAAGTGAAAGAGGAGTGAAAAAGTTGACTTAAAGCTCAACATTCAGAAAACAAAGATCATGGCATGTGGTCCCATCACTTCATGGCAAATAGATGGGGAAACAGTGGAAACAGTGTCAGACTTCATTTTTTGGGGGGCTCCAAAATCACTGCAGATGGTGACTGCAGCCATGAAATTAAAAGACGTTTACTCCTTGGAAGGAAAGTTATGACCAACCTAGATAACATTGAAAAACAGAGACATTACTTTGCCAACAAAATAATGTCGAGTCAAGGCTATGGTTTTTCCAGTGGTCGTGTGTGGATGTGAGAGTTGGACTGTGAAGAAAGCTGAGTGCTGAAGAATTGATGCTTTGAACTGTGGTGTTGGAGAAGACTCTTGAGATTCCCTTGGACTGCAAGGAGATCCAACCAGTCCATTCTGAAGGAGATCAGTCCTGGGTGTTCTTTGGAAGAAATGATGCTAAAGCTGAAACTCCAGTACTTTGGCCACCTCATGCAAAGAGTTGACTCATTGGAAAAGACTCTGATGCTGGGAGGGATTGGGGGCAGGAGGAGAAGAGGACAACAGAGGATGAGATGGCTGGATGGCATCACCAACTCAATGGACGTGAGTTTGAGTGACCTCTGGGAGTTGGTGATGGACAGGGA
>SJYQ01005791.1:176224-336867 GCA_006410935.1 Redunca redunca | reverse complement strand
AAGTTTCCCAACCAGGGATTATACCTGCGCCCCATGCATTGGAAGCTTGGAGTCTTAACCACTGCTGCGTGTGTGCTTAGTTGCTCAGTCATGTCCAACTCCTCGTGACCCTGTGGACTGTAACCCGCCAGGTTCCTCGTCCATGTGGATTCTCCAGGCAAGAATACTGGAGCTGGTGGCCGTTTCCTCCTCCAGGGGATCTTTCCCACCCAGGGATCGAACCTGCATCTCCTGTGTTCCCTGTATTGCAGGTGGACTCTTTACCCACTGAGTCACTGGGAAAGCCACTGGACCACCAGGCAAGTCCCTGACATCCTTCTCTGGGATGAAAGAATTCTATGGCAGGCCCCCAGGCATTTCACGGTAACAAGAAAATCTGCTTCTTGCTGTAAGGACCCACAGCATCTGGATCATGACAATCCAGACAGAGCAGGATTCAAGAACAGTTTTTTGCATGACTCTCTATTGACTGTGCAATGCTTCCAGAAAGCGTACCGCCATGTGAGTTATAATACATCAGGTGCACTGTGGCTTTTGGACTCAAGCTCCGGAAGGTATTTACAATAGACGTGTTTGTGTGTTTACACTTATATTCAACCAAGCTCAGTGACCATCTTACCTTGGTCTGTAGGAGTGCTACTTTGAGGAATATTCATTGGTCAACTGGGAAATTGTTCAGTAAAGTATAAACAGTATGTACACTTAAAATGACCATTAATGTGAATCCTATGAGGACAAAGTGCATTAATCAACTATTTCCAGAAACATGCTTGGATCACATAAAAAAATAAATAATTCTGGGACTTCCCTGGCAGTCCAGTGGTTAAGACTCCATGCTCCCAATGCAGGGGCACGGGTTCGACCCCTGATCAGGAACTAAGATCCCACATGCTGCACAGCAAGGCCAATAGTAACAACAAAAAAAAGAATTTTGAAAATGTATTTAAAAGATATTAGCCACTTGATTTCAGATCAACTGTATGCTCTTCGCTCCTACACTCTGTAGGTCAATTAGAAAAGCTTAAGTATAATATACGCACACAACAGGCACAAAGAAAGAGCTAACATGGTAAAGTGAAGAATTACTAGGTCTGATATGAAAAAGACCAAACTCAGGAAGAGCAGACCAGCACTGGGAGCTCCTTTCCTCTTGAAGCATCTGCTGAATTAAGAAAAGATCCCTTGAGTCTCTGAGCAGCATTTAGAACAGCTTTGTGGGGCCAGGAGGACAAAAAAAGAGGAGCCCTGGCACTGCCCGTGAACTGGCTGCAATTTCAGACAAAACAGACAGCATACTGCAGAGACAATAATCAAAGCTTTATAAACAGGAATTAAAAGTTGGGATTGTCTAATATAACAATTTCAAAATTGTATGTACCTCAAAACAGGTCTGAGAATACAGACCACAAGAAAACCTGAAACCATATGTCAAACCATATGACATATGTCAAATCATAAACTGATACAAACTACAATGGTGGAAGATTTAACACAGTTCTCTCAGTAACAGAAATGGCAAAAGAAAGGTTAGCACGTAACAGATTTGGGGAAAAAAAAAAGAGGGATAAAATCAGAATCTAATTGCCATCTATAGAAATCATACCCAGTAACAGTAAAATATACTTTATTTTCAAGCCCATGGAAACTGAACACATGCTCTTACGTGTACAAGGGAAAAATGTGTGTCCATAAAGGCTGATGTGCTGTGCTTAGTTGATCAACCATCCCCAATTCTTTGCGATCACATGGACCACAGCCCGCCAGGCTCCTCTGTCCCTGGGGATTCTCCAGGCAAGAATATTGGAATGTGTTGCAATTCCCTTCTCCAGGGGATCTTCCCAAGCCAGGGACTGAACCCAGGTCTCCCGTATTACAGGCAGATTCTTTACCACCTGAGCCAGCAGGGAAGCCCATAAAGATAGAATGGATTGATCTGGCCTGACCAAGTGGCATAACCTAGTAAGGCCATGTTTAATATGCAAAGGAGCTCAAGAATATAAGTAGATTATCCTTGTGTCTTGCTGATGCCACAGAACATACATATCACTGGACCTGAGATCGTACGAATAAAAATGGGAGACAGCAGAGAGGGAAGAGACCATGCAGCCCTCCCTCCCTTCCTCCTCCCCACCTGCAGAAGCTGCACATCAATACTCTGAAGTGTATTCGCAGGAATCTGAAGTGTTTGAAAGGTAGAAGGATAATGCCAACTACCAACTCTTTGCCTAAAACCAAAGGGAAGCAGCAGTAACAGTGGAGTCTTCTACACAATGCAGCGGACAGCTTAGCTCTTCTGTGGCTGAGCCCTACTTCCTGTCTTTCTAACTTCCCATCTCCTCTTCCCCATCCTGTGTCTGTCTGTCTGAACCTCAGAAGCCACGCTGGATTCTAGAAAACCACCCTTACCATGCCATCATCACAACCATTTATGTGATGAGACCAGACCCTGCAAATTCACATTTCTTGTCCTAACAAGAACCTGTGCTGTGCTTAGTCGCTAAGTCATGTCTGACTCTTTGTGACCCCATGGACTGCAGCCCACTAGACTCCTCTGTCCGTGGGATTCTCGAGGCAAGAATACTGGAGTGGGTTGCTATGCCTTATTCCAGGGGATCTTCCCAACCCAGAGATCAAACCCAAATCCCCTACGCTGCAGGCAGATTCTTTACCATCTGAGCCGTGAGAGAAGCTCGCCATATGAGAAAAATCTTCCTCGCTTCCCACCTCATTCCTACCCCAATCTTCAGAGAGAATAAATGGATTCTCAGTTTTTTGCCTT
The DNA here is from genome assembly GCA_006410935.1 of Redunca redunca. Lineage (NCBI taxonomy): Eukaryota > Metazoa > Chordata > Mammalia > Artiodactyla > Bovidae > Redunca > Redunca redunca. The sequence goes on along the minus strand of SJYQ01005791.1, from coordinate 334,088 downwards.
GATTCCTCGATGTCAGTGGCCTAGAGACATGTTTGTTGTGCTCTAGGCATCTGGATTAGAAATGTGGCAACACTGGAGTTCTATTAGGATTTAGGGTGGTGGTGAGAAGTCTGGGGTGGGGCAGCATTGGTCCACCCATGACCTGTGCTCTTCAGATGAGCCGGGAGCCCTGGATACTGTCCAACAGTCCACTTACAGGTTAACTGGGACACCCTGCCCCCCAGCCTGATCTACTTGCAGGAAATACACTAGAAGGCTTTCTGCACCTACAGTCTCCCTGTCCTAATTCTTTGAAGGAATTTCAGCAAAACCAGTAAGTCTCTCCCTCATTTTTCCCCAAGTCTAGCAATATTCAGAGCCTTGAAGAAAGAGCCACTTCATCAGCCTGGCTTCCTTTGATCTCTCATCAGCCCAGTGATGCACCTGTCTCCTCTGGAGCCAGGGCCTTCTGCATCCAGAGTCACTTTTTTAAAAAATCAATTTAATTATTTTATTGGAGAGAATTTTACTAAGAAATAAATTGTTTTGCCTTTTTGAACCTGAGTTGAATTATGTGTGCATGCTAAGTTGTTTCAGTTGTGTCTGACTCTTTGAGACCCTAGGGACCAAAGCCCACCAGGCTCCTCTGTCCATGGGATTCTCCAGGCAAGAATATGGGAGTTGGTTGTCATGCCCTCCTCCAGGGGATATTTCCAACCCAGGGGTAGAACCTGTGTCTCTTGAGTCTCCTGCACTGGCAGGCAGGCTCTTTACCACTAGTGCCATCTGAGAAGCCCAGGTGAATTATATGCGCTCCCTATTTATTCACAGTACCTATGAAAAGACACCATCTTTCACAGAGTAGGGTCTTGCTTCATGAGAAGCCAGCAGAAATCAACACTGTCTCATTTCACTTGGCTCTGTCACCAGTTGTATGACACGAGGTACATTATTTTCTCTGAATATCAGTTTTCTCAACTATAAAGCGAGCATTATGTTCCCTACGTTTGAAACAGTGAGTGTGGGGTACTTGTGTAATTTTTAAGAGTTCTTTAGTTTTCGACTTCCCTAGTGGCGTAGAGAATAAGAATCTGCCTGCCAATGCAGATGACAGGGGTTAGATCCCTGGTCCAGTAAGATTCCACGTGCTACGGAGCAGTGAAGCCCATGTGCCACAACTACCGAGCCTGTGCGCCGTGACTAGAAGCCCACGCACCGAGAGCCCGTGCGCCACAGCGAGAGGAGACACCGCAGGAAGCTGAGCACCGCAGCGAAGAGCAGCAGCCCCTGCTCGCCGCAGCTAGAGAAAGCAAATAGACGCAGCACAGCCAAAAATGAACAAAATTATTTAGAAAAGAGTTCTACAGTTTTCAAAGTCAGTCATATATCTTTTTTTCTTAATTAGAAAGAATAAACACTGCCTTGTCACCCTTAGAGGACTGTCATCAGAATTAAACAGGATGGGGTATACACAAGAGCACTGTAACTTTACAGAATGCAGAGTCACACATTTTGATTCTGGTGTCTGGGCACGTCTGTGCTCGTGCACTCAGCTGGCTGTTTTGAAACCACCCTGGTACAAAACTGAATACCCTAAGCGCTTCCTAGATTTTTACTAACATCGCTTCAGGAAGTAAACTGTGTTGATGTTTGCTCCAAGAGCCTTATGAGTAAGTAACTCACTCTGCTCAGGCCTCCCCACCCATCTGGCAGAAGGCCATCCAGACTTACCCTCGTACATCTCCAAGATGTGAACCGTGTCTCCAACCTGCAAGGACAGCTCCACATCTTGAGAGGCGTTGTAGTTATAGATCGCTGGAAAAGAGAAACAGAAGATAGAAATGATGGCATCGGTGGCACTTAAAATACAAGTCACCAAAGAGCACACCCAGGGAACTTCCCTGATGGTCCAGTGGTTAAGAATCCACCTTCCAATGCAGGGGACACGGGTGCAATCCTTGGTCAGGGATCTAAGATCCCACCCGCTACAGGACAACTGACCCCGCGCACAACTGCTGATCGCTCTCACTCTAGAGCCTGTGCTTTGCAACAAGAGACGCTGCCATGTGCCACAATGAAGAGCCAGCGCAGCCAAAATTAAAAATAAAATAAGCAACTTAAAAAAAGAGCACATTAGTTATTGAACCAATTCTCCAACAAATAACCACCTCTTTAATCATTTCAGGTGAATCCCCTCTGAAAAGCAGAGAGCATCCTCCTGGATTCCCACTGGGGGCATTTTAGTCATTCCTCCATCCAACAAATTTTGGTTGGTTGCCTGATATGTTCCACATATTGTGCTAGAGACTGGAGACAGAGTGTTGAGACACTCAGATTTGGTTCCTATACCAGGGATTTTTAATAGTATAGTATGGGAAGTGAGAGAGCAAATGTATCATTACAGACACAACTCCTTAATTAAAATGGTAATATAAGAGTTATCAGCCTACAGTACCACTGAGCTTCTGATCTCTTGGCCACAGGGTGAGCCATCTCCTGGCTTCCCTGACAGTAATTGACAGCCAACCGTGAGTCCCATTAATCTCCTCGCCCACTACTAAACTAAACCCCAGTGGCTTCCTTGCCCCCAGTTCTAGGCATCCTGTGCAAATGGGGCACCTTGGCACTTTCTCATCAAGGTGACCTCCATCAGCACAGCACTCAGGACTGGACCAGATTGTGAAAAACAGCAGACTAACTCTTACACCTCCAAAAGAAGGTGACAATCCAATTTTAAGATGGGTAAGAGTTCTGAAGAGACATTTTACCACAGATTATATATGACGAATAATCAGAGCAAGAAAAGATGTCCAACAACCATTAGCCATCAGGGAAATGCAAATTGAAACCACAAGGAGCTGCAATTTCACACCCACTGGAATGGCTGTAACTTTTAAAAGGCAGACTTGGCAGGAATGTGGAGAAACTGGAACCCTTATGCATTACCAGTAGGAATGTAAAATGATATAACCTCCCAGTTTGACAGTTTCTTAAAAAGTTAAACATAAATTAGCATGCAACCCAGCAAGTCCACTCCTAGTTATTTACAAAGAGGGAAATATGTCAATGCAACTTCATGTGGATATTCAAAGTCACTGTGGTAGGCAGAAAAACAGCCCCCCCAAGATACACACAGCAGATTTTGAAACGTGCGAGTGTTTCCGTAGGTAGCAAAAAACCTAAGATAAAGATAGGAGAGGAGGTTATTCTGGAAATTCAGGATGTGACCTAAACACAATCCTGAGTATCCAGATAAGAGAGACACAGAGGGAGTTTTAAGAGATGTACAGAAGAGAAGGCACCATGAGGTTGGAGGCACAGGGTGAAGTAACGTGACCTCAAGTCAAAGACTGGCACCACCACTGGAAGCTAGAAAGGACAAGGAACAGAATTCCCCGAGAGCCTCTAGAAGGAGCACCGGTGGCCAGCACCTTGATTTTCGATGTCTGGCCTTCAGATCTGTGAGGGAAGAAAATCCTGCTGTTCAAGGCACCAAGCTTGTGGTCACTGGACCCTGTAAGGACACTGACAAGAAGCCAGCATAGCAGCATTATTTATAACAGCCAAACACTGGAAACAACTCGTTCACTGAAGAACCAATGGGTATGTGAAATGTGGTCTGTCCATACAATGAAGTCACTCAGCAATAAACAAGAATAACAGCGACCTTCCTGGTGATCCAGTAAGACTTCAGACTCCCAGTGCAGGGGGCCCGAGTTTGATCCCTGGTCAGGGAATTAGATCCCACATGCCACAATGAATGATCCTGCATGCCACAACTAAGACTCAGGGCAGCCAAATAAATAAATAGAAATAAATATTTTTCTAAAAGGATTGAACTATGGCTGATGCATGTCAATGTATGGCAAAAGCACTACAATATTATAAAGTAATTAGCTTCCAATTCAAATAAATTTTAATAAATAAATAAGGAATGAACTATGAACACACTGCAACTCAGATGACCTTCAGAGACATTATGCAAAACAAAAGTCATATGCACAAAATATATTAGGCTTCTATTTATTTATTTGTAGTATCCAAAAGAAGCCAATGGCTGTCAACGGCATAGGGCATTTCATTGTTCCCTGGGGTTGAGGGTGTGAATGGTGACTGAGCACAACAGGCACCAGGGAGCTTTAGGGAGAGACACAAACATCCTAAAATGGGATTTGGTGGTGCTGATGGTCTCCAAACTCTGCACGTTTACTCAACATCAATGAACTACCTGCCTAAAATGGGTGGATTTTACGGTGTGTTAGACTTCAGTAAACGTTTTTTTTTGTTGTTGTTTTTTTTTAAGCAAATGTATTTCTTGCCCTCTCTCATAATGAGTGAGCTGTTTCCCTTCAGGGAGAAAGAACCACCTTAGAGATTGGGTTCTATCCATGCACCTGAGGATCCAAGGAGCCCATGAGATTCCCCACCTCTGCAGCGCTGATGAACATGAGGCTGGTCACTCAATCCATTTGCCAGGTCACACAAGGGTCATTGAAAAGGGAAGAAAGGTAACCCTGCCATTGCCAGTCGTGAGCAGTAGCCATTGCCTACTGCTCTTTTCCTGAGCCGGCTATCCATCTGGTTCAGCAGACTGACTGTAGGCTCTGGCTTCCATCACAGTCTATCTCGGAAAGGAAGGAGCAGACCACCAGCCCCACATTTTCAAGTGGCCTCTTGAAAAGAATTTAAACATTGTATTTTTGTATTGGCATATAGCTACTAACAATGTTGTGATAGTTTCAGGTGGACAGCAAAGGGACTCAGCCATACATATACAGATACATATATCCATTCTCCCTGAGACTCCCCTCCCAGCCAGGCTGCCACATGACATGGAGCAGAGTTCCCTGTGCTGTACAGGAGGTCCCTGTTGGCTATCCATTTAAAATGTAGTAGTGTATACATGTCCAAGCAGCCTCTCTTTTTGAAGCGAATCAATCAAATATGTGTTCTTCTATAGCCTTGGCACAGACTCCTAGAGGTTATGTTGGAGATGATCAACTATTGAGCTTTTAGACTGTATTATAAATTCAGAACAAGGGCAGGCTGATGAAGTGGGCTGGGAGAAACTGTGTGGAATTCAGCAGAAGGAGTTAGTTCCCAGTTTCTAGACGCTTTCAAGGGCCACAAGGCCACAGCTCCTGTTCCACTGAAATTCACTTCCTTCGTCTGACCGCTACTTGATTCAAATGTTTTGCCTACTAAGTATACCGCTGGTTCTCTATAGAAAATGTAGGTCTTCATCCCTAACCTCCCCCGAGCCCCCATGCACTGCCTCCCACCGGGCTGGATCCTTCCACTGGGCCCGCCAGTGGGTGGAATCAGGAAGTGGAGAGGCTGCTGTGTCACAGCGGGTTGTGTAATCCCCAAGCTTCACGTCTTCCTTGTTCTCAGTCACCAGGGAAGCAAGCAGAGGCGCCCCACGGCTGCTCCTGGCACTGGAGCCCCAAGCTACAAACGCGTGCCAAGGACTGCTGCAAACACAGGGATGCGCATGCACACACACCACAGGCTACTGTTGTTATTTACTCGCTCAGCTGTGCCCAACTCTTTGGGACCCCATGGAATGTAGCCTGCTGGGTTGTCTATGGAATTTTCCAGGCAAGAATACTTGAGTGGATTGCCATTTCCTTCTCCAGGGGAAGTTCCTGACCCAGGGATTGAATGCACCTCTCTTAAGTCTTCTGAATTGGCAGGAGGATTCTTTACCAAGGCGCCACCTTAAATCCTAGATTCCCAAGCCTGACAATCAAAGTGCTCCCCAAATTATCCTGGCCCTAATTATCCACTGCTGTTCATCATCTGCCAAATTGACCCTCTGCTTCAGTTGAGACTCATAATCTCTCCTAAATTCTGTGCTCAACTCACAGTTTATCTCTACCTGGGGCAACAGTTTATATTTTTCTTCCTCACACTGCAAAGCTCACATTCACAATGCAATTCCACAAATGATGAGAGACAGTGGTAAAGAATCTGCCTGCCAAGCAGGAGACACGGGTTCAATCCCTGGGTCGGGAAGATCCCTTAGAGAATGACATGGCAACACTTTACAGTATTCTTGCCTGGAACACCCCATGGACAGAGGAGTCTGGTGAGCTACAGTCCATGGGGTCACAAAGAATCAGACATGACTTAGCAACTAAACAGCAACAACAATCACCCTGCAAGGATCTCATTATTCTCCATTATCCCACAAGTTTTCTTTCCAACACAGTTTGGATTTTTAATCACAGATAATCTTCTGTTATCATCTGCCAAAAAGCAGAAGGTAAACCCCTCATGAATGGGGACCTGGTTATACATTGTCTTTCACATTCCAAAGCACTGGATGAGGCCCAAACAAAGTGCTCAAGGCACAAGAGTGGCTTTTATGAGACCCATCCATCAAAATTCAGTTATTCACCACTTCTTCCCCAAACTTCCAGATTATTTCCCTGCTTCCCCCAGAAGCAGCAGCTATGGTCTCCCACCACTCAAGAAAGGGGTATCCCATCACTCTCTCGTCTTCTTTATTTGCAAATTATACAAGACAATCTGTCTTTCCAACATAAGCCTTCAAAGAGCTTCACTTGGGAAACATCCTTCAACAATGCCTTCTGCTGGAATGACAAGTCACCAGTCACACTTGTGCTGTTTCATGTCTTCTGACTAGAGTACTAACAAGATTTCCAGTCACTTACAATGACCTCTATTCATGCCAAGTCCGCACTTTTGAACCATGCCCTTCCCTCACCCTCTTTAATACACTTCATTTCCGTTGCAGTTTATGGTTCCACTTCCATATGGAATGCAGTCATTGTATGGAGTGGCTGCCAATTACCATATTATTTAATGAGGAAACAGAGACTCAAAGGGTCAGCACCTTGCTCCCAGGAACCCAGCCAGCTTCATGAGCAGCAAAGCTGTTACTAATATGGCTCAACGAGGACCTATTCATTCCATTTTATCAGACTGGTCCATGACAGCAAAGAGATGCCCTGGAAGAGCCTATGAGCAAAGAAAAGAGCCTGACAGATTCCCAGTATGTTGTCTGCCTTATGTGTGCGTGTGCTCAATCACTCAGTGTATCCAACTCTTAGAATTCTCTCACTAGGGGCTTCCCTGGTGGCTCAGTAGTAAAAAGAAAAAGAAAAAAAAAAAATTCAGCCTGCCAATACAGGAGGACAGGTTTGATCCCTGATCCGGAAAGATCCCACATGCTATGGAGCAACTAAGCCTGTGTGCCACAACTACTGAGCCTGCGCTCTAGAGCCTGGGAGCTGCAACTACTGAGCCCACGTTCCCTAACGACCATGCTCCACAAGAGAAGCCGCTGCAATGAGGGGCCCATGCACTGTAACTAGCGAGTAGCCTGCTTGCCGCAACCAGAGAAAAGCCCACACAGCAAACCTTAATTCCCTCATTCATTAAGACTCCAACTTCCTCAAACAAGCTTTACCATATAAACTGGTGATTGGCGATCCTGTTGTCTGTTCACCTGATGCTCTTTCAGGCATACAACTAACGCACTCTCAGTGGATTCTGTTGTCTCCCTGGAACGTGAATAAATGCTACAGAGGAAGACAGAGAAAGGAGAAATAAAGGAAACCTTCTGGACTGAACCAAACAGACTCAGTTCTACCAGTGACACAAGCATGACCTGGTTCGTCTAGGGCCTCAGTTTCCCTTCTGTAGACTAGGCACTGGACCAGATGACACTGAGAGTCCCAGTGGCTGCAAGCCCCCTGATTCAGGAGGTTATGCTAAGAGGCAAGAGAAACAGTTTGTGTCCTTTCAAATCAGCAGGCACCACCACAATCTCTTGTTTTGTCTGAGGAAATTAAACAAGAACTGTGAGTTGCTGTGTATGAACTGACTTGCGAGCTGCTGTGAAAGACGAGCTCCTGGAATTCTGCCCTAAGCAGCTTACTGTTTATGTCGCTAAAGTATAATTTTGTAGAGCCAACTAGACAAGATGGTATGTCTACAAATGTAAAACAGTTTGCATTTTACCACATCTTTGATTTGGCCTGGCCTTTTCTTTTGAACCAGACTTTTAAAAGACAGAGAAAAAGAGAAGAAATTTGAGGTCTTAGGATTGCTGCTGTTGTTCAGCTGCTCAGTTGTGTATGACTCTTTGTGACCCCATAGACTGCAGCACGCCAGGCTTCCCTGTCCTTCACTCTCTCGGAGTTTGCTCAAACCCATGTCGACTGAGCCAGTGATGCCATTCAACCATCTCGTCCTCTGGCCTCCCCTTCTCCGCCTACCTTCAATGTTTCCCAGCATCAGGGTCTTTTCCAATGAGTCAGCTCTTCGCATCAGGGGGCCAAAGTATTAGAGCTTCAGCATCAGTCCATCCAGTGAATATTCAGGGTTGATTTCCTTTAGGATTGACTGATTTTAGGATTATGCAACAAAAAACCAATAGAATAGGCTGATAGGTGCCAATATGGGGACTGATTCTGACAACAAAAAGTTGATGGATTACTAGTATTTAATCTTTTTGATAAATTAGGTTCTTTCATGAACCTTCAAATTACAACCCCCAAAGAATAACTAAAACCTGACATGGTCTATTATAGTGTTTGGTAGTGTGTGTGAAAGAAAGAGCCAACAAACACAGAACAAGCTCCCAATCTGAGTTATCTGCTACTCCAGAATATTAACAAGATGATCAAACTTCATCATTTTCATTTTCATCTTGATCTGCCTACTTTCAGCTGTTAGAACGATAGACTCTGGACTTTCCTGGTGGTCCAGTAGTGAAGACTCTGCCCTTCCACTGCAAGGGGGTATGCGTTCAACTCATGGTCTGGGAACTAAGATCCTATAAGCCACACAGAATGGCCAAAAGAAAAAAAAAAGACTAAAGGTCGAAGAATCGATGCTTTCAAACTGTGAAGACTCTTGAGAGTCCCCTGAACTGCAAGGAGATAAAACCAGTCAATCATAAAGGAAATCAGTCCTGAATATTCACTGGAAGGACTGATGCTGAAGCTCCAATACTATGGCCACCTGATATGAAGAGCTAACTCACTGGAAAAGACCCTGATGCTGGGAAAGACTGAGGGCATGAGAAGGGGGCAACAGAGGATGAGATGGTTGGTTGGCATCATTAATTCAATGGACATGAGTTTCAGCAAACTCTGGGAGATGGTGAAGGACAGGCCAAGCCTGGTGTGCTGCAGTCCACGGGGTTGCAGAGAGTCGGACATGACTGAGCAACTGCACAACAACAAACATAAACGAGGAAAGTTAAAACAAGGCAATTCAAAACTGTAAAATAGCAAGTCTTTGTTCTACAAACACTGGGAGCTTTACCCCACAGCTTCTCTAAGTTAGAAATCGATGTACCAGTATATTGTTCCAAAGAGGAGAATGCAGCAGAACCTCGAGGAAGATAACAAGTGCTGGCAGACACAGCAGTCACCTGCTCCTTTCCCCTTTCTGGCCCTGTCTGGCTTCCCACTTGGGGCATGGTGGCAGCCATATTCTCAAAGATGGATACAACCACCCTCACCAATAGGACAGTGGAAGTCATTCAGTGAGAACTGGGAAATCAGGAAGAACTGTAAGGTAATAGAACAAGCTACCCTCAGCAGTTCTTCCAGGTACAGTTAAGACAATAAAAGGCAGGTGTCCTCAAGGACAGCAAACCCATTTTATTACAGGCAGCTAAATACAAAGCTTGCTCCTTGGAAGGAAAGCTATGACAAACCCAGACAGTGTATTAAAAAGCAGAGACATCATTTTCCCAACAAAGGTCCATATAGTCAAAGCTATAGTTTCTCCAATAATCATGTACAGATGTGTCAGAGTCAGACCATAAAGAAGGCTGAGCGCCAAAGCATTGATGCTTTTGAATTGTGGTGCTGGAGATGACTCTTCAGAGTCCCTTGGACTGCAAGGAGATCCAACCAGTCCATTCTAAAGGACATCAACCCAGAATATTCATTGAAGGACTGATGTTGAAGCTCTAATACTTTGGCTACCTGATGTGAAGAACCAACTCATTGGGAAAGATTGAAGGCAAGAGGAGAAGGGGTGGCAGAGAATGAGATGGTTGGATGACCTCACCAACTCAATGGAGATGAACAAACTCCAGGAGATGATGAAGGACAGGGAAGCTGCAGTTCATAAGTTCACAAAGAGTCAGACATGACTTAGCAACTGCACAACAACAACAAAAGTACAAAGCTCCCCTAAGAAATACCAAGAGAGTCTGGGAATAGCTTAGTATTTTAACCATCTTCTTGCTGCCCTTTCCAAGCATTTCTGCAGTGATTCAACTGATGACTCAGGGTGTTACTGACAACACCAAGGATGCCTCAACTGTGGCCTCACGTGTACTCTCTACCTGAGAGTAGCACTAAAGGTACCCATTCTAATGTCACCACGCTTATACTCCTACTAGCTGCTATTCGTTTCAGCTGACCTTCCTTGATGAGAAAAAGTTAGACAAAAAAAAGCTAGAGGGCAACTAAGGAAGGATTGTAATAAGTAAAAAAAAAAAAAAAAAAGAATTTAACATATTAACAAGACAGGACATCTTTCCTTAATTGGATAAGGCCTTATCATCAGGTTCTTCTCAGTTCAGTCACTCAATTGTGTCCAACTCTTTGTGACCCCATGAATTGCAGCACGCCAGGCCTCCCTGTCCATCACCAACTCCCGGAGATCACTCAAACTCATGTCCATTGAGTCGGTGATGCCATCCAGCCATCTCATCCTCTGCCGTCCCCTTCTCCTCCTGCCCCCAATCCCTTCAAGCATCAGTCTTTTCCAGTGAGTCAACTCTTCACATGAGGTGGCCAAAGTACTGGAGTTTCAGCTTCAGCATCAGTCCTTCCAATGAATACCCAGGACTAATTTCCTTTAGAATGGACTGGTTGGATCTCCTTGCAGTCCAAGGGAATCTCAAGAGTCTTCTCCAACACCACAGTTCAAAAGCATCAATTCTTCAGCACTCAGCTTTCTTCACAGTCCAACTCTCACATCCACACATGACCACTGGAAAAACCATAGCCTTGACTAGACGGACCTTTGTTGGCAAAGTAATGTCTCTGCTTTTCAGTGTTATCTAGGTTGGTCATAACTTTCCTTCCAAGGAGTAAACGTCTTTTAATTTCATGGCTGCAGTCACCATCTACAGTGATTTCGGAGCCCCCCAAATTAAAGTCTGACACTGTTTCCACTGTTTCCCCATCTATTTCCCATGAAGTGATGGGACCGGATGCCATGATCTTCGTTTTCTGAATGTTGAGCTTTAAGCCAACTTTTTCATTCTCCTCTTTCACGTTCATCAAGAGGCTTTTTAGTTCCTCTTCACTTTCTGCCATAATGGTGGTGTCATCTGCATATCTGAGGTTATTGATATTTCTCCCGGCAATCTTGATTCCAACTTGTGCTTCTTCCAGTCCAGCGTTTCTCATGACGTACTCGGACATGGGGTAGTTCCTCTCGGCCAATGCCCCTGACCTTGGGCAAGGGGTAGTTCCTCTTGGCCACGCTTCTGTGCGGTCCTCAGGTTCTTCTAGGTATACATTATGCTTAAACAAAGATGAATGTGAAAAAGAGCAAGTGAAAGTCAGTCATGTCTGACTCTGGGACCCCATGGACTATACAGTCCATGGAATTCTCCAGGCCAGAATACTGGAGTGGGTAGCCTTTTCCTTCTCCAGTGGATCTTCCCAACCCAGAGATCAAACCTAGTTCTCCCACATTGCAGGTGGATTCTTTACCAGCTGAGCCACAAGGGAAGCCCAAAAATACTGGCATGGGTAGCCCATCCTTTCTCCAGCGGATCTTCCCGACCCAGGAATCAAACCTGGGTCTCCTGCACTGCAGGCAGATTCTTTACCAACTGAGCTATGAGAGTACTCAAACACACACACAAAAAATGGTGCAGATGAACTTCTTTGCAAAGAAGAAACAGACACAAATGAAGAGGACAAATGTATGACTACACAGAAGAAAGTGGTGGAGGTTGGAGGAATTTGAGCCTGGGATTGGCACTTACACACTATTGATACTGTGTATAAAATGGAGAGCTAATGAGAAAATACTGTATAACACAGGAAACTCTACTTAATACCCTATGGTAACCCAAATAGGAAGGAAGTCCAAAACAGAGGGAATACATGGAGTAGGAAATGGCAAACCACTCCAGGAAAATTCCATGGACAGAGAAGCCTGTCAGGCTACAGACCCCCATGGGGTTACAAACAGTCAGATATGACTTAGCACAGATGCATATGCATACGTACAGCAGATTAATTATGCTGAACAGTAACTAACACATCATTGTAAAGCAACTATACTCCAATGAAAATTTAAAAAATAAAAATGAGACGGATTGAAGATAAAAAATGGTCAGATCTAAGATTGGGCCCAGGGATCGAACCCAGGTCTCCTGCATTACAGGCAGATTCGTTACTGTCTAAGCTATTAGGGAAGACCAAGAATACTGGAGTAGGTAGCCTATCCCTTCTCCAGGGAAATCTTCCTGACCCAGGAATTGAACCTGCATTGCAGGTGAATTCTTTACCAGCTGAGCTACCAGGGAAGCACAAAATTTAATTTAAAAAATGAAATAGAAATGAGACAAAAGATTAAAATGGTCATATCTAAGACTGGGCTGAGCTGCGACATCTATCTTTCAGACAGAAATCATAATTGAGGAATAGAGAAGCTAAGATAAAACCCACCAATTACTGTGGAATCTAGAACAAGCATCTTGACATAATAGTGAAAAATGCTGGTAACTATTTTCTCCATGTGTACATGAATTTGAGACAAAACACAATTCACTGGGGAAATGCATGATCCCCAACCAGGCTGAAAACCCATTAATTTAAAACCATCAACCTGAACATGCAAATATAACACCAGCAGCTTTGGTCCCAGGCTTATGTCTCTGCAGGGCCTGTTCCAAGACGAGCTCAGTCAGTCTACTTCACCCTATATCCCACTTTCAAGAGGGTCTCAGAACACTTGTACTGCAAGGAGATCAAACCAGTCAATCCTAAAGGAAATCAACCCTGAATATTCATCAGAAGGACTGCTGCTGAAGTTGAAGCTCCAATACTTTGGCTACCTGATGCAAAGAGCCAACACACTGGGAAAAGACCCTGATGTTGGGAAGACTGAAGGCAGGAGGAGGCGGGGGCAACAGAGGATGAGATGGTTGGATGGCGTCATCAACTCAATGGATGTGCGTTTGGCAGACTCCAGGAAGATAGCGAAGGACAGGGAAGCCTGGCGTGCTGCAGTGCATGGGGTCGCAAAGAGTGAGAGAGGACTGAGCAACTGAACAACAAAAGAATGAAAGCCCAGCTTTCCGATTATATATGGGGAAAGCACCAGGAACAAACAGAATGTGGGCACACGTGGCCGGGAGGGAAGGGAGAATCAGAAGAGCAAAGAGCTGAGCAGAGAGCCAGACACTGAAGAGGTGTGGGGAGCCTCCTTTCATAAATGAAGAAACAGGCACTGGGTGTGTGAGGGACCAAGGTGACACTCAATTACAGTCAGGCTACTGAAGGTACTTTCCACAGCTTGGCCAAAACTCTACCATTCTGTACTCTTAGCAAGTCATTTAATCTTATGGCTTCAGGTTCCTCATCAATAAAGCGACATTTATAAACTGCTATTTTGCCTACCTCTTAGATGTTGAAGTTGAAATTCCAATACTTTGGCCACCTGATGCAAAGAGCTGACTCATTTGAAAAGACCCTGATGCTGGGAAAGATTGAGGGCAGGAGGAGAAGGGGATGACAGAGGATGAGATGGTTGGACGGCATCACCGACTCAAAAAACATGAGTCTGAGTAAACTCCGGGAGTTGGTGATGGACAGGGAGGCCTGGCGTGCTGTGGTCCATGGGGTCATGAAGAGTAGGACACGACCGAGTGACTGAACTGAACTAGAGTTGTTTTAAGGGTAAAATGTGGTGGTGGTTTACTCACTCTGATGTGTCCTACTCTTGCAACCCCATGGACTGCAGCCCGCCAGGCTCCTCTATTCATGGGATTTTCCAGGCGAGAATACTGGAGTAGTTGCCATTTCCTTCTTCAAGGTATCTTTCTGACCCAGAGATCAAACCCAGGTCTCCTGCATGGCAGGTAGAGTCTTTACCGACTGAAGTACCAGGGAAGCCCCGTGAATAAGAAACATAAAAACGTGTAACTGTTGGAATGTTTTTGGAACCAAGATTTTTCAGCATCACAGAAAGACAAGTATGTATGAAATAAAAAAAAGATACATAACTTTGGACGGATCTATTTGAATTGGCAATTCAGTATGTGTTTAGAATACTTTTCTCTATTGAAAAATACATATTCATTTCAACTTGTGGCCAAAGCAGACCAGAGAACACATCAGGAATCAGATGCTACTATCCTGTCTTAAACATATAAAATAACAAAAAGGGGGAAGGGGAGGGTGGGATGAATCAGAAAGTAGCACTGATATATATATACACTGTTGTGTCTAAAATAGGTAGCAGGTGGGAATCTGCTGTTTAGCATAGGGAGATCAGCCTGGTACTCTGAGATGACCTAGAGGGGTGGGATGGGAGCTGGGAGGGATGTTCAAGATGGAGGGGACATATGTATACATATGACTGATTCACTTCATGATGGTTTAGTTGCTAAGTCATGTCCAACTCTTGCGATCCCATGATCTGAGCCCACCAGGCTCCTCCGTCCAAGGGATTCTCTAGGCAAGAATACTGGAGTGGGTTGCCACTTCCTTCTCCAGACTCACTTCATACTACAGCAGAAACTAACACAACTTCGTAAAGCAATTATACTCCAATTAAAAAAACTGAAAAAATATGATACAGTGGTTTTTCAGACACTGAACAGCAATGCAATGCAGGAGAATGATGCTCTTACAGATGAGGAGATAAAGGAAATCTACACTTGCATCTCCAGGCAGAAGTTCAGGGAGGAGAAATCCAAACAGCACAGTAGTCACCTTGCGATGTGAAGAGAAGGTTGAGAATTCAGGGAGGCCAAGGTGGGAAGAAAGTGCAAGGCAGAGAATCCAGGAGGTGAGGGCTGCAGCAATTTCCCTGTTAGCTGAGCTGATTACCAATCAGCATGTGAAGAAAATTCCCGAGGGCAAGGAAAAGAAAAACTGGGAAAGGGCAGGAGGAATAATTCCCAAGCCTCACAGAGGGCTGGGAACAGTTTCCATTCTCCGCAACCAGAGTCGAGAAATGCTGGGATAACACGGCCACTGGCTTGAGTACTCAGAAGAGTAACTGCCTTGGTCCTCAGAAGGACCACTTTGCCTGAGCTGGTCTCACCTGATGAAGATGAACTGCACATCTAGAAAGAATAAACATTTCCTCATAACTCCATCCCACAACCAGGCTTCAACTCTCAATAAGATAAAACTTACAATGTTTGACATCTAGTTCAAGATTACCAGGCATGTGAGGGAGAAAAATACTTATCGTGAGGAGAAAAACGAATCAGAGAAAAAGACTTCGCAATGATATAGATGAGGTAACAGAACAAATCCCAGTTAACTGAAAAAGAGTCAAATTATAACAAAGCATGTTCTTTGACGACAATGGAATTAAATTAAAACTCAGTAACAAAGACACTTAGAAAACCCCAAGACACTGGAGTTCTCAAATAGAGCTAGTGGTAAAGAACCCACCTGCCAATGCAGGAGACATAAGAGACATAAGTTTGATCCCTGGGTCAGGAAGATCTCCTGGGGAGGACAGGGCAACCCACTCTAGTATTTTTGCCTGCAGAATCCCAAGGATAAGAGGAGCCTGGTGGGATATAGTACATACTGTTGCAAAGAGTCAGACACGACTGAAGCACCTTAGCATGAATGCAAAGTGTTTGGAAACTAAATAAGACATCTCTGAAAAAAAAAAAAAAAAAGACGATATTAAGAAGACGTGGCAAAAATACACAGAAGAACTGTACACAAAATATCTTCATGACCCAGATAACCACGATGGTGTGATCACTCACCTAGAGCCAGACATCTTGGAATGCAAAGTCAAGTGGGCCTTAGGAAGCATCACCACGAACAAAGCTAGTGGAGGTGATGGAATTCCAGCTGAACTATCTCAAATCCTAAAAGATGATGCTGTGAAAGTGCTGCACTCAATATGCCAGCAAATTTGGAAAACTCAGCAGTGGCCACAGGACTGGAAAACGTCAGTTTTCATTCCAATCCCTAAAAAAGGCAATGTCAAAGAATGCTCAAACTACTGCACAATTGCACTCATCTCACACGCTAGTAAAGTAATGCTCAAAATTCTCCAAGCCAGGCTTCAAAAGTATGTGAACGGTGAATGAACTTCCAGATGTTCAAACTGGATTTAAAAAAGGCAGAGGAACCAGAGATCAAATTGCCAACATCCATTGGATCATTGAAAAAGCAAAAGAGTTCCAGAAAACCAATTATTTCCGCTTTATTGACTATACCAAAGTCTTTGACTGTGTGGATCACAACAAACTGTGGGAAATTCTTAATTGGATGGGAACACCAGATCACCTGACCTACCTCCTGAGAAATCTGTATGCAGGTCAAGAAGCAACAGTTAGAACCGGACATGGAATGACAGACTGGTTCCAAATTGGAAAAAGAGTACATCAAGGCTATATATTGTTACCTTGCTTATTTACTTCTATGCAGAGTATATCATGAGAAATGCTAGGCTGGCTGAAGCATAAGCTGAAATCAAGATTGCCGGGAGAAATATCAATAACCTGAGATATGCAGATGACACCACCCTTTTGGCAGAAAGCAAAGAAAAACTAAAGAGCCTCTTAATGAAAGTGAAAGAGGAGAGTGAAAAAGTTGGCTTAAAACTCGGCATTCAAAAAACTAAGACCACGGCATCTGGTCCCATCACTTCATGAGAAATAGATGGGGAAACAAATGGAAACAGTGAGACACTATTTTGGGGGCTCCAAAATCACTGCAGATGGTGACTGCAGCCATGAAATTAAAAGACACTTACTCCTTGGAAGTAAAGTTACGACCACCTAGATAGCATATTGAAAAGCAGAGACGTTACTTTGCCAACAAATATCCGTCTAGTCAAAGCTAAGGTTTTTCCAGTAGTCATGTATGGATGTGAGAGTTGGACTATAAAGAAAGCTGAGTGCCAAAGAATTGATGCTTTTGAACTGTGGTGTTGGAGAAGATTCTTGAGAGTCCCTTGCACTG
Source organism: Redunca redunca (assembly GCA_006410935.1). NCBI lineage: Eukaryota > Metazoa > Chordata > Mammalia > Artiodactyla > Bovidae > Redunca > Redunca redunca. Next base: position 316,920 of record SJYQ01005791.1, on the reverse strand, counting down.
TAGGGAGATCCAACCAGTCCATCCTAAAGGAAATCGGTCCTGACTATTCATTGGAAGGACTGATGTTGAAGCTGAAACTCCAATACTTTGGCCACCTGATGTGAAGAACTGACTCCTTGGAAAAGACACTGATGCTGGGAAAGACTGAAGGCAAGAGGAGAAGAGGATGGTAGAAGACGAGATGGCTGGATGGCATCACTAACTCTATGGACATGAGTTTGAGTAAACTCCGGGAGTTGGTGATGGACAGGGAAGCATGGCGTGCTGCAGTCCATAGGGTTGCAAAGAGTCGGACACGTCTGAGCAATTGAAGTGAATGCATTTCTTCCTTTTCCTTTCAATGGACATTGGGTTAATTCCTGTTTTTGCTGTCACAAATACTGCTGTGAAAGACTGTGAACATACTTACAAATACATATACGTATATATATCTGGTACACTTGTGCAAGTTTTTCTGGGACAGTGGTTTTAAAATTGTCTGACCTGTAATCTATAGGAAGAAGTGAACTTCACATCATAACCCAATAATCTCAGCTTGCTTGTTGTAGTATAGAGAAATGCAATTTTTTGTTTAATATTGACCAAAATTGGATCTTAGAACCTTGTGTGCTCAGTGGCTTCAGTCGTGTCAAACTCTTTGCAACCAATTGGAATGTAGCCTGCCAGGCTCCTCTTCTCCTTGAGATTCTCCAGGCAAGAATACTGGAATGGGTTGCCATGTCCTCCTCCAGGGAATTTTCCCAACCCAGGGATTGAATCCGTGTCTCCTGCATTACATGTGGGTTCTTTACCTACTGAGCCACCTGGGAAGCCCCCAAACCTCCTTAACCTCATTTATTAGTTCTAGAAATTTTTGTAGCAATCTTAAAATTTTCTATATAGGTGATCCTGTCATTTGCTAATAAACACAGCTTTATGAGATACTTTCTCATTAGTAAGGTTTTTTTTTTTTCTCCTTATTGCACTAGCTAGAACCACCTTGAAAATGTAGAATGGAGAAGCAGGTATCTTTGCCTTGTTATCAGTATTAGGGAAGCACATTTAATGTTTGATTCAGTATGATGTTTGCTGTAGGTAAATCACATATGTTTATCAGGTTGAAGATATTTGTAATTTGCTAACATTGTTTATCATCAGTGGCTATCAGATTTTATCAAATGCCTTTTCTGCATCTGTAGAGATCTTTTTTTTCTTTCCTCTTAACGTGATGGATCACACTGAGTTTTGAATGGTTCTGGAGCTATTTCAGTTCAGTAGCTCAGTTCTGGAGAAGGCGATGGCACCCCACTCCAGTACTCTTGGCTGGAAACTCCCATGGACAGAGGAGCCTGGTAGGCAGTGGTCCATGGGGTCGCGAAGAGTCGGACATGACTGAGCGACTTCCCTTTCACTTTTCACTTTCATGCATTGGAGAAGGAAATGGCAACCCTCTCCAGTGTTCTTGCCTGGAGAATCCCACGGGTGGGGGAGCCTGGTGGGCTGCCGTCTATGGTGTCACACAGAGTCGGACACGACTGAAGTGACTTAGCAGCAGCAGCAGCTCAGTTCAGTTGCTCAGTTGTGTCTGACTCTTTGCAACCCCATGAATTGCAGCACACCATTGGAGAAGGAAATGGCAACCCACTCCAGTGTTCTTGCCTGGAGAATCCCAGGGACGGCGGAGCCTGGAGGGCTGCCATCTATGGGGTCGCACAGAGTCGGACACGACTGAAGCGACTTAGCAGCAGCAGCAGGCCTTCCTGTCCATCACCAACTCCCGGAGTTCACTCAAAACTCATGTCCATCAAGTAGGTGATGCCATCCACCCATCTCATCCTCTGTCGTCCCCTTCTCCTCCTGCCCCCAATCCCTCCCAGCATCAGAGTCTTTTCCAATGACTCAACTCTTCGCATGAGGTGGCCAAAGTACTGGAGTTTCAGCTTTAGCATCATTCCTTCCGAAGAGCACCAAGGACTGATCTCCTTCAGAATGGACTGGTTGGATCTCCTTGCAGTCCAAGGGACTCTCAAGAGTCTTCTCCAACACCACAGTTCAAAAGCATCAATTCTTTGGCACTCAACTTTCTTCATAGTCCAACTCTCACAACCATACATGACCACTGGAAAAACCATAGCCTTGACTCGACATTATTTTGTTGGCAAAGTAACGTCTCTGCTTTTCAATATGCTATCTAGGTTGGTCATAACTTTCCTTCCAAGGAGTAAGTGTCTTTTAATCTCATGGCTGCAATCACCATCTGCAGTGATTTTGGAGCTCCCAAAAATAAAGTCTGACAGCTTCCCCATCTATTTCCCATGAAGTGATGGGACCAGATGCCATGATCTTCATTTTCTGAATGTTGAGCTTTAAGCCAACTCTTTCACTCTCCTCTTTCACTTTCATTAAGAGGGTCTTTAGTTCCTCTTCATTTTCTGCCATAAGGGTAGTGTCATCTGCATATCTAAGGTGATTGATATTTCTCCCAGCAATCTTGATTCTAGCTTGTGCTTCCTCCAGCCCAGCGTTTCACATGATGTACTCTGCATAGAAGTTAAATAAGCAGGGTGACAATACTTGACCTACTCCTTTTCCTATTTGGAACCAGTCTGTTGTTTCGTGTCCAGTTCTAACTGTCCAGTTGCTTCCTGACCTGCATACAGATTTCTCAAGAGGCAGGTCAGGTGGTCTGGTATTCCCATCTCTTTCAGAGTTTTCCACAGTTTATTGTGATCCACACAGTCAAAGGCTCTGGCATAGTCAATACAGCAGAAATAGATGTTTTTCTGGAACTCTCTTGATTTTTCCACTATCCAGCGGATGTTGGCAATTTGATCTCTGGTTCCTCTGCCTTTCTAAAACCAGCTTGAACATCTGGAAGTTCATGGTTCACGTATTGCTGAAGCCTGGCTTGGAGAATTTTGAGCATTACTTTACTAGCGTGTGAGATGAGTGCAATTGTGTGGTAGTTTGAGCATTCTTTGTCATTGCCTTTCTTTGGGATTGGAATGAAAACTGACCTTTTCCAGTCCTGCTGAGTTTTCCAAATCTGCTGGCATATTGAGTGCAGCACTTTCACAGCATCGTCTTTCAGGATTTGAAATAGCTCAACTGGAATTCCATCACCTCCACTAGCTGTGTTCCTAGTTGCTCAGTCGTGTCCAACTCTTTGCAACGCCATAGAAACAGGTTATGTTATATTCAAACACAGAATGCATTCATCAAATGTGCACACATACCACTAACAAAATGTTAAACATGTTTAATAAAAATATAAAACATACTCAGGGTGGTAGCTTTAGATAAAATTCGAAGTCTTGGAAAACTAAATGAATTAAGTTTATAAAATATACACATGTAGTAAAACTATAGGAAACATTATGAAAATAAAATACACTAATTTCAGAATATGTTTACATCCAGGGTGAGACTAGGGTGTCAGACTATTGGGAGAAGCATGGGTATAGTGCTAATACACAGAGAACTTTCTTTGCAGTTCATGAGATGGGGACTCTTGCAGGGTTTTATTAGTTTCTTTTTATACAAGCATTGTATATTCTTTAATGAATTTCACATGTAATATTCCATTGGTTCACAAATTTCAGCCTGCATCAGAATCACCAGGAAGGCTTGTTAAAACACAAAACTGGGCCCTACTTCAAGACTGAGTCAGCAGGTTAGGAATGAGGCCCCAGAATTTGCATCTGAACACTCCCAGGTAAGAATGACACTGCTGGATCAGGTCAACACTTCAGGAATCTCTGCATTACTTATTTGAGCCTCATACAAACCTGCGAAGAAGGAAGTCTGAACATGGGCCTCATTTCATGACCCCCCCCCACCCCGCCCCCAAAACACAATCTCAGAGAGTGCGGACTTCACAGTATGACACCATTGCTAATCATACCTGGTCTGGACTCAGGCTACCTGTGTCCAAACACTGGCTCTGCATTTTTTTTTCTTAATATTTTTCATGTGGACCAGTTTTTAAAGTCTTTATTGAATGTTACAATAAGGTTTCTATTTTATGTTTTAGTTTTTTGGCTGCTAGGCATGTGGGATCCTAGCTCTCTGACCAGGGGTCCAACCCACACCCCCTGCACTGGTAGGTAAAGTCTCAACGACTATACCACCAGGGTAGTCCCTGTATTTATTGATTCTTATTGGAAGTAATTGAAACTCTTGGTGCCCAATTTTCTCACCTGTAAAATGGGTACAATTACAGAAATTCACACACAGGGCTCTTATGAGGATTGATGGATTATAAATGTAAAACATTTAGATCTGTGCCTAGTACATAGTAAATCCTGGGTAAATGTTAACTTTATTACAACTAGGTTAGTTAGTGGTAGAGTTAAGACTCAAATCTATGTATTCAAATTCATTTTCAATTACTGTCAAAGCAAGCGAGTTCCACAAAAAGTTATCTTTAAAAATATTTTAGAAAGCTTTAAAACTGGACAGCTTTATGGAAATTCTAGATCCAACTGCCTTTGCCACTTACAAGAAAACTAAGAACCTAAGACTATATAGCTCATTAGATTCACGCTGGGATGAGCAAACTGGAATAACTTTCAAAGGTCACTTCAGTAGTTTTTATAATAAATTTCATCCTTTACTGAATTGTACTCCTAGGGTAAACAATGAAAACAGAGGAGGATTAAAAAACAAATGATCAGTTACCATTTCTGGAATGAATGAATGAATCAAATAAGCAAGCAAGCATCAAGCCTATGAACCTGAGGAGCTGACTTGTTTACTTTCTTAATTATTTATTTTAAAACCAAATAAAATTTTCTTTACACAAACTAATTGGAGTCAACTGAATGCAAAAATATGGAAATTTCCTTTCAATATCATTTCTTCCTTTAGTGTCTAGAAAAGTAAATATTTCTAGGAATTAAGAACAAATGAAAAATCTAAATTTGATTGTATATCATTATAACCACTTTACACTTAAAAAAAAATTTACCAGAATTCCATTTTCTTTGCAACTACATTAGAAAATAATCAAAGTAGCATGCACATTCAAAATGCTTCTTAAGTTATCCCCCAAACACTAAAATATTTTAGGTACGTATGCTCATTAAAAGAAAATACAGATCATAAAATAGAAGCTAATTTACAGCACAATCTCTGTTAATAGCAAAGTAACATTTTTTCCAACCAGAAATATAACTTTACATGTTTTCTAGCATTTAAACATAGAAATCACTCAAACGCTAATAGAAAACTTATTTTCTGGTCTTCCATACTAGCATGTTACATTTTATCTCTATATATCCAATGAGTCAATAAGCAGTGACATACAGTTGAACATAAAACAAGAACAAAGATCAGCAGAGAACAAGTATTTGAGAGAGATGACTGGGAATGTTACTCTTTTTGAGTCACTTAGGCATGACATCCATAGAAACTTGCTGCTCTTCATTGCTAGTCCCACCATTTTAACGTTTTAACCTTTCCTTTATGACAGAGAGCTGGGGACCACTACCTCTGGATCTCAAATGATCACCCTCCCTGCAGTCTCTCTTCTGTGTAAAACAGGATGTTAAAGAGAAAAACTATAGGCCCCAAATGGCATCACTTGTGCTAAAGCCCAAGATTCCCAACTTAAGATTCAATACCTAACACCAGAAATAGAATTTTAATCAACCAACTGGAATTTTCTGGTCAGCACCAATGAGGCCATCTGCCAGGTGGACTCTATCCAACCCCCAAAGGAAGAGAGAATCTACATGATAAAACCCTTACTGTTCTCATCCTCCCAATAAAGAAGTGCTGGGCTAAAAATAATCCTTTCTTTCCTTTTGGTAGTACCTCCCTTGCTCAATCCTTCTTCCTATAACCACCTCCCCCTTCATACAACCTTTTACAGCCCCCTTCTAGTTGCTATGTGGGATGCTGCGGGGTTCATGAATCACCTAATGAACCCAAACAGATCTTCCAATTTACTTGGATTCTTTTTTTAAACACAGATGATAATAATTATGACACAGCTACTGTAGAGATTGCATAACAGAACACCACGGGAAGAACTAAACTTTGTATAATTGTGCCACTCTAAGACTTTTTAAGACTGCTTATAACATTTATGGGCTTCCCTGGTGGCTCAGCTGGTAAAGGATCCTCTTGCAATGTAGAAGATCTGGGTGGGTTTGATCCCTGGGTTGGGAAGACTCCCTGGAGAAGGGAATAGCTCCCCACACCAGTATTCTGGCCTGGAGAATTCCATGGATTGTACAGTCCACGGACTCGCAGAGTCAGACATGACTGAGCAACTTTCATTTCATAACATTTATAACATCTATTCCCCAGTTCAAAAATTTTCTGATAGTTCTGTTTTCTACTGATGCATATGATTTAAGAATTTTCAAAGCTCAGTCCTGTCTGAGTCTTCTTCCCTCCACTGGACCAAATCCTATCCATACATTAAGTATACAAAAGGCCAACAAATATTTGCATCTAATTTTTATCATTCTCACTTTGTGCTTTTTATTTTATGTGTTTTGTTTCATTTTTATCTCTTGTTCTGTGGATTCCTTTCCCTTCTTCTGGCAATATAATAAGGTAATTCTCTGAATAGATAGGCTTTCATTGTACTTGTCAAAAACCAGAAACAACCTGAATGTCTTTCAACAAGAGAATAAACAAACAAGCTATGTTACATCTATACACTGGCATTCTTCTCAACAATGAAAAGGAACAATTACTGATACAACATGAATGAATGTCAAATGTTATGTTAAATAAAGGAAGCCAGATTCAACAGAGTACATAGGTACTGTATGATTCCATACAGTGTATATTTATATGTACAGTATTCCATATATATATTCCAATCATACTGTATGTTTCTGAAAAAGCTAGCAGGGAGGAAGACAGACCAGTAGCCACCAAGTTCTGGGGATGAAAAAGGAGAAGGGGCTCAGGAGAATTTTTGCAAGTGATGAAAGTATTCTACATTTTGATTATGGTGGTAGTTGCACAACTGAATGGGTCTGTCAAAATTCACAGATTTGTGCAGTGAAAAAGGTAAATTTCATGCATATCAATTTTTTCTTAATTTTTTTAATTTTAGTAAAAAAAAAACAAGGGCTTCCCTGCTGACTCAGATGGTAAAAAATTTCTGCCTGAAACAAAGGAGACCCAAGTTCGATCCCTGGATCAGGAAGATCCTCTCAAGAAGGAAATGTCTACCACTCTAGTATTTTTGCCTGGAGAATCCCATGGACAGAGGAGCCTGGTGGGCTACAGTCCATGGGGTCGCAGAGTCGGACACAACTGAGCAACTAACACACAAAAAATGAAAAATCTCTTGTGATTGCTTTGCCACTTAAAACAAATTTCCTGAACCTATATTTAATTATTGATACCTTTATTTAGACATCAATCAACTCATGTAAGAGAAAATCAGTTCCTTTTATAGCCTCAGCTCAGTTCAGTCGCTCAGACATGTCTGACTCTTTGTGACCCCATAGACTGCAGCCATGAAATTAAAAGATAGTTGCTCCTTGGAAGAAAACCTATGACAAACCTAGACAGCGTATTAAAAAGCAGAGACATTACTTTGCCAACAAAGGTTCATCTAGTCAAGGCTACGGTTTTTCCAGTAGTCATGAATGGTTGTGAGAGTTTGACCATAAAGAAGGCTGAGCACCAAAGAACGGATGTTTTTGAACTGTGGTGTTGGAGAAGACTCTTGAGAGTCTCTTGGACTGAAGGGAGATCAAACCAGTCCATCCTAAAGGAAATCAACCCTGAATATTCATTGGAAGGATTGATGGTGAAGCTCCAATATTTTGGCCACCAGATGCGAAGAGCTGACTCATCAGAAAAGACACTGATGCTGGGAAAGACTGAAGGCAGGAGAAGGAGATGACAGAGGATGAGATGGCTGGATGACATCACTGACTCAATGGACATGAGTTTGAGCAAGCTCCAGGAGACAGTGAAGGACAGGAAAGCCTGGTGTGCTGCAGTCCATGGGGCTGCAAGTAGTCAGACATGACCAAGCAACTGAACAACAAAATATGCAAAAAGGATATGGGGTGGCAGAGAATGAGATGGTTAGACAGCATCAGCAATTCAATGGACATGAATTTGAGGAAACTCTGGGAGAAAGGGGAGGATAGAGGAGCCTGGCATGCTGCAGTCCATGGGGTTGCAAAGAGTCAGACACGACTTAGCGACAAAACTACAACATAGGCAATAACAAACATTTGGCCACGCAGTGAGGCTTGTGCCATCTTAGTTCCTTGACTGGGGATCAAACTCATGTTGCCTACTGTGGAAGCATGAAATCTTAACCACTGTACCTCCAGAAATGTCCCTGAATACAATTTTAAAAACCCAGAAAATACAAACCTCAATATAGGAAAGTAATTAAGGGTAAAATTGGCAATTCAATTATATTGGAATAGAAATGACTTAAGGAATGTTGTCAATATAGTTGCACAGAAGGCATAACCTTCCCAGATGTCAGACTACAAATGACAGTAATCAAAACAGTGTAGTATTGGCACAAAGACAGACATAGGGATCAACGGAAAAAAATAGCCTAAAAATAAACCCACACACCTATGGTCAATCTTCGACAAAGAATATACAATGGAGAAGAGAGTCTCTTCAGCAAGTGGTGTCAGGAAAGTTGGACAGCTGCATGTAAATCAATGAAGTTAGAGCACATCCTCACACCATACACAAATTTAAGGTCAAAATTGCTTAAAGACTTAAACATAAGACACGACCACCATAAAACTCCTAGAAGAGAGCATAAGCAAAATATTCTCTACTATAAATTGTATCAATATTTAGACAGACTTAGGTCTCCAAAAACAACAAAAATAAACAAATGGCACCTAAATAAACTTAAACATCTGCACAGCAAACAAAACTATAAACCACACATAAAGAGAACCTACGGACTGGGAGAAAATTTAGAAAATTCAGAATTATTGTTGTAGTCGCTAAGTCACGTCCAACTCTTTTGCAATCCCATGGACAAAAGCCCCCCTTCAGGCTCCTCTATGGGATTTCCCCCAGAAAAATACTAGAGGTTCCATTTCCTTCTCCAGGGGATCTTCCTGACCCAGAGATGGAACCCACATCTCCTGCATTGTAGGTGGATTCTTTACCACTGAACCACTAGGGAAGTCCATTGGTGAGAATGGCCATCATTAAAAAGCCTATAAATACCAAATGCTGGAGAGGTGTGGGGAAAAGGAAACTCCCCGACACTGTTGGTGGGAATGTAAATTGGTTCAGCAACTATGGAGACAAGTAAGGAGCTTCCTCAAAAAACTAAAAATAAAATTATCACATGATCCAGCAATTCTACTCCTGGACATATATTCAAACAAAACTATAATTCAAGAAGATATATCCAACCCCAATATCAGAGCAGCACTATTCACAATAGCCAAGACATGGCAACAACCTGCATGTTCATCAATAGATGAAAGGATAAAGATGTGGTGCATATCTACAGTGGAATACTACTCAGGCAAAAAAAAAAAAAGAATGAAATAATGCCACTTGCGGCAACATGGATAAATCTAGAGATTACCATACTAAGTGAAGTTACAAAGAGAAAGACAAATACCATAGGATATCACTTATATGTGGTATATAAAATATGACACAAATGATCCTATCTATAATCAGAAACAGACTCACGGACATAGGGAAGAGATTTGTGGTTACCAAGGGGGTAAGAGGAGTAGGAGAAGGCTGGAGTAGGAGGTTGGCTTTAGCAGATCTGAGCTTTTATGTATGAACGTGAATGTGAAGTCGCTCAGTCGTGTCCGACTCTTGGCGACCCCATGGACTGCAGCCTACCAGGCTCCTCTGTTCATCGGGTTTTCCAGGCAATAGTACTGGAGTGGATTGCTATTTCCTTCTCCAAGGGATCTTCCCAACCCAGGGATCGAACCCAGGTCTCCAGCATCGTAGACAGACGCTCTACCGTCTGAGCCACCAGGGAAGTTTATGTATAGAATGGATAAATATCAAAGTCCTACTGTATAGCACAGGCAACTATACTCAATATCCTATGACAAACCATAATAAAAGATAATACTAAAACAGAATGTGTATATGTGTGTACATATAGATAACTTAATCACTTTGCTGTACAGCAGAAATTAACATGCTGTAAATCACCTATAACTCAGTAAAAAAAAAAAAAATAATTGCTTTGCTGGGTAGACAAAACATGGGATGTTTCCTCACACCATATATGGTAACAAATTTTCAATGGATTAGGGATTTAATGTAAAACATAAAATCGCAGAAGTACTCAAGAAAAGAATAAAGACAATATATTTATAACTTCGGGAAAAGAAAAGCCTCCCTTAGACAGTAAAATGACTGTAGGTTTGATTAAATAAAAATTACAACTCCCACAGGGCAATAAAGCTATAAATGATATGGAAAAATGAATCATAAACAGAACACAATTTAGAATATATTTATATGATCATATCAATAGAAAAAAGCATTTGAGAAAATCAAATACCCATTCATGATAAAAAACTCTGATTAATCTAGGAACAGAGGGGAACTTTCTCTACTTGATAAAGAAAATCTACAAAAATCCTATAGCTAATATCACATTTGATAGTAAGAAACTAGACGTTTTTCTCACTAAGATCAGGAACAAGTCAAAGATGATTGCTCTCACCACTCCTGTTCAGCATGGTGTAGGAAGTCCTAGCTAATGCAGTAAGGCAACAAATGGACATAAATGTCTTTATTTACAAATGCCATCATCTACATGGAAAATCCAAATCTTGAAAAGAAAAAAATAAAGGAAGTTCCTAAAACTAATTTCAGCAAGGTTGCAGGATACAAATTTAATATACAGATGTCATTTATTTTCCTAGTTACCAAAAATTAACAAGTAGAATTTGAAATTAAAAGCACAATGCCATTTACATTAGCACCAAAAAAAAACAGAGACAAATATTTTAGATATAAATATGACAAGCTGTATTCAAGATCTTTGAGGAAAACTGCACAATTCTGATTAACAAAAGGAAAGAATTGAACAAAGTAAGTGGAGAGAGACTTCATGTTCAGGGATAGTAAGACTCATGATTGCCAAGATATCAGTTCTTCCCAACTTGATCTGCCTAGATTCAATGCAATCGCTATCAAAATCCCTCACATTACTTTGTGGATACAAACAAACTGATTCTAAAGTTTACATACAGAGTCAAAAACCAAGAATAGCCAACGCGATGAAGAAGAGCAACCAAGCTGGAGGAGAGCTAAAACAATCAAAACATGGGGTATTGGTGAAAAAATAAACAGACCAACGGAACAGAATAGAAAACCCACAAATAGACACACACAAATACAGTCAACTGGTCCTTAACAAAGGGAAAAAGGCAATACAGTGGAGGAGAAAGATAGTTTTTCCAACAAATGGTGCTGGGACAGCTACATGCTAAAAAAAAAAAAATGAATTTAGATAAACCTCACACTTTTAACAAAAGTTAATTCAAAAGGAGGTCTTGTTGGCAAGAACATGGAGCAAGAACTTTCATTTCTTTGCTGGTAAAAATGCAAAATGGTACATCCACTCTGGAAGACAGTTTGACAGTTTCTTAAAAAACTAAACATATTTTTGCCATATGCTCTAGCAATTACTACTCTTTGATATTTATTCAAATGAACTGAAAACTTATGCCACATGAAAACATGCACAGGGATGTTTATAGAAACTTTATGTATAGCTGCCAAAACTTGGAAGCAACCAAGACATCCTTCAGTAGGTTAATAGATAAATAAACTGGTACGTTGAGACAATGGAATATTACTCAGTGATAAATAGAAGTGAGCTATCAAGGCATGAAAGGACATAAAGGACCTTCAGATGCATATTACTAAGTGAAAGGAGCCGCTCTTAGAAGACTATATACTGTATGATTCCAACTATATGACATTCTGGAAAAGGCAAAACTATGGAGACAGTAAAGAGATCAGAGGTTGCTAGGAGTTGAGGGGGAGGGAGCAATGAACAGGTGGAGCATTAGACCAGTGAAACTATTCTCAATGATACTGTAGCGGTGGATACTTGTCATGATACATTGCGCAAAAACCCACAGAATGTACAACACAAACAGTGAACCCTAATCTAAACCACGGGCTTTGGGTGATTATGATGTGTCAGAGTAGCTTAATCAATTGTTGTAAATGTACCTCTTTGGCGGGGGGTGCTTTTAACAGTGGAGGCTAAGCATGTATGGGATCAGGAGATTCTGATAGACAGGAATCTCTGTAACTTCCTCTCAGTTTTGCTGCGAACCTAAAACTGCTCCTTAAAAACAACTGTTTAAAAAGTTACAACATATATGACAGAAACAGAAAAATGTAACTTACCAAGACAAACTGATGGCTAATAAATACATGAAAAGATGCTCCACATCAGTCATTATTCAGTTCAGTTGCCCAGTCGTGTCCGACTCTTTGCGACCCCATGAATCACAACACACCAGCCCTCCCTGTCCATCACCAACTCCCGGAGTTCACTCAGACTCATGGCCATCGAGTCGGTGATGCCATCCAGCCATCTCATCCTCTGTTGTCCCCTTCTCCTCCTGCCCCGAATCCCTCCCAGCATCGGTGTATTTTCCAATGAGTCAATTCTTCGAATAAGATGGCCAAAGTACTGGAGTTTCAGCTTCAGCATCAGTCCTTCCAAAGAACACCCAGGACTGATCTCCTTTAGGATGGACTGGTTGGATCTCCCTACAGTGCAAGGGACTCTCAAGAGTCTTCTCCAACACCACAGTTCAAAAGCATCAATTAATTCTTCAGCGCTCAGCTTTCTTCACAGTCCAACTCTCACATCCATACATGACCACTGAGAAAACCATAGCCTTGACTAGACAGACCTTTGTTGGCAAAGTAATGTCTCTGCTTTTGACAAATCGAAACTACAGTGTGGTATCAATGGAAAGGGAACCCTCTTGCACTGTTGGTAGGAATGTAAACTGATATAGCCACTATGGAGAACAGTATGGAGATTTCTTTAAAAACTAGGAATAAAACTACCATATAATGCAACAACCCCACTACTGGGCATATACCCTGAGGAAATCATAACTGAAAAAGACACGTACCCCAATGTTTATCACTATTTACAATAGCTAGGCCATGGAAACAACCTAGATGTCCATCATCAGATGAACAGATAAAGAAGTTGTGGTACATATACACAATGGAATATTACTCAGCCATAAAGAGGAACACATCTGAGTCAGTTCTAGTGAGGTGGATGAACCTAAAGTTTATACAGAGTGAAGTAAGTCAGAAAAAGAAAAACAAATAGCATATATTAATGCATATTAATGGAATATAGAAAGATGGTACTGATGAACCTATTTTCAAGGCAGCAATGGAGACACAGACATAGAGAACACGGAGACGTGTGGACACAGTGGGGGAAGGAAAGTGTGGGATGAACTGAGAGAGTAGCCTTGAAACATATACATCACCATACATAAGATTACACAGTCAGCTGGAATTTGCAGTATGACACAGGGAGCTCAAACCTGGTGCTCTGAGACAATCTGGAGGGGTAGGATGGGCTGCCGGGTAGGAGGTGGGAGGTTGAAGAGCGAGGGGACATATGTACACTTATGACTCATTTGTGCTAATGTATGGCAGAAACAAAGACAATACTGTAAGGCACTTATCCTCCGATTAAAAATAAAAACATTTTTTAAGTTACAACATATATCACAAACACAAAAATATAAGTTACTAACCATGAAGATAAAGGGGAGTTTTTACCAGAGAGAAAAGTGAGCAAACAACACAAATAGACCAAACACAGAATATAAATGTCCAGCAAAAAATATCCATTAGAAGTAATACAGTAGAAACTTAAGTAGCAATCCATTTTTTCTACCAAATTAGGAAATATTTTAAAACATGGAAATTCCTAAGATTGGAAGGGTGTAGATACTGGTGCTCTCAAACAGGGCTGGTGGGAATACCAATGAGAAAAATTTTTGAGGGTATTTTGAAAACATGCATTACATTTTAAAAGAAACATTTCTGTTGAGGTATAACAGATAACTATTCACTCAGCTAGAGCCAGACATCCTGGAATGTGAAGTCAAGTGGGCTTTAGGAAGTATCACTACGAACAAAGCTAGTGGAGGTGTTGGAATTCCAGCTGAGCTGTTTCAAATCCTGAAAGATGATGCTGTCAAAGTGCTGCACTCAATATGCCAGCAAGTTTGGAAAACTCAGCAGTGGCCACAGGACTAGAAAAGGTCAGTTTTCATTCCAATCCCAAAGAAAGGCAATGACAAAGAATGCTCAAACTACCGCACAATTGCACTCATCTCACATGCTAGTAAAGTAATGCTCAAAATTCTCCAAGCCAGGCTTCAGTAATACNTATGGATGTGAGAGTTGGACTGTGAAGAAGGCTGAGCGCCGAAGAATTGATGCTTTGGAACTGTGGTGTTGGAGAAGACTCTTGAGAGTCCCTTGGACTGCAAGGAGATCCAACCAGTCCATTCTGAAGGAGATCAGCCCTGGGATTTCTTTGGAAGGAATGACGCTAAAGCTGAAGCTCCAGTACTTTGGACACCTGATGCGAAGAGTTGACTCACTGGAAAAGACTCTGATGCTGGGAGGGATTGGGGGCAGGAGGAGAAGGGGATGACAGAGGATGAGATGGCTGGATGGCATCACTGACTCAATGGACGCAACTCTGAGTGAACTCTGGGAGTTGGTGATGGACAGGGAGGCCTGGCGTGCTGTGATTCATGGGGTTGCTGTGATTCATGGGGTTGAACTGAACTGATAGCTATACAGGTTAATTATTAAGAAATAAATATGTACACGTAACCACCTCCAAGGTGAAGAATTTCTCAGTTTCCTCCTCAAATGTAATCACTTTTCTGACAATAGAGATACTCCTTGTCTGTGTTAAACTTATATATAACCTGAATCACCCAATATATGTTTGTAACTCATTCATGTTGTCACTTTTACTCATAGTTTGCTCATATTCATTGCTAACAGATTCCATTTTATGAATCAATAATTGACTTATCCATGTGGGATGTGTCCAACTTGAGACTACCATAAACACACATTCTTACACATTTTTACTATGCATGCAAATTCAGTTCTGTAGGATATTTACACAGAAATGTGATTGCTGGAGCACATGTTATGCATATGTTCAATTTTAGTGAATACTAATAACAATTTTCTGTAGTGGTTATATCAAGTTACCATCCCAATCCAACAGTGGGTGTGATTTCCAGTTGCTCCACATGCTAACCAGCACTTGCTTTTAGAAAAGAAAGGCTGAAAACCGAATGCCCTAATCAATCAGGAAGCTTGTGAAACAAAAAACCACCACCAATGAAATGCAAAAGAAGGAAATAAGAAAATAAACATTCAATTGAAGGACCAACAAAGGAAAAAGTTGGTAGCTATTAAAAACTCAATGTCAATAAACTTGAAAATTCTGATGAAATACAAAGTTGTTTTTAAAACTGTAACAACTAACTTGACACACACAGAGAAAATCTCAACAGTTCTATTGAAGAAACTGAACAATTACTGAAACTCCCCAATAAAATTCCTAGTTCAAATGGCTTCACTGGTGAATCCTATGTCATCTCAAAGGAACAAATATTACCAATCTTACATAAAGAAAGAAAGAGAGAACACTTCACAACTCTTTATGCATTTTTGAAATGTATATAAACTTCAACCAATCTCATTTATAGGAATTTATTCTACAATAGATGAACTTAAACGCACAAAGATAAATGTGCAGGAAAAACCACTGCTCATTGTTAATGCTTGAATCGTGTCCCCCTAAATTTTTATGTATAAGTCCTAAGCCCCAGAACCTGAGAATGTGACTATTTGGAGATAACGTCTCTGCAGAAGCGGTTAAGTTAGAATGAGCTCATACACCAGTAGGCCCTAATCCCACTAAAATAACTGGTATCTTTTAAAACAACAGAAACGTGGACACAGGCACAGAGGAAGATAATGTGAAGACACAGGCAGAAGACAGCCATCCAGAAGTCAAAGAGAAAGGCCTGGAACAAATCTTTCCTTCACAGTCCTCACAAGGAGCCAAGCCTCCTGATAAACTGCCAGTCTTCAGAACTGTGGGAAAAGAAATTTCTGTTCTTTATGCCAGCTAGTCTTTGGTACTTTATCATTGCAGTCCTAGCAAACTAATGCATTCATAAAAATGAAAGGAGGAAGCAATCAATACATCTACCAGAAAAATTATTTAGATAAATTGTAATACATCAGCACTAGGAAATACTATGGAGCCTACAGGAAAAAGCAAGCGTGTTTGTAAAAGTACTGAAATAGGATTACTCTCTTCTCAGTGCCCTGTGGTGACCAAAATGGGAAAGAAATCCAAAAGACAGAGGATGTGTGTATATGTACAGCTGATTCACTTTGCTACACATAGAAAGTAACACTGCAAAGCAACTGTGCTCCAATAAAAATTAATTAAAAAAATACAATTTTAAATGTCATAAAAGAAATAGGGTTACTGAGAAGATGTCCATACTTTTTCTTAAGTGGAAGGGAAAAAGTGTATATTTCCCTTCTATGTATATTATGTTCCATCTTTGTATATTATGTGTATACATATGTGTATATTATGTTCCATCTTTGTTAAATAATATATGTGTTCAAAAGCACAGAAAAATGTCTAGAAGTTTACACAATAAGTGGTTAATGGATTCAGAACATTAGAAAAAGTATTATTTATTACTTTACTGTTTTTACTGTTTTGTTGAAAATGACAAGTATATATAGTTTCCTTAATCATAAAAATTTGAGGTATACAAATATATGCACAGACCACATTGTATGTAAAAGTTGAAAAGATGATCAGAATTTCAATTGGACCTTTGAAAAATAACTGAAAAAAAGATTTTAAAAGTTCATAATATGGAAAAATAGATATCTGAGAATGGATGAGAAATTTTTGAAAAGGGAAAATGGTAAGGAATTTTCCTTTTGACACATTAAACTGTATGCCTTCCATTTATACAATTATACCAACTATTTCTTAATAAAACTGGAAAAAACATACTTTCCTGGTGGTCCAGTGGTTAAGAACTGCCTGCCAGTACAGGGACCAAAGGCTCGATCCCTGGTTTGGGGAAGATCCCACATGTCACGGGGCAACTAAGCCTGTGTGCCACAACTACTGAGCCCGTGCTCTGCAACGAGAAGCCACCACAAAGAGAAGTCTGCACCACAGCTAGAGAGTAGCTCCCGCTCGCCACAACTCGAGAAAGCCTGTGTGCAGCAACAAAGACCCAGCACAGTCAAAAATAAACTAAAAACTGGAGAAAAAATGATTTAGCACTGATACAGAAATGGAAAAATCAGTGCAATCAGTCTAGAAAAATATCAAAACATACATGATAACAGCACTTTAATTTCATGAGGAAAAATGATTTAATAACCAGCGCTGGCATAATTGGCTGCTCGTCTGAAAGAAAACAAAATTACACTTCCTATCTTATCCCATATACCAAAAAAAAAAAAAAAAAAAAGCAGAGCTAGTACATTTTTTAAGCAACTCAACTTCACAACCTCAAGTATGAAGAACAATAATAGCAAATCATTATCCACCAGCAGATTGCAAAGCCTGATACCAGAATGGAGGTCAACAAGCTGACATCTCATAAAGTATTAAATACCATGTGAATGTGAGGAGCTTTAAACATTCAGGAAAAGAGTCTGACAATACTCTTGACTTAGCAATTATTTTTGAAAGTCAGCAGAAATAATTCAGCAGTACTTTGTTGTTGTTGTTCAGCCGCTTGATCATGCCAAGTCTTTTCCACACCGTGGGCTGAAGCACACCAGATTCCCCTGTCCTTGACTATCTCACTAAGTTTGCTCAAACTCATGTCCATTGAGTCAATGATGCCATCAGCCATACATAAGGAAATACACAGAGTTTTTTATAACAGCCTCACCTGTAGTGGCAACCACGCTGGAAATAAATGGAAGGCTCAGAAAAAGGAAACATAAAATAAACCCCAGTGTACACATCCTACAGATAATTAGTCACCTTTGAAAGACACATCAGTGTTCACTGACCTGGAAAGATATCCATATGTCCTTAAATGGGTTAAAGAGGAAAGCAAGTTGCTGAGTAATGTCTGTAATATGATCCCCTCACCTTTTTTTTTTTTTTTTAAAGCAAACAGGAAATAAGAAGTGGCCTGTATGCTTTTGGCTTATAGGAGTCTGTATCACACACACCTACCTGTCTTCGTGTGATACAGACAGGTGTATGTGATACAGACTATCATCTTTTTGCTTTCCTTAAATTTTTAAAAAACGGTAGTAAAATGCATATCATTTAAAATTTACCATTTAAATCATCTTAGGTTCACAATTCAGTAGTGCCAGGTATATTCCCATTGTTGTGCAACTAATTTCCAGAATTCTTTCATTGTGCAAAACTGAAACTCGGTACCCATTAAATAATAACTTCCCCTTTCGCCCTTCTCCCAGTCCTGGTAACCAATATTCTACTTTCTGTTGCTATAAAATTTGATTACTCATAAGGTACCTCATGTAAAGGGATTTACACAGTATTTGTCTTTTTGAGACTGGCTTATTTCACTCATCATACAGTCTGTAGGTTCATCCATATTGGACCCTGTGTCAATTTCCTTTTTCAAAAATTATTCTTTAATTTTTATTTATTTGGCTACACTGGGTCTCAGCTGCAGCATTCGGGATCTAGTTCCTCAACCAGAGATCAAACCCAGGCCCCTTGCAATGGGGGCAGAGTCTTAAACACTGGTTCCATAATTTACTTCTTTTTAAAGGCTGAATTCATCATATGGATAGATCAGAGGCTTCCCAGGTGGCGCTAGTGGTAAAGAATCTACCTGAGAACGCAGGAGATGCAGGAGACATGGGTTCAATCCCTGGGTCGGGAAGATCCCCTAAAGGAGGAAATGGCAACCCACTCCAGTATTCTTGCCTGGGAAATTCGAGGACAGAGGAGCCTAGTGGACTACAATCCATGGGGTCACAAAGAGTCGGACACAGCTTAGCACATGGACACACATGTGAACAGACCGCATTTGTTTATCCAGTCATCTACTGATGGACACTAGGGTTGCCTCCACCTCTTGGCTGTTGTGAACAGTGCTGCTATGAACACGAGTTTACAAACGCCTACTTGAGACTCTGCTTTCGATTCTTTTGGGTACCTACCCAGAAGTGGAGTTGCTAGATCATATAGTAATTCTTGTTTTAATTCTTGAGGAAGTATCACTATTTTCTAGAGTTGCCCTTCATTTTACATTCCCATCGACAGGGTACAAGGGTTCCAATTTTTCCACATTCTCCCCAACCCTGTTACTTTGGGATTTTTGATAGCACCTTACAAGCATCAGGATGGTTGCTATCTCATTTCTCTAAAGATGTTGTGATGCTGAGCATCTTTTCCTACGCTTGTTGGCTGTTTGTATAACTTCTTTTAAGAAATGTCTACTTAAGTCCTTTGCTCACCATTTTTAATTGGGTAATTTGGCAGTTTGGGGCTATTAAATGGTAGGTCTGACAACCTTCTTAACATTGTCACCTAGGAGGGGTACCAAAGTGGCCCTCACAGAAAAGAGGGCAGAGAAGCCAGTTATGCTGTCTCTGTATTATTCAAATTGTTATAAAACACATACATTGCCTTTCTTATTGTTTTTATATTAATGAATTATAGGGAAAAAAGATGAAGCTCTATCTCTGTCCCTCATTGCAAAGAGGAGCCTCAAGTTGATCCTTGTGAGGTCTAGCCCATCCGCTCTCATCCTAGTTTAAGTTTCTCTGAGTTAAAAGAAGTGTTTTTAGTTCATTTGTACCTTTTCCAACTGCAAGGGACTGAGGTTCAAAATAACCCATTTCTTGGTCTTTTTCTCACAGATATTAAAATATCCATTAACACTTGCCATAGGGTGAAAAAGTTAAGTGATATTTGTTCTTTTATAGATATTATTAAAAATATTAAGAACTCAAGGATATTACAAAGTGAAGGAATCATCAGTTCAGTTCAGTCACTCAGTCGTGTCTGACTCTTCATGACCCCATGAACTGCAGACCAGGCCTCCCCGTCCATCACCAACTCCCAGAGTTTACTCAAACTCATGTCCATTGAGCCAGTGATGCCATCCAACCATCTCATCCTCTGTCATCCCCTTCTCCTCCCGCCTTCAATCTCTCCCAACATCAGGGTCTTCTCAAATGAGTCAGTTCTTTGTATCAGGTGGCCAAAATAAAAAATGCTAAAAGTAAAAATGCTTCATTCATTCATTCAACAAACATTAACTGAATGGAACTTGGTCTTGTTCCAAGACCAAGTAAACAAAACAAGAAAAAGTTGGAAGGTGATTAAGTGCAGTACAAAATAATGTCAGGCCAGGAGGGAGGGATAATATTTTGGTAGGATGGTCAGGGAAACTTTCTTGGACAAGGAGTCTCAGTTGTGACAGCGGCTAAATGTCCATGGTTCATCCATGAGAGATGGAGTCTCCTTAACAAAAATCTAATTCTCAGAAAGATTCTGACAAGTTTAAATAATCATCTTAAAACTCAACATTCAAAAAACCATGGCATCCAGTCCCATCACTTCACGGCAAATAGATGGGAGAAACAGAAACAGTGGCAGTATTTTCTTGGGCTCCAAAATCACGATGGATGGTGAGTGCAGCCATGAAATTAAAAGACGCTTACTCCTTGGAAGAAAAACCTATGACAAACCTAGACAGCGTATTAAAAAAGCAGAGACATTACTTTGCCTACAAAGGTCCATGTAGTCAAAGCTATGGTTTTTCCAGCAGTCATGTATGGATGTGAGAATTGGACCCTGAAGAAGACTGAGTGCCAAAGAACTGATGCTTTTGAACTGTGGTGCTGGAGAAGACTCTTGAGAGTCCCTTGACTCAAGGAGGTCAAACTAGTCAATCCTAAAGGAAATCAACTCTGAATATTTATTGGAAGAATTAATGTTGAAACTCTAATACTTTGGCCACCTGATGCAAAGGGCTGACTCATTGGAAAAGACCCTGATGCTGGGAAAGATTAAAGGCAAAAGGAGAAGGGGGTGGCAGAGGATGAGACAGTTCGACAGCATCACTGACCCAATGGACATGAATCTGAACAAACTCCAGGAGATAGTGAAGGATGAGGAAGCCTGGTATGCTGCACGTCCATGGGGTCACAAAGAGTGGGATACGACTGAGCGACATATAACAACAACAAAAGTCCTTCACTTACTCACTTTTTCAATCATAAAACATTTCAGCACACATACTTTGTTGAGTTAACTAAAACTGAAAATGCATATTCCAAATCTTGGCCCCCAAGTAAACCGCAGAGCCCTGGAAGGATGGGTTAATCAGCACACAATTCTAGGATTTTAAACGGAAACACTCAGAAGACCAGAGCAAAGGCCCGGGCGCAGGAGAGGTTCAGTGGGTGAGAGGGAATCAGTAAGTAAAAGGGATCACACAGTGTGTTGTCTACAGGGCAGGTGGTCGTCAGTGGCCACTCTGGTATATTTTCCCCAATACTTCATGCTTCCTGCAGATGGGAAAGTCTGCTTATAGTAAAGGAAATTCTGATGGCCCACAGCCTTTCTAAGAGTCTTATTTAGCTGACTGGGCTATGTGCTTGCCAAAGATAAGCAAAAGCATCCCAGGATTCATAGGAGTCTCTACTGAAAGGTAGGAACAAGTGAAACAAAGAGAGATCAGATAGAAAGAAAGGTTTTCTAATGAGTTCCACCTTGGTGTGGTAATGTGGCCATACTTATGATTCCTGGTCTTCATCCTATCTGATTAGAGGGGGAAAAAAAACTTATTTACAAAGATCCTCTTTCTTATTCTCATGGAACTTCTGGGAAACAGCAAGAGGCAGGGCATATGATTCTTTTATTTATATTTGAGAAAATAAAGGACTGTCTGAGTCAGGGGGAGACTCAGGCCACCTGCCTCCCAAGAGCTATCATAGTTACTCAACCAGAAGTGAATATGATATGACCAACTGAATTATTGTAAAGATGGGGTAATAGAACAATTCCTAAGCGATAAGGTGAAGGCCCTCAGGGGTTTGGCCGGCCTATCAGATCTGCTATGAAATAGTACTGGAATTCTCAGAAGAAAACAGGACTTCCCTTGAGGTCCAGTGGGTAAGACTCCACACTCCCAACCCAGGGGGCACAAGTTCAATCACTGGTAGGGGAACTAAGATCTCACATGCCATCAGGCGCAGTCAAAAAAAGAAAGAAAAAGTCTGCATCCATCCTAGAAACCAAAGCAAAGCACTTTCTACATGTCAGAGCCTTGGAGAGATTTTGGCTGCACCAAATGCAGACTGGAGCTGTATGGAGAGATCAAGAACACCAATTCATAGCTTCTTATCTTGAGAGAAAATGTAGTAACCCCAGGAACAGCAAAGAGCCCTAGCAAATGGCATCACTCCGTGCTAATTTGGATAGATGAAGCAAAGAGGAAATGTGAGAATGGACATATTTCTTCACTCGCCAATGCCCTGAAGCCCTGATAAGGAGACGAGGCAGCCCTGGGGAAGGAGGGCTGACAGGATCAGCATAACTATGCAGCCAGTTCAGCAGCCAAGGTGGGTCCGAAAATGAGTTCCAGTTCTAGTACTTACTAGGTCTGGAACCCCAGGCAAGTACTAAACTTCTCTAAATCTCTCTTCTCTGCCAAACTGACTAGTAACTGTGCCTTTTGCACAAGACTGCTGTGAAGATTCAATGAGGTAAGAGTGTAGAGTGCTTAGAATAGTCCCTGCAAGTGCTTGTTTAGGGATGATGGTGATAGATATGATGGTGATGGTGACTGATAGGATAATAGTGGTCATGGTGATGAATAGGATGGTGGTGGTTATGGTGATGAATATGATGATGGTGATGAGAGATGATGATGGTGATTAGTAGTAAAACTGGAGTTTAAGATTTGGCAAAATATAGCTAAAGCTTTTGAAGAGCTTCAGATATTTTAAATACTCTTACTCTTTGATCCAGTAATTCCACTTACTGGAAATATTTGTTTTTATGGGCTTTTTTAGTTGTTGTTTTTTTTTTAATGTGGACCATTTTTAAAGTCTTTATTGAATTTGTTACAATACCTGTTTCCTTTTTTCAACCAGGAATCTACCCACATCCCCTGCATCAGAAGGTGAAGTCTTAACCACAGGACTGCCAGGAAGTCTGGAAATACTCTTTTGGAAATAGAAATAGACAAGAGTATTTAATGATAAAGTTTCATTGTAACTGGAAAAACAGTAAACAAATTAATAAATACCTAACAACAGTAGAGGGCTTGAGGGGGAAAACTGTAGAAATACTGAGATCCAGACAGACTGACCCCAATTATGGAGAGTGTGGTGGAACAGGCTGTCAGCACTGGGAAATATGAGAGGCTGGATAAATGAATGACATCTCTACTCCCTCCACACTTACAGACAACAATCCCTCCTCCACTTCCACAGGACAAAGGAAGTCTACCCTCTGCAAAGACTGAATGAGAGATGCTTCCAACTTAGGAAAACCAGGTTAGGGAGAGAGAAATAGAGGAAAGATATAAGACAAATGGGTTTACATATTGAGTTGAGGATCTTGGCCCCCTTGTCCTATTGATGTCTCACAGCCCTGGGGGCCAGGCATGTTCTGACTAGGTACAATTAGAACAATTTTTCTGAGAGAATCTAAACTGCCCAGAGAAAAGTCTATAGATAAAAGCATTCAAACTTAAAAAAAAAGAAGAGTTGAGAGTTTCTCATTCTCCTACATGAACAAGCAGTCAGGAGATCAGCAAACATTTGGAGGAAATTGTTCAATATGCAGACTATAGCAAAGAAAAGAGAAGGGGATTCCCTGGAGGTCCAGTGGTTAAGACTCAGAGCTTCCACTGAAGGGGGCACGGATTCAATCCCTGGTCAGAAGTTATGCTGCCATGAGGCAGAGTCAATGGGGAAAAAAAAAAACTGGAACAGAACCTGGCATAAGGCAAGCTAGTCCAAGTGGCTACAGTAGCCAGCCAGACTGAGACTGCAAATGTTAAACGTTACAGGTGTTAAGAATGCACCACACTCAGATTTTCTATTTGGTGAAACCAGATGTATTGAAAGACAAGTCAAAAGGAATCACTTCCTCACTATCTGATTCACTCTTATGTTCATACCATGTATATTACACCATCTAAAATTCTCTCTGAAATCAAAAACATGGCCCCCTTCCTACTGGCAGGGCAATAACATTCTTTCACATCCAACCCTGAACCACTGTCCTCCACCAACACATCCCACTCGGGCACCCAAGCTTGATTTCCATTACCTGGGTCACTGGAACGACTGGCACTAGAACTTCATCATACTCTATGCCCACGATCTGGCATATTTGATACTGAGATCAACAGGCGTAGAAATAAGAACCCAAAACTCTCAAATAAAATGATCCCACTGATCAGGACCAGCCCCATGAGCAGTAAGTTCAGAAACCTGATAGTGACCCAAACACCTAACTTCGATTGCTCCTTTTTAAGAAGCCGATAATTCTCTGTGACAACCTAGAGGGTTGGGATGGGAGTAGGGAGGGAGGCTCCAAAGGGAGGGGTTGTATGTATACTTACAGCTGATACACATTGTCATACAGCAGAAACAAACACAACATTGTAAAGCAATTATCCTCCAATTAAAAAAAACACTTTAAATACTATTAAGTAAATAAAATTTTTTAAAAATGGAGAAGGAAATGGCAACCCTCTCCAGTGTTCTTGCCTGGAAAAGTCCACATACAGAGAAGCCTGGCAGACTTCAGTCCATGGGGTTACATGATTGAGCACGCATGCGTAAGGGTGAAGGGAGATGGGTTGATAGCAATAAAAGGGTAGAACTAAAAAAAATAATTTTTTTTTAAACACAAAAGAGTTTGAAAGACCCCCCTCTCAATCATTGTATTGTGTGTGTGCATAGACTGATTCCAGGGTTTGAAAGATTAAGAAAAATCTGAAATGTTATTTTTATAACTTAATATAGAAATTATAAGCTTTTACTCCATCCAAATTGGGGAAGTGATATCAAAATTAGGAGTTGTCATTTTCCATTACTGTGAATTCTTTAGCAATGTGACAATATTGCTTTAATAAACAGTCCCTTTATGGTTTAACAAACAAACAAAAAGGCCCGTGTTCCAATGTTACACACTGTAGTCAGAGATGACAGCTGCCAAAAATGGAGATAAAGTCCAAGAGACTGAGTAGGTTGCAAATTGCTCTTCTCTTGGGAGGAACAATTCCTTTCTACCCTATCTTTGCACTGTTCCTCCCTCAAAACACATTACAACCAGAATACATCCTATATAAGTGGCCATGGAGATCCTAGCCAGGACCTGGTAATGGGCTAGGTGCTGAGGGAGGGCCTGGAGGAAGCAATGTCTGCACTCCAAGAACTGAAATTTCACCACTCTCTCCTCAATGTTGATGGATCCAGGACACAGGAGAAAAGAAACCTCCCCAATCCACACACAGCGACTCTGTTTTGTTCAAAGGTGCGTGGTTCCCACAGAATACTTTGACCACCATGTCACTCTAGCTTATCCATGTTTTAAAGCTGAAATCAAATGCTTCACCCAACTCCCCCTCTCTTTTCAAGCAGACACAAAGAGTCCAGCTGAACCACTGTGAGGGCACTCTCTGGCCAGCGTGCAGAGGATGAACCTTTCTCAGAAACAGAGCCCAGGATTTCCCCAGCTCGACAGATCCCCTTCACAGATCACGTCCCTTCCTTCAAAGATTCACTGGGTGATGCACGGCAGAAACAAGTCCAGCGGAATCACAAGAAGTCTCTTTCCAGTCGCCAACTTGCTGCTGTTGAGAGACAATGTGGAGCTGTCCAGTGAAGGACAAAACCAAGTTGGGGGGACTTCCCTGATGGTTCAGTGGCTAAGACTCCACAGGCCCAATGCAGGGGCCCAGGGTCAATCCCTCGTCAGGGAACTAGATCTGGTACGCGGCAACTAGGACCCGGTGCACCCAAATATATAAACGCGTGTATGTGCTAGTCGCTCAGTCACGTCCGGCTCTTTGGGACCCCATGGACTATAGCCCGCCAGGCTTCTGTCTGTGGAATTCTCCAGGCAAGAATACTGGAGTGCATTGCCCTTCCCTTCTCCAGAGGAATTTCCCAACCCAGGGATTGAACCCTGGTTTCCTGCATCGCAGACAGATTCTTTGATATATAAATAAATATATTTAAAAGTCAAGTTGGGGGTTTGGACACAGATTTAAGGCAGCCCACTCTGGTCCTCGGTGCCATATCACCCGCTCAGCCAGGTGGCCTGTGATAGATGGGCCTCTCCCCTAGGTCGTAACCCAATGTCCCATTCATTGTATGTGTTTGAATGTCCCCTTCAAACACATACAGAACAAGTGGAAGGTCACCAACCGACTAATGTCCACTGAATGGACAGGACCTGCCATCACTAAGAAAATAGGAGCGAGGGGCCAGCATTCACCACAGGCTCTAAGACAGGGGTCCCCAAACCCCTGGGTCACTGACTGGTCCATGGCCCTGTTAGGAACCAGGCTGCACAGAGGTGGTGAGCAGCAGGCACGTGAACAAAGCCGCATCTGCATCAACACCCGCTCCCATCACTCACATCACCGCCTGAGCTCCACCTCCTGTCAGACCAGAGGCACTGGACCCTCACGCGTGCTGAGTCACTTCAGTCACGTCTGACTCACTGCGACCCTATGGACTGTGGCTCACCAGCCTCAGGAGACCCTATGGCTCCTCTGTTCGTGGGGATTCTCCAGGCAAGAATACTGGGGTGGGTTGCCACGCCCTCCTCCAGGGATCTTCCCCTAGATTCTCACGGGAGCACAACAAATATAATACACTCGAATCATCCCGGAACCATCTCCCCCACCGCTGGTCCGTGGGAAAACTGTCTTCCACAAAACTGGTCCCTGGTGCCAAAAAGGTTGGGGACCACTGCTCTAAGGGACCAGAGAACCACCTCAGCTCAACAGTCCTAAGACCAACCATGTAGGTGGGTCAGGGGCAGAGGCAGGGGCAAGGGGGGTTGACAGACTGTAAGGAGGGTTTTTCTCAGACCCTCAGACACACCTACAGCAAGAAACGTTGTGCAAAATGACGGATACTGACTGTGAATGTCCCACCTCTGGAGGTTGAAAAGACCAAGATGAGACTGAAATCGGGAACTACTGGATCAGACTGAAATGTATGGTTCAGGTGTGAAAATGCCACTTCCCCTTCTCAGAGGTGTCAGAAACAGCTGCCCCGTCACACCTTTGGATTACTTAACCCCAAACCACTTCCTGCTCACAGGGCACACGTGAGGGTCCTGGCTCATCCTTCTACACCCGGCTCCATACCACACTCACCCAGAACAGAAGCCAAGCACCCGAGGTTAAAATCAAAAGAGGAACAAGCAACCCCACGTGAAAAAGCAGTTCTCTAAATGCAGAGGGACAGGCAGGGCAGCACACAGGACCTGGTAGCATCTTTGCTCATCCCAGCACCAGCCCTCCAGCCTGAGCATCCTAAAGGGCCTCAGAAACCTAACATCACCCAGCTTCACTGCATTCATTTTCAAGAATAAATGTGTTTGGGGACCTCCCTGGTGGTCCACTGGTTAAGACTCTGCCTTTCTGTGCAGGAGGTATGGGCTCGATTCCTGGCTGGGGAGCTAAGATCCCACTGTGTGGCAAAAAAAACACCATAAAACAGAAGCAATTTCGTAACAAATCCAGCAGATTTTAAATATGGGCCACATTAAAAAAATTTTTTTTTAAGAATAAATGTGTTTATGATGTCAGGATAAGAATGTCTATAATTCTGGATGTCCATCTCATTTGCTTGATTTCTTCTCCTTGGAGCATGTGCAGTTATTCACCAAGAAAACTGAATCTTTCTGGAAGGCTACTTGAAAGATGCCTCTAATGAAGCCCTGATGGAGCCATGGGAAACCCAAACGAGTTAAAACTGAGCTCTGCCTCCCAGGTCTCCAGCATTTCACAGAATAGCCTTCAGAAAAGAGCAAAACACACTCACTACATAAAAAAGAGAAAGCGACAAGCCGACACTCAGTTCTCTTAGTCAGAAGGGGGACAAACGGCCTAGAGATTAGGGGCTTTGTTTCGTTACATTGATGCTGTTCTAGGCAACTCCAGTTTGTGTGTGAAACAAACAATTGGGGCTAGGTGAGCAGAGTGCTGAGCAAGAGTCACCCTAGGGAAATTGCTGGAACACCCGCCTCCCCTCTTTTCCACACTGCCGGTTCATTTCAGGCCGGAAACAGAGAGGCCTCCCCCGCCTCTTGGGTCTGGCCAGATCCACAGGAAACTTCTCTCTTGATTAGATTCCCACTGAGCTGAGGGTTCAACTTTCCATCTTTCATTCCAACCCACACATCCCATCACTCCACTAAGGCCTAGCCAGGGGGCCACTGCAAACAAACTTGCCCACCCACATCCACTGTGGGCAATCATTATAGAAAGTTCAGGCTAACAGTGAACCATGCCTTTTTCTTGGAATCAAGAAATCATCCTTTGAACCATCAGGGAATACTCTCTGTACAGCAGATTAATCCTCTTCGCTTTTGGCAGTCACAATTCAGGGGTCAATTAAACAGAGCCAACTCCTAACACCCTAACTTCTTTCCTGAGCACTTATGATGCTTGAAAAGGGTGTAACATTCTACCAGCCCCATCCAGATGACAGTGCTGGAAATCACATTGACCTTCCAGAACCTTCTTATTCCTAGGCTTTCCTCCATTACAACACAAAGCGGATCCTCTCAGTTGCAAGCATTAAGACAAGCAAAATGAATCAGATGTTTGCTAATGACTTCGGATGAATGGGTCACAGTCACATGACACAGCCCGATATTTCCTTTTAAAACAGACTTTCCAAATGAAATGGGATCCAGATGTTATAGGCAGATGTGTATCCAGTCCCCTTCCTAAGTGGTACCTACGGAATGAAGACTCAACTTAATTTGACTTTTATGTGTATTCCTTTTCCCCCACTATGATGTAAGCGCCTCCAGGTCTTGAGCGTGGAGCACTCAGCCACCCCATGGACAGCACGCCAGGGCTGGCCCATAGTTGGTCCTTGAAAGCTGGCTGGTCCAATAAATCAAACAATAAGGAAATAGGGTGAAGACGGTTCAAATGCATCAGACTAAACCCCAATCAATGTTCAAGAACAAAATATTTCCTGTACAAGGTTCTGGGGATGGATTTAGATTTGGAAAATCTTAATCCCCTTGCTTACTAGGACTATTCATCAAGCTGACAGCCAGATTTTTTTTCCTCCTGTTTTGTAATAGCTGCTTATTTGAATCATCCTTTACATGGAAGCTTTATTTCTAAAATCTTTATCAGATGACAAACTACATAGATAGCACTTCACATTTCAGAAATCCCAACCATTCTTTAAGACCCAGCTCCAAAAACTGGTCACATTTATTGAGCACTTTCTATGAGCCAGGGGTTTTCCCAAGTGGCTCAGTGGTAAAAAAAAAAAAAAAATCTGCCTGCCGATGAAGGAGATGAAGGTTCGATCCCTGGGTTGGGGAGATCCTCTGGTTGAGGAAATGGCAACCCACTCCAGTGTTGTTGCCTGGGAAGTCCCATGGACAGAGGAGCCTGGTGGGCTACAGTCCACAGGGTCACAAAGAGCTGGACATGACTTAGCAACTGCACATGCATGCACTATGTGCCAAATCCCGTTTGGGAAGCTCTCAGGTACTTATTACCCACTTTGTCTTTACAACCTCTGGGGTCTATTTTGATCTCATCCTTCACAGGTGAAGAAACTGGTTTTTCTTTCCTTTAGGCCTCCTCTGTCCTCTCCAAAGGAAAGGATTCATTTCCTCTTCTGAAACCCTCTTTAGCACACTGTGTGCTTCTCTTATGAAACATATACTGTCCCGTGAGCATGCAACAATTGAAGAATCCTACCCTCTCTGCCTCACTGTCGGCTCCCCGAAAATGAGCCTACCTTCTGCCAAAGGTACTAAGTGAAGTGAAAGTTGCTCAGTCATGTCCGACTTTTTGTGACACCATGGACTGTATAGTCCATGGAATTCTCCAGGCCAGAAAACTGGAGTTTTCCCCTTTCCATTCTCCAGGGGATCTTCCCAACCCAGGGACTGAACCCAGGTCTCCCACGTTGCAGGCAGATTCTTTACCAGCTGAGCCACTAGGGAAGCCCTTGGTACTAAAGGCAGATCCAACAACTGCTAATCAGAATCACTGAAGATGTTTTTAAAACAAAACACAGCAGAGGCCTGGACTTCCCTCCCTGGGGATTCTGGTCTTGGTGCTCTGCAACCTTCATCTTCAGAAGGCTGTCCAGGTGCTACTGACTCCCACCAGGTTTGAGGACCACTGTCCAATTCAACAGCTCAGGACCCTGCACATTGTGGGTAATGAACAAAACGTATACAATGAATGGATGGCTTAATGAGTAACCCATTATTATGAGATGCTATTCAAGATATTTCCAATTGTCTTCCAAGGGGATACAGAACAACCCACACCCAAGCTTTGCCAACACTCCCAGCCTACTCTTTAGCATTCTGTCCCCAACCCCTTCCCACATACAGCTCTAGCCACACTGGCCCTGTGTTTGCGTGCATGCTCAATTGCATCCAACTCTTCGCAACCCCATTGATGGTAGCCCACGATGATCCTCTGTCATGGGCTTCTCCAGGCAAGAACACTGGAGTGGGTTGCCACGCCCTTCTCCAGGGCATCTTCCCGACCCAGGGACTGAAGCTGCATCTCCTACACTGGCAGGTGCATTCCTTACCACGGAGCCACCTGGGAAGCCTGGCCCTGTGTACTGATCCTCAGTGCCTAGCCCTCTTGCCTGGACCATTCTAGCCCTATATTTGCACGGCTTGTCCCTTCTTTTCTTCAGGTCTCTTCTCACATGTCACCTCCTCAGAGAAGTGACCTCTGGTCACCCTCATGAAACCAGAGCACTCATCACCCCCATCACAGTCCTTTATCAAAATTCTCATGGCCCTTAACACTAACGGACATTATATTGCATATATTTTTAAATTTTATTTGTATTTTTTCAATTGGAGGATAATTACTTCATAGTATTTTGTTGGTTTCTGCCAGACATCAACATGAATCAGCCATAGGTATACTTATGTCCCCTCCCTCTTGAACTTCCCTCCCACCCCCATCCCACCCCTCTAGGTTGTCACAGAGCACCAGATTTCAGCTCCCTATGTCATACAGCAAATTCCCACTGGCTATGTATTTTACACATGGTAATGTATATGTTTCCATGCTACACTCTCAATTCTCCCCATCCTTTTCGTCCTTGTATTACATACACTTTAAATGTACTGTTTGGGGACTTTTCTGGCAGTCCAGTGGTTAGGATTCAGTGTTTCCATGGCTGAGGGCACGGGTTCAATCCCTGGTCAGCAAACTAAAGCTCCCACATGCCCCACAACAAGGACAAATAAATAAGCCATCTGTTTCTTTCTGATTAGAATGCACACATCAAGGTTATGGATAGATTCTGTGAGGAAAACACAAGTTTCCCCTGTTGTTTAAGTCTTTTTCTATCTGCACTGTTTCAGAGGACTCCTATCTCTCATTGTGATAGAAAGGAGTGGCCTAGTTGATTTCATGGATCCCTTCCAGAGTCCAAAGTCCTAGAAAAAGGCATTTTTACAGATAAAAAAAAAGCTCAGACACCATCCAATACAGGAGGTCTTGTTAATCTGCAGCCAGGGAGTCCTTGAAGATGTATAAACTTTGTAAAACTGGAATTTTGTCTACACAATTTTCTGTGGCAAGAATCCACAGCCCTAAGACATGGAAGCAACCTAGGTGTCCATCAACATATGAATGGATAAAGAAGTTGTGGTACAAATATACAATGGAATATTACTCAGCCATAAAAAGGAACGCATTAGAGTCAGTTCTAATGAGGTGGATGAACCCAGAGCCTGTTATAAAGAGTGAAGTAAGTCAGAAAGAGAAAAACAAATACTGTATATTAACACATGTATATGGAATCTAGAAAAATGGTACAGTTCAGTTCAGTTGCTCAGTCGTGTCCGACTCCTTGCGACCCCATGAATCGCAGCACGCCAGGCCTCCCTGTCCATCACCAACTCCCGGAGTTCACTCAGACTCGCATTCGAGTCAGTGATGCCATCCAGCCATCTCATCCTCTGTCGTCCCCTTCTCCTGCCCCCAATCCCTCCCAGCATCAGTGTCTTTTCCAATGAGTCAACTCTTCGCATGAGGTGGCCTAAGTACTGGAGTTTCAGCTTTAGCATCATTCCTTCCAAAGAACACCCAGGGCTGATCTCCTTCAGAATGGACTGGTTGCAGTCCAAGGGACTTTCAAGAGTATTCTCCAACACCACAGTTCTAAAGCATCAATTCTTCGGCACTCAGCCTTCTTCACAGTCCAACTCTCACATCCATACGTGACTACTGGAAAAACCATAGCCTTGATTAGACGGACCTTAGTCGGCAGAGTAGTGTCTCTGCTTTTTGAATATGCTGTCTAGGTTGGTCATAACTTTTCTTCCAAGGAGTAAGCGTCTTTTAATTTCATGGCTGCAATCACCATCTGCAGTGATTTTGGAGCCCCCTAAAATAAAGTCTGACACTGTTTCCACTGTTTCCCCATCTATTTCCCATGGAGTGATGGGACCAGATGCCATGATCTTCATTTTCTGAATGTTGAGCTTTAAGCCAACTCTTTCACTCTCCTCTTTCACTTTCATCAAGAGGCTTTTTAGTTCCTCTTCACTTTCTGCCATAAGGGTGGTGTCATCTGCATATCTGGGGTTATTGATATTTCTCCCGGCAATCTTGATTCCAGCTTGTGCTTCTTCCAGTCCAGCGTTTCTCATGATGTACTCTGCATAGAAGTTAAATAAGCAGGGGGACAATATACAGCCTTGACATACTCCTTTTCCTATTTGGAACCAGTCTGTTGTTCCATGTCCAGGTCTAATTGTTGCTTCCTGGCCTGCATACAGGTTTCTCAAGAGGCAGGTCAGGTGGTCTGGTATGCCCATCTCTTTCAGAATTTGCCACAGTTTATTGTGATCCACACAGTCAAAGGCTTTGGCATAGTCAATACAGCAGAAATAGAAGTTTTTCTGGAACTCTCTTGCTTTTTCCATGATCCAGTGGATGTTGGCAATTTGATCTCTGTACAGATGAACCTATTTCAGGACAGGAATAGAGATGCAGAGAACAGAACTTGTAAACAGAGATGGGGAAGGAGATGGCAGGCTGAATTGAAAGAGTAACACTGAAACACATACATTACCGCTTAAAAACAGCTGACTAGTGGGAAGCTGCTGTATAACACAGGGAGTTCAACCCAGCAATCTGGGACAACCTAGAAGGGTGAAATAGGGTAGGTGGCTGAAAGGAGGTTCAAGAAGGAGGGGACATATGCATACTTATGGCTGATTCATGTTGTTGCATGACAGAAACCAATACAACATTGTAAAACAATTACCCTCCAATTAAAAATAAGAATCCACAACTCTCATTGGAATTTCAAAAAAAGTCTAATTTCCTAAACAAAAAATTAAAATTCTCTCTGCAAAATCTTTGATTATGGATGAGGAAACTGAGGTTCCCCAAAGAAGCAACTTGCTTTTCAGTCATTCAGTTGTGTCCTTTTTTGTGTCAAAAAGATGCTGTGTTAGAGCAGACTAACGGGTAGCTATAACAAATAATTTCCAAATCTCAGTGACTTAACACACTAAAAGGGTATTTCTCTTTTGTGGAAAGTCCACTGTACATGTTCCTGACATCTCTCCTGGGCAGCTCTCCTCCCAATGGGGACTCAGGGATCCAGGCACTTGCATCTTGCACTTTCACCATCCTCTGTGACCTCAGAGTCCTCCACTGGATTCTCAGCAACTGGCTGGTAACAAGGGGAGAGAGAATGAGCCGAGAAACCCATGGGATGTTTCCAGAGCCAGACCTGGAAGTGTCATACAGAGCTTTTACTCACACAAATGGACCAGCGCTCAGTCACCGAGCCCTGACCTGACTTTCAGTGAGGCCAGAAAATGCATCTTCCTATATGTCCAATTTAAAAAAAAAAAATGGATTTGGTGACTACCCAGCCACTCTCTACCTCAATCACATAATGCACTGTTTTCCCAACTTCAGTCATCCCCAAATAACCTTTGTAGGTTTTGCTATATGTGTATCAGCTGCATTATTATTTAGTGCTTTTCTAGAAGTTGATTCACTTTTTTAATAGTTAAATACATTTATTTTAAAAGGCAACTTGGTCGCTATGGTGAGTGGAACAGTAGTATCTCTTCCCATAGATAGAATGTAGTCATAAAAAGAAAAACAGTCATAGAACACTCTTAATTTAGTTAAGGACCATTTCTTGCCAGGCTTCCCTCATAACTCAGTTGGTGAATCCTCCTGCAATGTGGGAGACCTGGGTTCAATCCCTGGGTGGGAAAGCTCCCCTGGGGAAGGGAAAGGCTACCCACTCCAGTATTCTTGGTCTTCCCCTGTGGCTCAGCTGGTAAAGAATCCACCTGCAGTGTGGGAGACCTGGATTGGAAAGATCCTCTGGAGAAAGGAAAGGCTACCCACTCAAGTATTCCAGCCCGGAGAATTCCATGGACTGTATAGTCCATGGGGTGATGAAGAGTCACAACCGAGCGAACTTCACTTTCACTTTCCACTTTCTTGCTAGAGGCACTGAACTGGTCTGTTTTGTTGTTGTTCAGTCACTAAGGCGGGTCCGACTTTTTGCAACCCCATGGATTGCAGCACACAGAGCTCTCTGTCTGTCACGATCTCCCAGAGTTTGCTCCAACTCATGTCCATTGAGTCAGTGATGCTATCTAACCATCTCATCTTCTGCTGCCCTCTTCTTACATAAGAGTAAATGGCTGGTGAGTGACAGTTCCAGGAAGAATCCACATTTGTTGATTCCCAAGCCGTCCCCTGCCCCCTCCCTGACGCAATGTTCCCACAGAAAGAGAGGACCCAGCCCTCATACCACCAGACTGCCATTCTGGACCACTGGACTTTCAGAGTAGCTCCCCTCATGACTAAGCTTCTGGGCAAAAACAATGAAGTATGCCTTTCTCTTCCTAACAACTTCATTATTCACAAATTTGCTTGTGGTAAGGACATCCAGTGGGGGGAAGACACAAACTTCCCCAAGCCTCTTTCAAATGGCATTTCATACAAGGCAGCATCACATACCCTCACCAGATGCCCTCAGCAAATAAAGAACTCCTTTTCCTTTCCTACTAATGGCTCAGATTTTCCCATGATTTTCTATAATGATGAAATGAAAATCACCCCCATCACATGTTCCACTGACTATTCTTTCAACAGCATGGCTTCCAAACCAGCCTTGCTGGAATGAAAAAAATAATATCCACCAAGCCATTTGCAGAGAGTGCAGAGAGGGAGGGCATGCAAAAAAATAAAAGGGCAAGGGCACACAGTAACGTCCATCAGAAGCACATGATCTGTCTCCTACTTTTAAGGGATTTGTTATATTCACAGAAAGCTCTTCAAAGTACTCTGGGGCGCCATATAAATTTTTCCAGTTAGGTCATTGCATTGCAAGGAGCAGAGACCCTCTCACATTACCCCAGGGAAAAGTCTGTTTTAGAGCTGGAATTGGAAAGCTGCTCAGAACAAGGACAGCTCGAGGGCCTAGATTCCCCCTCCCCGTCCCACCTCCAACAGGCTGGAGGGTTTCACTCCCTGCCTGTTTCCTGCTATCCGTCAGCTTCCTCCGTTTCCACATGGTTTTTTCATTCATAACTTTGGCTGCCTTGTGACTTCAGTCTGCCATGGATCCAACTCTCTCAAATAACATCCTTTCAGCATTCGCCTCTATAACAAAACATTTCCTGGGATTCCTTCATTCAAATTCTAGAGACAGGGAATCTGACTGACTCAACTTATGTCTTTGCACCAAGATCTGTGTAATTGTCCTGACTATGGAAGGGTGTCCCTGGGGTGGTGGGTCCACCATGCACCAATCAGCATGGCCATGGAAGTCGGATGTGGGATAAAACTGACTACCTAGACCTTCCCCAGGTCTTCTGTAGGGGCTGCACCTAGACAGGTAGAGGAATGTCACACAGGCACTAAAGCAGGCTGTTCAACCATGTGCTGGGACTGGCATGCAAGAGACAGCTGTTAAATTTTCAGGAATTTTGAGACCTATTTGCTAATCCACAGGTAGCTGAAAATAGGCCACAGACATTGGCAAATACCACAAATTCAAGGGTTCTATTGGTTTTCCTAAAGAGCTCATTTGCGAGCACACCACTGCAGCATCAATGGTTAAAGGGGAAGAAGAAAAAAATCAAGGTAAACACGGTTCCCCAACAATCTGGCATCATCTATGTTGTTTCCCTCTTTTCTTCCGCCAACCTTCACTCCAGCCAGAATGGATAGCTTGCTCATCCACCACCTGCCACAAGGACCTGTCTTACAGCCAGTGCTCATGCTAAAGCCACATCCCAGCCTACCCAAGTGACAACGCCAATCTCTGTCAGATTCAACTTCCTCCCTGAAGCCTACGTTGTTCCCTCTGTTAGAATAGCCTCTGCTGCTCCCAACTCCTGGAACCCAAAGTGTACATCTCTGCATCCTTTTCACATTCAAGCCTCTTACTCTAGTCGTTCCTAGCTTCATACATTGGGGTCCTTTAATTCATTACAAACTTCCCAGGAAGGGGTCTATATCCACTTCTCTGGGTCCTTCCAAGGGCAGCCATGTAACTGCTCCTCAGTTAACCAGCCTACCTAGTAAGCACACGGTAAATGAATACAGAACACTTATTTCCACAAGTCTGCCGCCTACAATTCTAGGCCTGCTAATCCACCAGTTCCCCCAACAGATCGGAGCCCTGACAACTGAATCAGCAACAAGAGGATTCAGCCTGGAAGGCAGCCAAAGGCATGGTTCTCCCATGCGTGTGAATTACATTTGCTAGATCCAAACGCTTGTATGAGAAGGGAAAAGTTAGGCATTAAACACGAGGATTAAACTTTGATCTGACAACATCAAGAGTCACAATTTAAACCACATTCAAACCATCCCCCACCCCTCAGTTAACCTCGTTTCCCTTAAGTCTTTAGGAAAGATGACTGGGAGCATTAAGGGGGAAAAAAAATCTCAGAACTAGGAACCAGATGAACAAGATCACAAGTGCTCCACTGTCAAGCGGAGAACATTAGTCCTTCATGTCATGGGTCACTTAACAGCCTGAAGAGTATATACAAGCTGCCAAGAAGTTAGAAGGAAACTATTAGATTACAAGTGGCCTGTGAAGAAAAAGGCCAGGAAGAAATGGGCTTCCTTGCCCCAAAGCTTTTTCTGGCCAAAGCCTCCTGAGTAAGTCTCCAGGGAGAAAATTCAATGGCATGTCACCTTTGGATCATGGCGTTTTGGGGTCCATGAATGTGGCCTTACTGGCAATGCTTAGTTTGCAGAAATATTCAAAAATTGAAAATTCTTCATACTCTGAGAATCTGGAACGTAGAAAATAGTATCTCTAGTCTACAGATGGAAAAACTAAGCTAAAGAAAGGCAAGTCACTTGACTGTAACAGACAGCAAGACACAAACCCAGTTCGAAATCCTGGTATAGTGTCTCTGATTCATTCCACTCATCATGCCGGCAAACCCTAAGTGCCCCAGAATACAAAAAAACAAGTGACTTCTGTGGAATGGATAATTCTTGAAGCTTAATCCAAACACATGGTATGAAAAATAATTTAAAAAAAAAAATGCTCAGGGATTTCCCTGGTGATTCAGTGGTTAAGACTTCACCTTCCACTGCAGGGGCTGTGACTTCGATTCCTGGTTGGGTAGCTAAGATCCCACATGCCTCCTGGCCATAAAACCCAAACATAAAACAGAAGCAGTAAAGTAACAAACTCAATCAAGACTTTAAAAATGGTCCACATTAAAAAAAAAAAAAGTCCTAAAAAAAATTCTTAGAAGTCAGACAGAAGACCATGGTAGAGTGACCATTTCAAGCAAGGAAACAAGCCCTCTAATCTTCCCCAAGTATAAAAACCCTGTCACTCAAGGCTGCTGATAAAAGCGAGAAGATAACGACATATTATGGTGGAACACATGTTTTGTTTTAGATATCGTGTATATTTCCTCCATCTGTCCTTTCTTGATACTATCGGTTTAAGGAAGATAGGAAAAATACAGCATCTCTGTAGTCCTAAGACTTCACTACTGCTGTTGTTTAGTCCCTAAATTGTGTCTGACCCTTTTGTGACTCCATGGACCTCTGTCCACGGGATTTCCCAGGCAAGAATACTGGAGTGGGTTGTCATTTCCTCCTCCAGGGGATCTTCCCAACCCAGGGATCAAACTAGAGTCTCCTGCATTACAGGCAGATTCTCTACCACTGAGCCACCAGGGGAAGCCTCATCAACATGGAATTTTGCCCCCTGAGATCTAAAAGAAATCGACCGAGAAGTAAAGAGAACAAATAAAAGCAAAAGTCCACCTGTCCAGGTGTCCTCCCCTAACACACGCTGACTTGATCCTTAAACATTTAGTCTTTTGGGGGTACTTTCCTTGGTGGTCTGGAGGTTAAGACTCTGCTCTCCCAATGCAGGGGGCCTGGGTTGAATCCCTGATCAGGGAACTAGATCCTACGTACTGCAAGTAAAGATTCCACATGCTGCAACTAAGACTTGGTGCAGCTAAATTTTTTTTAAAGCATGTTTATAGTTTTTTTTTTTTTAATTTAGTCCTTTGAGCAACAAATGAGGAGCTCTCCATTTTCATGGTCTAAAATTGGCATTAAATCAGAAACAAAACGCCACCCATAGAGAAAGGTGATGGGATTATGGTTTGCTTCAAGGAGTGGGCCACTTGCTTTTGAAATAAGTCCTGTTGTCACATCTGAAAGAAGTAAGCAGGCTTCTATCTAATTCAGGAAAGAAAATAAGAGGCAGATTCCAAATTTCCAAGGCTCTTGGCTTCAGTCGGAGCTGGGAGATGAAAAGAATTCCTCTACAGACTCAAAACCATTTCTGAATTTGTGAGCTTACAAAGAGACCTCCGTGAAACTATCAAGCTGTTTGAAAACAAGCTTGAGTGACAGTCCTGATGTTGCCAAAGCAGCAGCAGGAACCAGCCTCTCCCAGGGCATCTAAAGTTCTTGAAAAACAACTCCAGGGATTTCCCTGGTGGACCAGTGGTTAAGAACCCGCCTTCCAACACAGGGGACTTGGGTTTAATCCCTGGGCCGAGAACTAAAATCCCACAGGCTGCAGGGCAATTAAACCCACAAAGGGCAACCACTTAGCTCACACTCGAGAACAAGAGAAGCCCAGATGCTGCAAAGCAGAACCCACATGTTACAATAAAGACCTAGGGCAACCAAGTTTTTTTTTTTTTTAATGACTCCAGTATTCTAATGTAAACAACTCTTGACTCAGATTAGGTACCTGGCTTCCTTAAAGAAGACAACAGGCCCACAAGATAATCATTCAAGAGTCTGTCCTCAATTGATTCCTATTTTCAGATTCTAAAATAATCCGTGTGGTAGGACCAGAAAGGGGTGGCCTACGGCTATTGCTCATAAATATCTCTGAGGTCATCAAGCTGGAGATGGCATATGCTGTAGCACTCTGTCAGGCCAAAGTAAAGGAAATCAGCCTGTGTGAAGCCCTATATACTCTATGGATTTCCTATACATCCCTCATCTTATGTTAATACAATCCTCACAATCATCCCATGAGCCCTGGAACGTAAGAGATGCTCAGAGAAAAGTCACAGGGAATGCAGATTCAAATTCCAATTGATCTGACTCAAAAGATTCATGAGTGAGTGAGTGAGTGAAAGTTGCTCAGTCTTGTCCAACTCTTTGTGAACCCATGGACTATACAGTCCATGGAATTCTCCAGGCCAGAATACTGGAGTGGGTAGCCTTTCCCTTCACCAGGGGATCTTCCCAACCCAGGGATCAAACCCAGGTCTCCCACATTGCAGGTGGGTTCTTTACCAGCTAAGCCACAAGGGAAGCCATGTTAACACATTAATAACCAGGGGATTTCTGCACAAACTAACACCTGTGGCATTAATACATCTCTGGTTAGTAATGTGTAAATGAGTCCAGTTAATTATGTATGAAGTCATTAATACGTCTTAGGGACGTATTCGGAGCCAGTAAGAGAGGGCCACCTAAAAGTTGAGAGAATTCCCTGGCAGTCTGGTACTTAGGGCTTGACGCTTTCACTGCCACAGCCCAGGTACAAGTCCTGGCCCAGGAACTAAGCAAGCCATGCAGCATGGCCAAAAGATAATAAAAATAATTATAAAATATGCACAGGGACAGAGACAAAAGTCCCATCACCCTGAAACCCCTAGGAATTCAACCGTGTTCTATGGAGAGTCTTGCAAGACCAGGCAAGTATTCATAAGGGTTTCAAAACATAAGGGTTTTGAAACTGGAAATACACTAGAATCTACTGTGGATCTTTGAAGATGAGCTCAGAGAGAATCAACCTTCCCCACAGAGGAATCAAGTCAGCTCTGCAAACAAGGGCACCTGACTGCCAGGCCAGCCTACTGTCAGGCAGGCTCCTACCCAGCCAACTTTCAGATAATGACTGTGTACTGCCCACTGTACCAGGAAGTGTGCTAATCTTGTTCCTACCTTTTCACTTGGCTGACAGCCTTCTATGACTTCACAAACGCAGAGAAGAATAAAAGCTAGCAGGCATGGACTTCAAAATTCCAAGCCACAAGAAGCTACTCTCCAAAACTTCACTCTGCAGCTTTTGCCTCTACCAGGACGTTCCTCATGGTAACTAAGCATGGCTTGGCTACAAGGCAGAAACATGGTCTGCAGGGCTGTCAACAGTAACCATGGTTCTAACGTCAGCTTACTATGTGTCCCTGAGCAGATCAACATCTGCATCCCAATTGTTTTCAGTAACTCAGAACACAATTTTTTTAAATGTGTATCATATTAGTGATGCTGTTAGACGATAGAAATATATAAGTGTTCTGCTTCATTCATCAAATATTTTATATAATGCAAGACCAAGAATGGTATATGCCCCAGGATGTCCACTATCTTATCAAAATAAAACTGACATCATACTTAATTGTCTTCCAGTAGATAGAGGAGTCAAAGTCTAAGACGAATGGTTTATCCACCATAAAACAGCCATTCAGATCCTAAAAACAACCAGCAAATCAAAATGAGGTGTGATTCCATGAGTTTTGAATTTCAGGATTATAAAGAGATGAGACTAGGATAAACATGAA
Organism: Redunca redunca; assembly: GCA_006410935.1. NCBI lineage: Eukaryota > Metazoa > Chordata > Mammalia > Artiodactyla > Bovidae > Redunca > Redunca redunca. The sequence goes on along the minus strand of SJYQ01005791.1, from coordinate 275,531 downwards.
AATTCCACTTCGTCCTTAACTGAAGCAAAATCTTGGATTTCGTTTTGATGATCAAAGAGACAGAATGTGTCCTAAGTCATTAACTGAAGAAAGCAAAGTATATTAAGTTACAGATGGTCATCAAGAATAGAGGAATAGAGGTCATCAAGTTAGATTTTTTGCTACAATACTCAAAAGTCAACATAGCTTGAGATAGAGGGTGGAAGGCCAACTTAACAAACCCAGCCAAGACATCCTGTGTGATTTGGGCCAACCACCAAAATAAGTCTTATGTCAGTTGCTGGACCTCTAAAGCATAGGCAAAAACAGCTACCACCTTTAGCTCATAAATTACATTAATAAAAATAGGAATGTTAGCTCAATTTTTTTTTTAAAAATTGGTAATCCATTCATATTGCACAAACATAACAAGGTGAAAAATATTCCATAAAAACCCTCTACATTCAGACTACCATTCTCTTCCAAGAAATAATTAATGGACAATCTCATATAAACTTTTGGAAATAATACTCTAGCATCGGCTTCCCTGGTGGCTCAGTCAGTAAAGAATCTGCCTGCAATAGAGGAGACCCAGGTTCAACCCCTGGGTTGGGAAGATCCCCTGAAGAAGGAAATGGTAACCCACTCCAGTATCCTTGCCTGGGAAATCCCATGGACAGAGGAGCCTGGTGGGCTACAGTCCATGGGGTTGCAAAAAGTCGGACACAACTTAGCGACTAAACCACCATCACTGACAAGTACACACTGTTACATGCTTTATCTGTTGTGTTCACTGTCTAGAACAGTGCCTGACACAGAGTGGGTACACACCTGTTTAATGAATGAAATTAATACTATATACACTTTTTGTATCCTGCCTCTTTACTCAAATTTATCTTGGAAATAAGCCCATACTAAAGAGCTACCTCATTCTTTCAAATTTTTAAAAGTTACACGTAATACACATATAGAAACTGCAGATACATGTACATTTGACTAAATTTTCATAAACTGAATACACCCGCCTAACCAGTACCCAGACCAAGAGGCAGAACAAACACAACCAATAACCTGAACGTCCTGCCCAACCGCCCTTACAGCACAACTACCACCCTTTACCCTACAGACATCCAGGGTAGCCACGAGCCTCTCTTCTAGAAACAGTTGGCATTGCCTGCATAGGTATTGACAAACTGGGTAACACAGTACAGACGGTTTCCCGTCTGCCTGCTTTCACTTAGCCTTATGCTTATGATTATCTGTATTTGTGTGTGTCCATGTCAATCACTCATTCTCACGGTCTCAGTGTATTTCCTGGCGTGAGGACAGCAAAGCTGATGGCCCATTCAATGCCGATGCACATATGCATGGTTTCCAGCTGGGGGCCACTTTGAATAGCGGACTAACAACCCTCTACACAAGTCTTTTTGGGGAAACTTTTCATTTCCCTAAGAGTAAACTGCTGGATCACAGGGCAGGTGTATGTCTAACTTTACCAGAAACTATTAAATAGCTTTCCAAAATGGCTGTGCCAATCTATACTTTAACCAGTGCACAAGGCCTCCCACGGTCACACATCCTGCAAATAGCCGAAATGTCTTTTTGGTTGCTGTTTAATTTAGCTCTATTAATGGGGCTGTAGATGGCTGGCACTGTTTACATCTCTGTGATGACAAGTGGAGATCAGCATCTTCCTGAATATTTACTGGACATTCGGATTTCATTTTTGACCATTTTTCTACTGGATTATTGTTTTCTCTTATTGATTTGTAGTTCTTCACATATTCACAATATAAATGTCAAATATGTGTACAGGGACCATATTCTTTCTATTCTGTGAGTTGTCCTTTTCAGCTCTTCAGGGTTGTCTTTCAATTTTAATATAATTCAGTATAATCTGCTTTAGTGGTTTTTGTGTCCCTTTCGGATACAACTGAGAGACTGAACTGAAGAAATCTCTGACTCCAAGATCAAGATGTTCTCTCACACCCTTTTTCTGAATGCTTTCACTATTTCACCTTTCAGACACTGGAGCCAATTTTTTATATGACATTAAGTAGGAGTCCAGTTTATATTTTCAATATAGATAACCAACTGACCCAGCACCATTTTTTGAAGAGATTAGCTTGTTTCACTGCATGACAGTGTCATCATTAGCAGACAGTTTGTCACTGAGTTTTGATTCTTTCTAATGACTGTATGGTGCTCCCTTGTATGCATGTGTCATAAATAACAAACCACTCCCAACTGATTCCCATTTAAACTGTTTTCACGTCTTTGCTATAAATAATGCTGTACTCAATAATCCTGTCCACATACCATTCCTCACCTGTTTTAGTATATCTGTAGGACAAACTCACAGAAATGGAACTGCTAAGTCAAAAAGTGTGTGCACAGAGGCTGTACCAGTTTTAATGGGATTTTCAGATCACAGTGAATTGCACACACAGTATTACTATAAAACCCAGCACAGAGCATTCCCTGACAGTGCAGTGGTTAGGGCTCTGAGTTCTCACCACTGAGGGCCTGAGTTCGATCCCTGGTTGGAGAACTAGAACCCTACACGTTGCACGGTGTGGCCAGAAAAATAAAGAGAAAGAGAAAAAAGATCCAGCACGTTAGAACTTCAATTATATCAAAGTTGCCAACATTTTTGAGCCCCATGTGTGCTAAGTCACTTCAGTCATGTGTGATCCTTTGCGACCCTGTGTAGCCCACCAGGTTCTCTGTCTGTGGGATTCTCCAGGCAAGAAAACTGGAGTGGGTTGCTATTTCCTTCTCCAAGGGATCTTCCTTAGCCAGAGATCGAACTCCTGTCTCCTGCACGGGCAAGCAGATTCTTTACCACTGAACCACCAGGGAAGCCTCAGGATCCCTTTTATAAAAACAATAAATGCTTCTAGTATCCACTGATTAAGAAAAAACATATTACCATGTAATCCACAGAAACCATGCCTCAGGACCTGAGAGACAGGAACTAAGCAAAGTGCTGTCACTCTGAGGGGCGGCCTCCTCTGCTCGACAGTGAAGGGCAAGGGCGCCTGCCGTCTGTGACTGTTGTGAAGGAAGCTCAAAGCCCAGGGCAGTCAGGCCAAGGAAGCTTCGCTCGTCTAAAAAAGCTATGTCAATGTGTTTTCACTTCCAGGTCAGCACTATGATCATAATCCCTTATGATCAACACAGGCTTCCCCTGGTGGCTCAGACAGTAAGGAATCTACCTGCAGTGCAGGAGACCCAGGTTCGATCCTTGGACCAGGACATGGCAGCCCACTCCAGTATGCTTGCCTGGAGAATCCCACGGACAGAGAAGCCTGATGGGCTACAGTCCATGAAGTCCCAAAGAGTCGGACACAACTGAGCAACTGACCCTTCACTTATGATCAGCCCAGGGCCCTCCCTTTCCCCATCAGCACCTTATAAACTGCATTAACACTGGTTCTCAAACACAGCTGTAATGTCATCAGAATGTCATGCTACTTTTGAATTTTGTGACTGACATCACGTCAACACCATGGTGGCAAGAACCAAGGACACGGGACCCGTTGCCAGCCTGAGACTTGTGACCACCATGGAAGCTACAGCATGACTTCCACTTTGCAGGCTCAAACCTCGGAACACACTTCCTTCTCTGAGCTCCTCAAAAGGGGAAGGTGGTCAGCAAAAGAAACCATTGACAAAATGAACAGAGAACCAACCGAAAGGAAGAAAATATTCGCAAACTATACACCTGATCAGGGCGTTAATATTCAAACTAGGTAAAAGACTGATACAACTCAGTATCAAAAGCAAAAGAACCAAACAGTAAGATTGAAATTGGGCAGATGATCTGGATAGACACTTTCCCAAAGACATACAGATGGCCAAAAGGTACATGAGAAGATGTTCAACATCAGCTGTCATCAGGAAAATGCAAACCAAAACCACAAATGAGAGATAACTGCACACCTGTCAGAATGGCACCTATCAAGACAAGAGATAAGTGTTAGTGAGGAAACACTTTCTGGAGAAAACAGAACCTTTGTGCACCGTTGGTGGGAATGTAATCTGGTACAGCCACCAAGGAAAACTACTACAGACATTCCTCAAAAAATCAAAAATAGGACCATCATATGATCAAGCACAAAGAATTGATGCGTCTGAACTGTGCTGTTGGAGAAGCCTCTTGAGAGTCACTTGGACTGCAAGGAGACTCAACCAGTCAACTCTAAAGGAACTCAGTCCTGAATATCCTTTGGAAAGCCTGATGCTGAAGCTGAAACTCCAACACTTTGGCCACCTGATGCAAAGAACAGATTCATTGGCAAAGACCCTGATGCTGGGAAAGACTGAAGGCAGGAGGAGAAGGGGACGACAGAGGATGAGATGGTTGGATGGCATCACCAACATGATGGACATCAGTCTGAGTAGACTCCAGGAGTTGGTGATGGACAGGGAAGCCTGGTGTGCTGCAGTACATGGGTTCGCAAAGAGTCGGACACAACTGAGTGACTGAACTGATGATCAAGCAATCCCACTTCTGGGCATCTGCCTGAAGGAAACATAAACACTGACAGAAAAAGATGGAATAGCCATAAAAAAAAAAAACAAAAACAAGGATATCCTGTCATTTGCAATGACATGAATGGACCTGGAGGGCAATATGCTAAGTGAAATAAGTCAGAGAGAGAAAGACAAATACTCTCTATATAATATTGTTTATGAATGGAATCTAAAAACAATATAAATATAGAGAACAGACTGGTGGCTGCCAGAGGCGGGGGTTGGCCAGGCTTGGGGGAGACTGGTGAAGGTGGTCAAAGATACACACTTCCAGTTATAAGACAAATAAGTCCTGGGGATGTGATGTACAGCATGGTGACTACAGTTAATAATACTGTATTGTACATTTGAAAGATGCTGAGAGAGTATATTTTTAAAGTTCTTATCAGAAACAAACAGGGACTTCCTTAGTGGTCCAGTGGTTAAGAATCCACCTTGCAATGTATGAGATGCGGGTTTGATCCCTGGTTGGGCAGGTAAGATCCTACATACCATGGGGCAACTAAACCCACATGCCACAGCTGGAGAGCCTGGGCGCCACAACAAAAGATCCTGAAGGCCACAACTAAGACCCAATGCAGCCAAATAAATAAATTAATACTAAATAAAAGAAACAAACTTGTAACTTTGTGGGGTGGCTGATGCAAACCAGACTTACTGACTGTAGTGTTCATTTCACAATACATACGAATATAAAGGGCTTCCCAGGTGGCGCTAGTGGTAAAGAATCTGCCTGCTAATGCAAGAGATTCAAGTTCGATCCCTGAGTCGGGAAGATCCCCTGGAGTAAAAAATGCCACCCCACTCCAGTATTCTTGCCTAGAAAATGCCATGGACTGAGGCTCCTGATGGATTACAGCCCATGGGGTCACAAAAAGTGAGACATGACTGAGCACACACACAGACAAATATCTAATCATTATATTCTACCCGTTAAACAGAATTATATGTTAATTATATCTCAATTAAAAAAAGTGGGGGGGGATTTAATAGCTGGATCTTATTTACAACAAAACCTCCACCTAGAAAAAACCCAGGGGTTACACAGCCTTCTTCCTGTGTGGAGAGAACTTACTCTTTCAGACCCCTTAAGTATACATGATAAAAAGGAACCTGCTTCCTCCAGAGTTATGAAGAAAATGGAAGCAGCTAGAAGACAAGTTAAGACAAGCAAGACATCTGCTACTGGCTTTGGGATTTGGGTGAAGTCATTTCATGCCTCTGGGGCCTATTTTTCCAATAAAATGAGGTGTTAGCCAAGAGGTAATACACACAGAATCTAGCCCCGAATAGTTTATGATCCTATACACAAAAGTGCAAACCAATTAGATTTCTATGACTGAGACTTATGACTTACTCTAATAACTGGTTTCTGGCAGGAAGGCTGGGGAGTCAGAGTCCTCTGGTTTCAGGATCACAGGAAGTACAGAGTATCCTGCCCCAGGTACACAGGTAACAAGCCAGTCAGAGGGATGCATTCACTTTGACTGAGTCAGCAGAGAGCTATTTGCAAGAGGGAATAACCTCTGCTGCAATTTCCTTTCCTCGAGTTTATTTCTAATTTTTATTGAAATAATAGTTGATTTACAATGTTGTGTTAGTTTCAGGTATAAAAGGATCCAGTTATACACATATATATTTTTACATTCTCTTCCACTGATTCTTGAGAGTCCCCTGGACTACAAAGAGATCAAGCTAGTCAATCCTAAAGGAAATCAACCCTGAATATTCACTGGAAGGATTGATGCCGAAGCTCCAATACCATGGCCACCTGATATGAAGAGCCAACTCACTGGAAAAGACGCTGATGCTGGGAAAGACTGAAGGGAATAGGAGAAGGGGGCAACAGAAGATGAGATGGTTGGATAACACTGCCATCTCAATGCACATCATTTTGTGTCTCACAGACATCAGTCTGTGAGACAGTGGAAGACAGAGGAGCCTGGCATGCTGCAGGCCATGGGTCTGAGAAGAGTCAGACGTGATTTACTGACTGAAAAACTATTACTGGCTGTTACAAGATACTGAGTATCGTTGCCTGTGTTATACAGTATCAAGTTGTTTTAAAAGACAACAGTAAATGACCAAGATTCTCAGGGGGCTTCTTGGGGGTCCAACTACTTCACCTGACGTGGACTGTCGCATGGGGAATGAACACGTAAGGGGAGATGGCACAATCCGGAAAATTGGATCCGTTTGAACAACCGCAGCTTTGCGATGACACAGAGGTTTGTGAAAAGACAAAGATCATTTTTGTCTCTGGCTTGGGAACCAGCTGCCAGCAATTCAGACAATCGTCTGAGTGAGCTGACGGCCGGCCCAGGCTCCGAGAGGACATGGCCTGGACATCACTTGGAAAAATTAAATTAAAACAAGCACCCTCTGCTTTTCCTCACCCAAATCTGTCTCAAAAGTACTCTCAGCTTTATCTCAAAAGCACTTTTTTAAGCTTAAAAATAAAACCCCATTACTCCTGCTGTATGCTGGAAGCTACTTATCAACCAAGGTCAAAGGACTCCTGAAGGAGTTATAATAGACTTTAATGTCCACACACAGCAGACATTTCATGGGTGATTCACCTACTTGATGAGGGAGAAACTATTTTTTCCTCCTTTGGAATATTTAGTGAAAAACAAACTACATGACCATAGTCAAGTTCTCGGGCCAGAGATCAGGGTCAAATTCTATTACATACAGAATAGACCAACACTCTATATAATTTTATTACAACTCATTTCAAAGAACTGAAATGACTTATAAGAGATTTTGACCCATATTCCTCTTCTTATTCTTGAGAGTACTAAAATATTTTACGTGTGTAAAATTATTGTGTTATTACATTAGGTATTGCTGGGAAATAACTAGAAGCTGGAAAATGTTTCCTTTATGGAAAAAAAAAAATTCCAAAGAAAGGCAATGCCAAAGCATGTTCAAACCATTGCACAATTGCACTTATCTCACACACACTAGCAATGTAATGCTCAAGATTCTCCAAGCCAGGCTTCAACAGTATATGAACCATGAACTTCCAGATGTTCAAGCTGGTTTTAGAAAAGACAGAAGAACCAGAGATCAAATTGCCAACATCCACTGGATCATAGAAAAAGCAAGAGTTCCAGAAAAACATCTACTTTTGCTTTATTGACTTCGCCAAAGCCTTTGACTGTGTGGATCACAACAAACTGTGGAAATTTCTTCAAGAGATAGGAATACCAGACCACTTGACCTCCCTCCTGAGAAAGCTGTATGCAGGTCAAGAAGCAACAGTTAGAACCAGACACAGATCAACAGACAGGTTCCAAATGGGGAAAGGAGTACATCAAGGCTGTATAATGTACCCTGCTTATTTAACCTATATGCAGAGTACATTATGCGAAATGCTGGGCTGGATGAAGCACAAGCTGGAATCAAGATTGCTGGGAGAAATATCAATAACCTCAGATACGCAGATGATACCACCCTTATGGCACAAAGTGAAGAACTAAAGAACCTCTTGATGAAAGTGAAAGAGGAGAGTGAAAAAGGTGGCTTAAAACTCTACATTCAGAAAACCAAGATCATGGCATCCGGTCCTATCACTTCATGGGAAACAGATGTGGAAACAATGGAAACAGTGACAAACTGTATTTTGGGGGGCTCCAAAATCAATGCAGATGGTGACTGCAGCCATGAAATTAAAAGATGCTTGCTTCTTGGAAGAAAACCTATGGCCAACCTAGACAGCATATTAAAAACCAGAGACATTACTTTGCCAACAAAGGTCCGTCTAGTCAAAGCTATTGCTTTTCCAGTAGTCATGTATGGATGTGAGAGCAAGACTATAAAGAAAGCTGAGCACTGAAGAATTGATGCTTTTGAACTGTGGTGTTGGAGAAAACTCTTGAGAGTCCCTTGGACTGCAAGGAGATCCAACCAGTCCATCCTAAAGGAAATCAGTCCTGAATATTCATTGGAAGGGCTGATGCTGAAACTCCAATACTCTGGCCACCTGATGTGAAGAACTGACTCCTTGGAAAAGACCCTGATGCTGGAAAGGTTGAAGACAGGAGAAGGGGACGACAGAGAATGAGACGGTTGGATGGCATCACCAACTGGATGGACATGAGTTTGAGCAAGGTCCAGGAGTTGGTGAAGGACAGGGAAGCCTGGCATGCTACCATCCATAGGGTCTCCAAGAGTCAGACCACTACTAAGCGACTCAACTGAACTGAAGGAAAAAAATCATCGTGGTGAGATCTAATTCTTAAACCCCACTGGTTTATCTCAGAAAATTGAGATGAGAAGTAAGCAGAGATTAGGTTTCAGCAAAGATGATGGCAGAAATGGACCGCTGCAAAAAGCCTTCTGTAAACTGGACAAACAGAATTTTGAGTAACTACCACCTGTGCTTCAAAGCCCCTTACCAGTACTCTAAATTACTTTTCTTCTCCAGGTTACTTGTGATCACATCTTGTTTAATTATCCTGCGTGAAGTGTAGATGTGCTTTATCCTTCCGAATCCGAATGCCTCGTTCCTTCCATTAGACTGCACCTTTGTTCCTCTCCAACTTGTGCTCAACATGGCATGCATCCTCTGAGTCAGAACCTCCTAAACTCTCTTCACCACTGTGATCAAGCCTTTTCTTTCCATTAAACCAATCCTACAACATATATCTTCCTCCAGGAAGGCTCCACAAATAACGCAGGGGGAAAAAAAAAAAAAAGCGGTAGCAGCAAATTTCCACGGTTCCCTTCCCAAGACTACATCATTGAGGATTTCAATTCCTTTCCAATCCCACGATGTTCACAAGACCCTCTGCTAAAACAATTATTAATTCTATTCATCTCTTCTTTAAATGTTCCTTTTCTTACTGCTTTTGACTGTATCTCACGGGAAGTGCATGAAGGGCAAAATATTTCATTATGTGGAGGGAAATTCCCTCTCGGGCACAGGAGACAAATTTAGGTAGATAAGGGCCTTCATTTATTCCTTCCTCATTTATTTACTGAGTGCTGGTCACAAGCCAGGAGCCACAGAGTGGTAGGGGAACACTTGATAAAAAAGATAAAAGTTCTTGTTCTTGTAACTCTACATTCCAGTTTGGGAGACAGACAGCAAACAGAAAGAGGACAGTTAGGGAAAAGGAGAGCCACTGAGAGGTACAGCAAGCGAGGTGGGCAAAGCCAGCAGTGCCCTCAGCTAGGGTTCGCAGAAAACTCAAAGGAGGGATTATTCCAACAGACGGACAATACAGGAATGTGATTCCATTTTTAAAAAATTTTTTTGGCCAAACTGCATGTGGGATCTTAGTTCCGGGAGCAGGGCTCAAACCTGCATAAGCCGCACTAGAAGTCCAAAGTCTTAACTGCTAAACTGACAGAGAAGTCCCATGATTACATTTTTAATTCTTCTCTTATCCAACTAACTACAATTGATCCTCACTATTCACAGATTCTATGGTATTTGTGAATGCTTCCACTCACTAAAATTCACTCGTAACCACCAAATCAACATTCCTAATGCTTTTGAGGTCATTCTCAGTCTTATGCAGAGAAGCAAAGTATGACACTCAAGTTCCCATTTAAGGTCAGACAAGGTGACACTCCACTTTTTTGTTTCAGTTCTCATACTGTAAACCAGAGTCCTTCTTACAGTCTTAGCTTCAGTGCTGTGTCTTTCTTATGTTCTGCTTTTTGTTGATGATTTTGCTATTTAAATGGTCCCCAAGCATACTGCTGAAGTGCTGTTTTGTCTTCCCAAGTCCAAAAAAGGCTGTGACTTGCCTTCTGGAGAAAACATTATGCATGTGTTAGATACACTTCCTTCAGGCCTGAGTTTATATAAGGTGTTGTGGCCACGAGTTCAGTGTTAGTACATCAGTGATATACACTAAATAAGGTCTTTGAGCCTTAAACAGAAACACACATGCGTAAGGACAGGGATCAGCTCAGTTGATAAACATGTGACCAGAGACTCACAGGAACCCAACCTGGTATTTCCCCTGGGAACAATAGCTCAGTATTCACTAAGTCAGTGTTCTCAGTGACTTTATACCACACTACCGGAAATAATGAGAATTCACAATAGGTGGATGATGGCAGAGAAAGCTTCAGTGGGGCACCAGCCTCCTTCCTCTTTAACAGAGAAAGTGGTCTGACAGGCAACAGCATGGAGCCAGAATCCAGTACACTGCTGTTTTATCGTCGTTGCCTTTAATTTTAAGGTTGCCTCTTTCCAAACCAAGTGATGCTGGTTCTCATTTAATGGTAGGAATGTATGGCTTTTTCAGTCATTAAGTAAAAACCAAAAAAGTAGGCAACATGAATAAAAGATTGAGTAAAAAACTTACATGTGGAATCTGAAAAAATGATAGAAATGAAATTATTTTCAAAACAGACTAATAGAAAACAAACTCATGATTACAAAGAGAAAAATTAGGGGGAAGGGATAAATTAGGAGTCTGGGATTAACATATACACACTACTATATATAAAATGGGCTTCCCTGGTGGCTCAGCAGTAAAGAATCAGCCTGCAATGGTCCTGCAATGCCAGGAGCCGTAGGAGACAAGGGTTTGATCCCTGGATCAGGAAGATCCCCTGGAGAAGGAAACGGCAACACACTCCTGTCTTCTTGCCTGGAGAATCCCATGGACAGAGGACCCTGGCAGTCTACAGTCCACAGGGTCACAAACAAAAAGCAGGATGTAACTTATTGAACAAATATATATTAATAAAACAGATGATCAACAAGGACCTACTGTATAGCACAGGAATTCTACTCAATATACTGTAATAACCTGTAGGGAAAACAATCTGAAAAAGAATGGATTTATGTATATGTATGACTAAATCACCTTGCATGTATACCTGAAACTAACACAATATTGGAAATCAACTGTACTCCAATATAAGATAAAAATTAAATTTTAAAAAAATTCAATGGGGAAGAAAGAGATGGTTCATTCAAAAGTAATAGTCTGCAAAAGTGAGTACACAGGATAGTCCTTTGGGACTCAAGAATAAAGTATCAGAACTTTTATTTGTATTTTTAATCTTTAAAAAAATAAATTAAGCTCTAAGATTTATGAACAACAACAACAAAAAAAGAGATGGCAAATGGGTAAAGCAGAGGCATGAGATACTCAAGGGTACCTGGTGTAAAAATGAGTAGATACAGAGAAACCTCAATTAAAACAGAGTCATGAGGCCAAAAGTGGGAGCCTTCACCCCTTATAAGAGAGCAGAGCCCAATGGGAAGAAAGACTTCCTCTTCTTACCTGCAAGAGCTCAGCCAATGAAAAGCCAGTATACTTCAAACTCTTCATTCCTCTGATGGACTCTGTTTGTTACAGCCCTGCCAACTTCCTTTTCTATAAAAGGGCTCTCTCCTGGTTGCAGGGATCTGCATGTGGCTTGCAGACCGCCCCCCCCCCACCTCACCCCACACCCNAGACCGCCCCCCCCCACCTCACCCCACACCCCCTAAGGATTTGCTGATTCTGAATAAATCTGTTTTTTTGCTGGAAAACTAACTGGCAGTCCATCTGTTTCAGGTCAACACAGGACACAGCAGAGATCAAGGTGATGGATGAACAACTGTTGGAAAATGCATACATAGTAGAGTTAGGGCCTAGGAGTGAAATTATGTGGACATGGATAAATAATTTATCCTGTATAAACCTCAGTTTTCTTACCTGGAAAAGGAGACAATATGAGAATGACAGCATTATCTCAATGACTTAATGAAATAACATGTAAAGCAGCAGTCTTGAAAGTCTGTAGTCTTAGAATCCCTATAATGCTCTTATAAGTTATTGACATGGGATCTCCCTGGCAGTCCAGTGGTTAGGACTCCACGCTTCCACCGCAGGAGCCATGGATTTGATCCCTGGTCGGGGAACTAAGATCCTGCATGCCACACTGCAGGGCCAAAAATAATACAGAAGGAAAAAGAAAATACCTTTTAAGAAAAAGTTACTGAGAATTCTAAAGAGCTTTTGCTTATGTGGGTTACATCTATCACAATTCAGTATATTGGAAATTCAAGTTGAGACATTTAAAAAAACACTTATTCATTAACTAAAGTAACCATAATAAACCCAATTGTTGTTGTTTAGTCACTAAGTCGTGGTCCAACTCTTTTGCGACCCTGTGGACTATAGCCCTTCAGGCTCCTCTGTTCATGGGATTTTCCAGGCAAGAACATTGGAGTGGGTTGCCATTTCATTCTCCAGAGGATCTTCACAACACAGGGTTCAAACCTGGGTCTCCTGCACTGGCAGGCAAATTCTTTACCACTGAGCCACCAAGGAAGTCACAATAAACCCAACAGATGCTAGCAAAGTATTTTTTAAAATCAAGCATGGCTCAGACGTTAAAGAAGCTGCCCACAATGCAGGAGACCGGGTTTGATTTCTGGGTCAGGAAGACCCCCGAGAGGAGGAAATAGCAACCCACTCCAGTCTTCTTGCCTGGAGAATTCCAGACAGAGGAGCTTGGAGGGCTACAGCCCACGGGGTTGCAGAGAGTTGGACATGACTGAGTGACTAACAGACACACTTTTCCAAACAAAAACACTTAGAAGAGTGGCCCTGTTTTGCATATTTGTAAATCTCTTTAATATCTGGCTTCACAAAAGGCCTTTGGACTCTCATACCTGCCTCTGCATTCAATCTGATGTAGTATCACATTCAATGTAGCCTCTGGGAAACTATACTGCGTACTCATGAGAGAACAGAGTGAAGACAGGCCAATAACATCTTACTACTACCAGGAAAAGTTTTAATCTCATGGGCCATCTGCAAGTGTCTCCAAGACCTCCATAGGTACCTGGGACACACTGAAACAAAGGGTTTAGAACAGTGCCTGTCACAAGGTAAATCCATAATAAACATTAATTTTCTATTCCTTTTATTCTCAGCCTCAGGGTTGTTAGAACATGAATGCATTCGAGTGAGGCCTTCTTCAGTTCACTACAACTGTATAATATCTAGCTTGGTCAACTAACAGGCTCTATAATTTACTAGCTGTGTGATCTTCATAGCCAAGGACTCTTAATCTGTGTTCAAATTCAAGGATCCATGGGCTTGAAAAGGGTAAAAAAATTACATATCTGTTCTCTGACACTCAGTGTTTACTGCATTGATGACCAGAGGCAATAAACCACAAGTGTACTAGAGATGCTGGCCTCAATTGAAATCACAGGTGTTTTACATACAAAACAGACAACCAGCAAGGGCTTACCATACAGCACAGGAAACTACATTCAATATCTTGTAATAACTTATAATGGAAAAGAATCTGAAAAAGAACAGATCTATATACACATATAACAATCACTTTGCTGTACACCTGAAACTAACACAATACTGCAAATCAGCTATACTTCAAAAACAAATTCAATAAAAGAAATCACAGGTGATTAAATAGCATATTATGGTTACTACAGGTATCTTGAAAAATTGTACATGCTCATCACTATTTCAAAATAAAGTAGTTATTATGTGTTAACAAAGAAGCACAGGTGACTTCCCAAGTGGTCCAGTGGTTAGCACTTCATCATCTAAGGCAGAGGGGTGCAGGATTGATCCCTGGTTGGGGAAATAAGATCCCACATGTCTCACCACCAAAAAAAACAAAGCATAAAACAGAAGCAATATTGTAAAATCCACAATAAAAACTTTATTTTTTTTAAAGCACATATATTACAATAACAAATTTTGAAAACTATCTTGACAGCTGTATTCAATACAAGTGGCTTGTTTTCAATCTTTTATACTTGACTGTATGGAATTAAAAACCTTGTTCCAAGAAAGGGGACCACTTTCTCGTTCCAAGAAAGAGGCCAAAGGTGTTCATGCAACCAAACAGGTGGGAACTATCTATTTTAAGCAGTTCACTAATTACTCTTTGAGACCAAGTTCCATCACTCCAGCTAGAGTCTACGGGAACACGATGCCCACAGTGAGGATGAACTGAAGACCCACAGCACACCTAAGTGCATTAACAAAGCACTACAAGAATCTAGTTTGTTTTTACACTAACATTTAAGAATCTACAAAGTTAAATGCTTTTAGACTAACTAGGCCTAGCACAACAAAACTGTTGCAAAGTTAACAGTGAAGCACATATTCCCCCAAAGTACCTTTTATCACATTATAAAAATATATAGGACAAATTCCAACAAACAATAATGAATGATTTTGCAAAGACTCTGTCATCAACATAATTTGGGTCTATCGTTGAACAGACTGAAGCAATGTTTCGATAATCAGAAGACTAACCTGGACATGTATCACTAAGGTCTGCTTAACATCAAAGTCAAAGTGTTTGACCCTCATGTCCTAAAACAGAAAAAAAAAATGAAAGAAAACAAGGAAGAAAAAGGGAAAAAGAAAAGCATTTTCCATGGCTGTGGGGCAGCCATTAATCCAACCAGCCAATTTTTCCCCAATCACATTTAAGCAAGTCCATCTATTCCATGCCTGCTTTCTCAGCAGCATATCATTTTTTTTTTTTACTTGCAAAGATAAAGACAAACTTAAGGGTCTCACTTCATCTAACAGAACAAGGTAAAAGTCATACTAGAGTGAATGAGATGTTAAAACCTAAGAGAGAAAAAAAAAAACTGCACTAAATTATAGAAATCAGGTTGGTGCCTTAGAATGTCACACCAACGCCAAGGACAAGCAGTTACTGAATGCATGCTCTCTACCCGTATACCTCTAGTCTCAAGGATGCAATACCATAACCTTCTGATTCACTGAACCAAAGGTTAAGTAATAAAATGTAGGAATGTTGAGGAAGCAGCGTACCCTGGGTGAAAGGCCAGATTATGGGATCCAGAGGTGGAAGGGCACTCGGAACAGGGGACACGCATAGGAGCGCAAAGGCCCAGAGGAGGGACTCTCCGTGTACAGCCCAAGAGGGAGAAGGGCAGCGTCTCCGTTAGAGGGTTGATGAGAGAAGCGGTGAGAGATATGCTTTATGAAAATATACTGAGCTGGAGTCTTAAAACCTTGAAAACTGGGCTTGGTTTAGACTTTACCCTGCTGGCCAAGGAAGGCTTTCCAGCAGGGAGCTAGTATGATCACCATGTGTCTTGGGAATAAACAATGGACACTGATCCCATAAGCTCATCTGTCCTAACAGTGGGCCTTTTTGTCCAACCCAGATTCATCACAATCTATTGTGTCGGGAACCCTGGTCAATGTTATGTGGCTGCCTGGATGGGAGGGGAGTTTGGGGCAGAACAGATACATGTACGTACATGGTTGAGTCCCTTTGCTGTCCACCTGAAAACTATCACAAACACTGTTAATCTCCTATACTCCAATACAAAATTAAAAGTTTTTTTGTGTGTGTTTTTTAAAGTATCCATTGTGTCTAGTGAAATAAATTTTCTAAATGATACTCTGGGGAAATTTTTCCGCTACCTATACCTTTGAAATGCAATTCAATTTTCTTGACCGATGATAAAAATTAAAAAGAGAAAATACCACTCTTGTTACTATAACTATGGAAATAAAACCCATGTTTTTAGGATATGTTCACCTTAACTATGCCGAAGTCAGAATACTTTTAGAGAGAGTTTCTCCTATTAAACAAAATTAGAATTGATAATTTTTTCGTGAGAAGTATTGACTAGGCATTGCTAAATATACTTTCATCTAGGAGTTAGTACCCAATTAACACAAAGAAATTAGCTCCATCTNTTTTTTTGTTGTTGTTGTTGTTTTTAAATCCTTTTAGTGTTTGGCTTCTTGCCCCTCGCCGTCCCCAACCGGGCTAAACCGTGGAGCCTGGATCCCCGGCGGCGGGGTGTCGGGAGGACTGGGCTGTTGGGGTCGGGCACCTCCAGGCGGAGCAAGCGGGAGTGGATGCGGAGTCCTTCCTCACCGCGCGCTCTGGAGCATCTGGGGGAACTAAGATGAGTGCATAGGATCTAAGATAAGTTGTTTCTAGCCGCCCGGGCTCTCGCAGTGCCAGGCACTCAACCGGCGCTCGATAAATATTTGTTGAATGAATGAGCAGTTGACTACTGCGTTCACCCCCTAGAGCTTTCGCTGACACCGCGAGAGCCGGAAGCCGGACTCCAGGGCAAACGCGATCTCCTGTGGCCACGGTTCATAGCCTTCAAAGCAGGAACATTTGTCTTCTGGTAAATAGAGAACTAATGCGAAGAGGCCGGGCTCCTCAGAAGTATCAAGTAGTTTCTTAGGGGAGACCCTGAGCGAGAATTATGTAGCGAATTCTGACTTGGAAATCTTATGTCCCGGAGAAACACCTGGGCTCCTCCCCAGCTGAAGAGACTCAGACCCAGCTGAAGAAATTTAGACCTTCATGGTCCAGGGGAAAGCCCGCCCCAAAGACCTCCCTTTTCCAGCAGCCCAAAGAGTGTTCCTGCGGGGAAGGGGACGACGCACATCCGAATCTTTCTTGTTCACTAGCTGCATTGTTGAGACAAAGAGTCAAACGCAGGGACTGCACATTTGAACAGCCCTGAGCTGTTGGCGTCCTCTGAAACTCTCCTCCTGGAACTCACTTCCATCTGGAGAGACTTCAAGAATGAAGATTGGATCCGAGTCCCAGGTGGGTGTGGGGCTCCTTGCTACCTCACCCATAGAAGTAAAATCTCAGAGTAAATGATCAGCTGATTGGGGTTCACCATCTGACAAAAAGCCTCTTGAAATTGCTTTGTTCTCCCAACCTATCAAGATTTTATTGCCTATTTCGAACGTGAAAGGAAAATGAAATAAACACGTAATAAAACAAAGCAAAACTTCACTGACAATGATGCATTTTTAACTTTGGAAAATTTTTGCAAAGTCAGATCTGAATTTTTTTTTAAGGTTTTGTTAATGATGAGTAACTCTACGTATTTATTCAAGTGTAATAATTTAAGAAATCTAGTCACTTTAGACTACAGAAGGGATTCCATCATCTCCCCCAGATTTCTTTTCCTCTGCTAATGACATCATGATTAACCTAACTTCCCAGGTTAGGTAATTTTTTTCTTTTCACAAATTTTTATTGGTTGCCTACTAGGTGTCAAGCACTGTTCAACGAATTGGAGCACAGCAGTGAATAAAATAAAATTCCTACCCTCATAGAGCTTAGTGTCTAACAGAGGTGGGAAAGGCAAACTTAAGCCAAATGAGGCTAAACCTGTATAGAAAACTCCAGAGTAAGGAGGACAGGATGAGGGAGATAGGGATGCTGCAGTTCTATATCCAGTAGTCTGCTAAGGCATCTCTGATAAAGTGACATTGAACTATAGATCTGTAGGAAGTGAGGATTTCAGAGAAAAGCATTCAGAAATCAACAACAGCAAAAGTAAAAGCCAGAGGCATGTTTGGCTGGTTCTGAAACCACGGAGGAACTGCAAATAGTCCTGAGTAGCAAGAGATGTTAGTAAGGGGCAGAGTGTGGGAGAAAACTTGTGAGCCAATAAAGCAAGACCACAGAGGTATGGTGAGAACTTCATATATTGGCTGTGAAAAACGTCTGGAGTATTTTGAACCAACCAAGGACAGGATCTCACATGACTGCTGTGGGTTGAGTAGACCTTAAAGACACAAGGGAAGATGAAGGAAGATCAGATGGCAGAAGACTATTTCAGTAGTTCAGGCAAGAAATGAAGGCAGTTGGGTCCAGGATGGTAGAGGTCGAGATAGAAAAAAGGTTCTTGACATAGACTGAAGATAGAAGCAACTGAAGGGCAGTGTGGACACAAGGAAATTTACTGAGGCTCTGGACTCCCCAGTGTACTTTTACTACCATAAGTTTTTGGAAAGTTTGCGTGCTTAGTAGCTCAGTCGTGTCCAACTCTTTTGTGACTCCCTGGACTGGAGCCTACCAGGCTCCTCTGTCCATGGGATCCCCCAGGCAAGAATACTGGAGTGGGTTGCCATTTCCTCCTCCAGGGGATCTTCCCGACCCAGGGATTGAACCCTAGTGTCCTTTATCTCCTGCATTGCAGGTCGATTCTTTACCCACTGAGCCAACTGGGAAGCCCTTTTGGAAAGTTTGGTGAATGGATAAATCTATGTTTGTTTGTTTTTAATAAACAGCTTCCCTATATAGGCTTCAGGCCTTAGAAACTCTGAATCTTGACCCCTAGTGTGAAACAACAGGAGTCAAGTATAACCCTAAGGAGAGAGGAATGTGTAATACTGGGTTGGCTTGCCCACATGCAGGGAAGCCAACCTACTAACACTCAGTTGTGGTGAAAGAAAGTGCCGTATTTATTGCAGGGAGCCAAGCAAGAAGTTCAGGACTCTAAAAATACTCAAACTCCCCATTGGTTTCAGCTAAGCATTTTTAAAAGCCAGGTGAGGGAGGAGCATCCCAGACTGTGTTATCTGCTCCTGCACAATTCTCTGATTGGTTGATGGTGAGATAACAGGATCCTGTCACAGGGGTTAACAATGTAAATCCTTAGTTAGGCCCCAGTAGGTCTGGGGGGGCTATGTGCTCATGGTCATCAAGCCGTTGATTTCTTCCACTTGGTGGGGGTTTTAGCATCTGTAAAACAAGTCAGGAAACCTGCATCAGACACTATTATCTGGATACTTGCTGAGAAGAACAAAAGCAGAGAGCCTGGGGGAGGGGTCTGTATTGGGAAGGCCAGTTACACAGTTACTACATAGAGTTGCCATTTTCTTAGTCATCTGTGATATCTACCTATCTTCACCTTTTATATCCCAGTTGCTCTGTATTGAAGTTTTCCTTTTATATTTCCTTAGGTCTGACTTCATACCTTCCTCAGCAGTTCTCCATGTGGACCGTTAGGAGCTTAAGTATTTTGCACAAAGTTATTTCAGTCACCTGTGTTTGAGAAAATTGGTTGAGTGACATTCTCTAACACAGGTTTATTTTAAATTTAATACACATCAGAGTGTTAATCCTCATTCAACATAACTGGATTTCTACCAAAATGACTTCAGCTGCCTCACCCCCACCCCTGGCCTCCCTCCATCCCACCTCCACCACCACCCCACTACCTCAAATTGAAGGCTTTTTGCAAAACTCGAGGTTTGAATTTGGACACTGGATATTTCAAGTGTGACAATAATTGCAATAAGAGGGTTGGAGGGAAATGGAAATTTTAATTACAACTTTCAGGATGTTTATTCTTTTTCCTCTGAAGACTGAAGTCCACCCACTTTGTTATATCAGATGGTTAAATCCCAATTTGAAAGTCCATTTAAATCATAAAAGCAGAGCTATTCAAAGTCTTTTATTAAAATGTGGCTGAAAATTAGAAAGTCAACTAGATGGATAAGTGGAATAACAGCAAGATTCCCAGAAATACCCTTTTCTTTTTCCTCTGATAATTTTTCAGAGGAAACATTAAGCATATTCCACAACCCACACATATACAAACACAAATAAGCACTCACAAGCACTAGCTTGCTCTGTTGGAAGGTGCTTTGGAGAAAGAAATGAGGTTAAATGAATTTGGAGGCTAGTTAGGATACCAATGAGAATAGAGAGATGTGAAGATGGCTGGCAAGAGCTTTACTTCCTCCACTGATTACCAGGTTTATTTTCCCAAATCTGGCTGACTTAATTGAGTCTTTCAAAGAAGCTATGGGTTCTGTTAAAGAAAAAAATTCTTTTCTAGGTAAAGGAAGCTCATTCTTTGATCCTGCATATGAGTAGAGTTACCTGTTGTTTAGTCACTAAGTCATGTCCTGCTCTTGCAACCTCATAAACTATAGCTGGCAAGGCTTCTCTGTCCATGGGATTTCCCAGGCAAGAATACTAGAGTGGGTTGCCATTTCCTTCTGCAGAGGATCTTCCTGACCCAGAGACTGAACCCATGTCTCCTGCATTGGCAGGTGGATTCTTTATCACTGAGCCACCTGGGAAGCCAGAGTGGAGTTACTAGGCCTACAAAAAAAAAGGGGAGGAGGGATATATTTGACTCAACACCGCTTCGAAGTCTTCTTAGGGCAAATGCTTCAGGACAGGGTGGTCCTGTGTAAGTCAGGGCCAGGGTGATACATTGTAATTTGAGACCCCTGAGCTAAACTGGACAAAGGAATGGATATCTACAGCCCTTGAAACACCTTTTTCATATGACCTGAAGATTCCCATCACTGTCTACTCTCTGTCCTCAAATACCCTGGCTGGTGAGCATCTCTGGGTCTGTCCTTGGCTCTGCTCTGTGACTTTGGAGGTCCAGTTTCTCTGATGAGTGGCAAGATGATGGTCAGGGCTCTAAAGCTGTTCATATCTTCAGCCCCATCACTGTGAGATTGATGCTTGGTGAACACTTTCATAACAAGAAGCTTTTAGCTTTGTTTCTAGAATACTCTATGCTGCATATATCCTTTAGGAGAAGTTGATGATGTGAGCAATTTGAAGTCATTTGTTGTTAGTCATGTCCGACTCTTTGTGACCACATGGACTGCAGCACACCAGGTCTCCCCATCCCTCAGTATCTCCCAGAGTTTTCCCAATTTCATGTCCATTGAGTCAGTGATGCTATCCAACCATCTCATCCTCTGGGAACGGTTGACTCATTGGAAAAGGCCCTGATGCTGGGAAAGATTGAAGGCAAAAGGGGAAGGAGGCAGCAGAGGATGAGATAGTTGAAATCATTGTGCTTAGTCGCTTAGTTGCGTCCAGCTCTTTGTGACCCCATGGACTGTAGCCTGCCAGGCTACTCTGTCCATGGGATTTCTCAGGCACGAATACTGGAGTGGGTCACCATGCCCTCCTCCAGGAGATCTTCCCAACCCAGGGATCGAACCTAGGTCTCCAGCACTGCAGGAGGATTCTTTACCATCTGAGCCATTGAAGTCATTAATTTAATGAAAACTGGGTTTTTTGATAGGGAAGAAGGAATGAAAACTACTTGACTTTTTTAAAGACTATATTTATATATATCTTTTTAAGTGGTGTCTTTTTTTTTTTTAATTTATTATTTTTTAATTTGATTGTGCTGGGTCTTTCTCTAGTTGTGGAGAGTAGAGGCTACTCTTTATTGCAGTGCACAGGTTCTCACTGTGATGACTTCTCTTGTTAGGCAACACAGGTTCATATTCCCTGCAATGGCATGCTGATTCCCAATCACTGGACCTCCATGGAAGTCCTATTTAAATGTATCTTGAAAAAGATATATATATATATATATATAGAAAAATTATCTCCATAAAACTGTCTAAAACAAAAGATGATGAAAACTAAGAAGCAAAATGGAAAAGTTAAGCTGTAAGCTTAAGTAAAAATAATTCAGCTATATATGCTATATTATGATTGTAGCTACATAAAATTATTCATTTTCATGGAAAATGTAAAGGAAAATAAAAAAAAATTCAACCTTCTTCAAAACAAAATAAACTGTAGAATGAAACTTCACTCCTGTCCTGAATAAAGGTCAAATCTAGGCATTTAACATCCTGCTTTTCTACATTGTCCAGGGAATCTCAGCATCAGTTTCATTCTGCAGCCCCTTTGTAACAAAGACACTATTCTTATACTGTTTAGGTGACTGTAATATTCAGCAAATTTTTCTATTACTTTGAGGTCAGTTAAGAAACAAACATTTGGTCCAGAATTTTTATTTAATACCAGACAGGTTTTCCATGGTCACCAGCTGTAATGTAACAATGGTAATTAACAGGTGTGGCTTGTACTGTTCAATTTCTTTAATCCCCACACATCCTAAGGAGGTAAATAGAACTGTTGTCATCTCCTCATTACAAATGTGCAAATTGCAACTCAGGCCTGGTTATAGTACTGCCCACATAGGTAGTGGCAGAACTAAATTCAAAACCCAGGCAGACTAGTGCCAGCGTCCATGGTCAAAACCAAGGATCAGTGAACTTTTATTGTAAAAGGCCCATGTATATATTTTAGACTTTGCAGGTCACATGGTCTCTGTTTCAACCACTCCACTCTGCAGTTTTAGCAGAAAAACAGCCATAGACAATATGCAACAAATGAGTGTGGCTGTGTGCCAATAAAACTTAATTTGTAGACATGGCATTTGAATTTCATGTAATTTTCTTATGTCATGAAATATTCCTCTCTTGATTTTTTTCCAATTATTTTTAAAATGTTAAAAATCATTTTTGCAGGCTGGGTTTGGTTTGAGGGTCATAATTTGCCAACCCCTGCTCTGTACTGTGACTGCTACCCTTTGAAGTCTGTGGAGGAGGGGAGAAAAAGAAGGGGGAACGGGCCTCCAGGAGAAGAGACAGGGAACAAGGGGAGCACCAACGTGGCACTTACCCACCAGAAATCTGTTGCATAAAGATTTGGGAGATGCTTCTAGGAGAAAGGTCATTAGGAGAGGAGAACTCCAAGTAGTGAAGGTTGCCTTCAGAGGACAGGACACTGACAATAGTGAGTATCTGTTCTGGGGAACAGTCTACTGGCCTAGCCCCTCTATTCTGAATGATGGAAACTGAATAAAAAACGTAACTAAATCTCTATAAGACAATGGCACAAAGTAACTGCTTTGGTACCCACTGAATAAGTGGACTTTTAAAGAGGTGAGGGAGGCATGTTCATTGCGCTTTAGTCACAATAGCCAAGATGTGGGAATGACCTAAGTGTAAATGCAAGGATGAATGGATGAAGAAGATGTGGTATATACATACAATGGAATACTATTCATCCCTGAGAAAGAAAGAAATCCTGACATTTGCAATATCATTGAGGACCTTGGGGCATTATGTTAAGTAAAATAAGTCAAATAGAAAGTTAAATACTTGACCTATGAACTCATAGAAACAGAATAGGCTGATGGTGGCCAGGAGCTGGGGGAAGGCAAGACTGAGGAGATGTTGGTCAAAAGTTATAAACTTGGAACTAGAAGTTCTAGTTGTGGATCTAATGAGGATCTAAGTTCTGGGGATCTAATGTACCGTATGATGACTATGCTGTAGTTATGGCAGAAAGTGAAGAGGAGCTAAAAAGCCTCTTGATGAAAGTGAAAGAGGAGAGCGAAAAAGTTGGCTTAAAGCTCAACATTCAGAAAACAAAGATCATGGCATCGGGTCCCATCACTTCATGGGAAATAGATGGGGAAATGGTAGAAACAGTGTCAGACTTTATTTTTTTGGGCTCCGAAATCACTGCAGATGGTGACTGCAGCCATGAAATTAAAAGACGCTTACTCCTTGGAAGAAAAGTTATGACCAACCTAGATAGCATATTCAAAAGCAGAGACATTACTTTGCTGACTAAGGTCTGTCTAGTCAAGGCTATGGTTTTTCCTGTGGTCATGTATGGATGTGAGAGTTGGACTGTGAAGAAGGCTGAGCNAAGCTGAAACTCCAGTACTTTGGCCACCTCATGCGAAGAGTTGACTCACTGGAAAAGACTCTGATGCTGGGAGGGACTGGGGGCAGGAGAAGAAGGGGACGACGGAGGATGAGATGGCTGGATGGCATCACGGACTTGATGGACGTGAGTCTGAGTGAACTCCGGGAGTTGGTGATGGACAGGGAGGCCTGGCATGCTGCGATTCATGGGGTTGCAAAGAGTCGGACACGACTGAGCAACTGAACTGAACTGAATAATACTGACTATGTAGAAAAGCATATAATAATTAATTATGTGATGCTATGAAGGTGTTAGCTACAGCTGTGGTGGTAGTCATTTTGTAATATGTAAATATCAAGTCAACATGTTACATAGCTTAAACCTACCCAGTATTATATTAAGTATATCTCAGTTAACCTGGGTGGAAAATAAAGAAGTGCAGGGAGAGACATTGTTTTCTTGTGTGTCCTAATGGAAAAGACAGAGAGTCTGGCAGAAATCATGGTGCTAGAAGGAGATATGAAAACATCCAGGGAAAGGTTTGCAAGGCCTTGTAGACACTAGTGATACCACCTAGCAAAGATCAGAGTAAGAAATAAAAGAAAATGGTCAGATTATTCTGAGGACTATTCCAGAAATATTTGAAAGGAAACTTGTCAAGGAGCTGAGAGTGTTGAAACTGTAGAACCAGATCCAGATAGACAATCTTTTATTTCCAGCCTTATTAAAATATAATTGATATACAATTGTATATATAAGGTGTACAATGTGATGATATGATGTACATATTATTGTGAAATGATTCCCACAATAGGATTAGGTAGCAGCTCCATCACTTCATGTGATTAATATGTGTGTGTGGTAAAAACATTGAAGATTTACTCTCAGCAATTTTCAAGTATGTAATAGAGTATTGTAGTCACTATACTGTGTATTAGATCCCCTACACTTATTTATCTTTTTTCTTTTTAGTTTTCTGGCCCTCAAGAATTCTCTGAAATATTTATTTATTTAAAAAACTTTTGGCCATATTGCATAGCATGCGATAGGCAGGGCCTTAGTTCCCTGACCAGAGATGGAACCTGTCCCATGCAGTGGGAGCATGGAGTCTTAACCACTGGACTGCCTCAGTTCAGTTCAGTTCAGTCGCTCAGTCATGTCCGACTCTTTGCGACCCCATGAATCACAGCACGCCAGGCCTCCCTGTCCATCACCAACTCCCGGAGTTCACTCAGACTCACGTCCATCGTGTCCGTGATGCCATCCAGCCATCTCATCCTGGGTCGTCCCCTTCTCCTCCTGCCCCCAGTCCCTCCCAACATCAGGGTCTTTTCCAATGAGTCAACTCTTCGCATGAGGTGGCCAAAGTACTGGAGTTTCAGCTTTAGCATCATTCCTTCCAAAGAAATCCCAGGGCTGATCTCCTTCAGAATGGACTGGTTGGATCTCCTTGCAGTCCAAGGGACTCTCAAGAGTCTTCTCCAACACCACAGTTCAAAAGCATCAATTCTTCGGCGCTCAGCCTTCTTCACAGTCCAACTCATGACTTCACAGTACATGACTACTGGAAAAACCATAGCCTTGACTAGATGGACCTTAGTCGGCAAAGTAATGTCTCTGCTTTTGAATATGCTATCTAGGTTGGTCATAACTTTCCTTCCAAGGAGTGTCTTTTAATTTCATGGCTGCAGTCACCATCTGCAGTGATTTTGGAGCCCCCCCAAAATAAAGTCTGACACTGTTTCCACTGTTTTCCCATCTATTTCCCATGAAGTGATGGGACTGGACTACTTGGGAAGTCCCAAAACGTACTCATCTTACAACTGGAAGTTTGAACCCTTTGACCAACATCTCCTCATTTCCCTCATCCCCCAGCTCCTGACAACCACCATTCTACTCTGTTTCTGTGAGTTATTTTCTTTAAGCTCCACATATGAGCAAGACCATATAGTACTTGTCCTTCTCCGTCTGACATAGTTTACTTAGCATAATGCCTTAAGGGCCATCCATGTAGCTAGAAATGGCATGACTTCCTTCTTTCTCATGGTTGAGTAATATTCCATTGTCAATATATACCACATTTTCTTTATCTGTTCATCTCTTAATGGAAACTTCGGTCATTTCCACACCTTGGCTATGGAGTATAATGCTGCAGTCAACACGGGAGCTCATAGAGCTCTTAGATATCCTGTTTTCACTTCCTTCAGATAAACATGTGGGTGATATTCTTAACTGCTTTTATCTTCATGAGTTCAATGGGATTTGGACAATTATTTGCTGTCTTCAACTGGTCCTTGGCCTCAGAATTCATGTTTTTGAATGTCAACTCTTTATCCTCTTGAGAGAACTTACATTTAACACAGGGTTGTTATTGTCACAATAAAAGACACCTAAGTTTTTAGGGATTGTTCATTTGGATGATAAGATTTTAAATTTAGATTTTTTTCATTAGTAATTTCAATTAATTTTTTAAATTTATGTATTAAATTGTTTGGCTGTGCCAGGTCTTAGTTGTGGTATGTGGGATCTCCCATCTTCATTGCAGCTTGCAGGATCTTTAGCTGTGGCATGCAAACTCTGAGTTACAGCATTGGGATCTAGTTCCCTGGCCAGGGATCGAATCTGGGGCCCCTGAATTGGGAGTGCAGAGTCTTAGCCTTTGAACCATCATGGAAGCCCCTAAGTTAAAGATATTTTGAAAGTTGTTCTTCGAACCAAGCAAATACTGGTTTGCAAAGCCCTTGAATGATAGCTTGGCAACAAACCTTTAGTGTTAACTTGTAGGCAACGTAATGGATGCAGTCTTTCTTGTACAGTCTTCCATCTCAAGGTATGGCTTCATCTCAGGATTGTTTTGCGTCATCTTTAGGCAACATTCCTGAACTCATTTCTTTCACAATAACAAGCTTTCTCTAAGTAACTTGGAGCAATCACCTGGCCCAGCTGGCTCAGGGGTTTCTTCCTTTCTTTCGGCATTTCTTAGTCATGTTACTGTGGCATAATGTTCTTATTTAAATAAGCCCTTCCCTCCATAAAATGGTGCCTCAGGGTTTGTTTCTCAAAAAGACTCATAGAACATATGCAAAAAGTTTCTTAGGAGGAGAAATAATCTCACTGATGTTCTTTCTGGAGCAAATTCTATTTAGAAACCATCTGACTGTTAAAGTCTGTCCTTATTAACTTTGGGCTTGGCTCGCACTTGAAGTGCCAAGAGAGAGTCTGGCCCTGGGAATTGTGTTTTGGTTTCTCCTGTAATTTGCCAAAAAGGCCTTGCTTGACTTTAGTCTTATTTTTTAAAATTTATTTTACTTATTTGGCTGCACAAGATCTCAGCTGCGGTATGTAGGATCTTCAGTCTTGGTTGCAGCATGATCTTTTTGTTGTTGTTGCAGCATGTGAGCACTTTAGTTGAGCCACGTGGGATCTGCTCCCCTGAACGGGGATCGAACCTGAGCCTTCCACATTGGGAGCACAGAGTCTTAGCCACTGTGTCACAGGGAGGTCAGAGTCTTCCTATTTTAAAAATTGTTGTTGTAACTCATGGTCTGGGTACATATGTTAGAATTCTTCTCAATGGTATATTATTAGAAGATAGGAAACTCTTGTTTACTTAGAATGTGAACAGGAAAATTCCACTGGCCATATATTTTAATTGATGTTCTGTAAGCCGTTTTAAGTAGAAACATTCTGATTAAATGAATAGACCTGGAGTGAATCTAGTCAAGAGAAAAGAAAACTATAGACACTGTACACAAAGGAATATGAGCATTCTGATCAATTGAATAGACCTGGCATGAATCTAGTCGAGAGAAAACTATACATACTGTACACAAAGGAAGATGAAAGGATATAAGACCATAGACGTAGAGAATCAAATTTACAAAAGACTATGCTGCATCAGTTCAGTCGCTCAGTTGTGTGCGACCCCATGAATCGCAGCACACCTAGTTCTTAATTAATAAATTGTAAAAACCACAAGGAAAGACAGAATTCTCTACGAAAGTGTAGATGGATAAAACTGAGCCAAGAAATAGAAAATTTGAGCTGACCAAACAGCATAGTGAAAGTTACTCAGTAGTGTCCAACTCTGCAACCCCATGGACTACACAGTCCATGGAATTCTCCAGGCTAAAATACTGGAGTAGGTAGCCTTTCCTTTCTCCAAGCGACCTTCCCAACCCAGGGATTGAACCCAGGTCTCCTGCATTGCAGGCAGATTCTTTACCAGCTGAGCCACACACATTTGACTGTGTGTAAACAGCAGAGAAGGCATGGAAAATATGGCCCAGATATTACATCTAAAAGAAAAAATGCCAGCTCTAAATATAAAGGTATGTACTTCTGTATATTCGAAGGATAGATCAGTTGAGTGTAGTATTAACTATTCCATAGGAAACGATGGAATGCTTTCTAAGTTATTTTATGAAACAACATCACCCTGGTAGAAAAACTCATTACAGTGTAGAAGAAAAATATAAATGCACAATATATTTGTACAAATATAGCTACAGAGATGATAAAATATTAGTGAATCTCATCTCTGTGAAAAGAACAATGCAGAGTGGACTGAAGTTTTATTCTAAAAGTAGAAGGGTGGTACGGTTGTAGGAAATTTATCAACAGAATTTATCTCATGAAAAAGTCTCACAGAAAAACCAAATGATCATCTGGGTAGATATGCAAAGATGTTTGATAAAACTAACATTCACTCTTGATCCAAACTCTTAATCAACTGAGAATTGGATATACTGTGTCCCAGTCGTCCACCAGGCTCCTGTGTCCATGGGATTCTCCAGGCAAGAACACTGGAGTGGGTTTCAATGCCCTCTTCCAGGGGATCTTCCCAACCCAGGGATCAAACCCTCAACTTCTATGTCTCTTGCTATGGCAGGCAGGTTCTTCACCACTAGCACCACCTGGGAAGCTCTGAGAACAGGATATACATCCTTAATTTGATGAAGAGTCTATGTTAGAAACAGCAGTTTGCATCACACTGAAGTGCAAATTGTCCCATTCACTGGAAATAAGAAATTAAGTTCTCTAATACAGCAGTCCCCAACCTTTTTGTCACCTGGGACTGGTTTTATGGAAGACAACTTTTCCATGGACCCGGGGGATGGGGATGGTTTGGGGATGATTTAAGAGCATTACATTTATTATGCATTTTATTTCTGTTATTATTACATCAGCTCCACCACAGACCATCAGGCATTAGATCCCAGAGCCTGGGGACCCCTGCTCTAATACCATCTTTAGACCAGGATTCCTTTATCCAATACAAGGAAATGTGAGACAGGAATTACAGGAGATCTAATTGTCATTGTGTGTGTGCTCAGTAGCTTCAGTCATGTCCAACTCTTTTTGACCCTATGGACTATAGCCTGCCAGGCTCCTCTGTTTATGGGATTCTCCAGGCAAGAATACTGGAGTGGGTTGCCATTTCCTTCTCCAGAGGATCTTCCAACCTAGGGATTGAACTCCCATCTTTTACATCTCCTGCATTAGCAAGCAGATTCTTTACCACTAGCACCACCTGGGAAGCCCCAATTGTCATTATTTGCTAGTAAAATTACTGGCTAACAGAATCAACAATGAATATTTTCCACTAAATCAGAATTTTATCATGACTCTTATCTCTTCTTTTGATGTCCATGTGAGGGGACCTCATTGGCCAAAAATTAAAACAGGTCTATTTCATGAAATTTACTACTCGATTGTACACATGTGATATTTCAGCTTCTGCAAAGTTTTGTCCTACCCCTCACCCCACCCCCACCCCCACTGAAAACTTATCCATCCTTAAACACGGAAGAGAATTTAGGTTCAAAATGATTTTACTTGTTACAGAGAAGTTTAAATAGGTCAACCTGATTGCTATTATTTGGTCACTAGCATGTGCTTTTGGAGGGAATGGGCCTTTCAGTGGGTTGCAAGATGTCATTGTAAATTCCTCCCTCAAAGCTGGTGCCACTGCCCCCTAAAAGGCAATACAGGACCCTCAGAGTCACCTCCTGTCCCCGTGTGAACTGACAGCCCTGCTCTTGTGGTCCATCTTTCTTAACACCACTGTGTATGTGCTCTGACCACAGAATTAGGTTGCAACCGAGACTCTGGGATGTGGTTGCACAAATAAACTTTGCAAGAGCCTGTGTTTTTGCCTTCAGTTGGCTCTGAGTGAGCATCTTACTGTGAGGAACCGGGTTAACTCTTAGAAGATCTCTAAACTCGGTGACAAAAGGGAACCCAGGCCCGTGTCACAGTTCAAGCTTGATGCAACCACATAAAGTCAAACCTGTGGCTTCCAGGCTGGGTTAGAGAATGACCTGCCATTAGCTGCAACGGCAGCAGCAAAGGATATTGCATACACTGATACGTTGTGAGGGCAATGCAAACTGAACTGGAAAAATGTTATGATCGTTGCTGCTGAATTAACCATGAGCAGATCCATCATGCAATTTAAAAATGATTTCAGAAGCATTGATAGTTTTCCTTTTACCAAGCTCAAAGTCTTTTCTTCAAACATTCCTTCTAATAAATGTATTTGTTTTTATCTTGTGGTATTCTGGAAAAGGAGGCTTGAACTTTTCTTAGGATCATAGGAGAACACAGATCTAAAATACTCTTGTTTCAATGCCCATAGGGAAACAATATGATCAAATTTAGAGAATGAATTAGAAAGAGGGCAAAACTTCAAAATAAATTTTTAAAATTTCATGTAATCAGCCCATGGAAATTTGTGTTTGCATTTAAAATATTAAAAATAGAAACAATTTATTAGGCTATGCTACTGAAAATAGCCTACTAAACCATAGAAGGATAACCAAAATTGAAAAGATCAAGGAGGAAATGCTGTTTCTGGAAAAGAAAACTAAAAGGGAATGCTTAAAAAAAAAGAAAAAAATTCAGGGGCCATGTAATATCAGATAAATATGATATTAGTGCCACCTGCTGTTACAAATATGAATTACAGCTACCCAATAGCTGATGAGTTTTGAGTGTTTAGCTCAGTTGGTAAAAGAATCCACCTGCAGTGCAGGAGACCCAGATTCAATTCCTGGCTCGGGAAGATCTGCTGGAGAAGGGATAGGCTACCCACTCCAGTATTCTTGGGCTTCCCTGTGGTCCAGCTGGTGAAGAATCTGCCTGCAGTGAAGGAGTCCTGGGTTCAATCGCTGCGTTGGGAAGATCCCCTGGAGGAGGGAAGGGCTACCCACTCCAGTATTCTGGCCTGGAGAATTCCATGGACTATACAGTCCATGGGTTCGCAAAGAGTTGGACACGAATGAATGACTTTCACTTTCACTTTTTCTGAGTGTTCAGAATTCTTTTAATACCTGATCTCTCACTCACAGACTTAGAAAACTAATTTATGGTTGCCAGGGGGCAGGGATAGTTAGGGACTTTGGGAAGGTCATGTACACACTGCTATATTTAAAATGGGTAACCAACAAGGATCTATTGTATAGCCCATGGAACTCTACTCAATGTTATGTGCCAATCTGGATGGGAGGGGAGTTTGGGGGAGAATTCAGTTCAGTTCAGTCACTCAGTCGTGTCTGACTCTTTGCGACCCCATGAATCACAGCACGCCAGGCCTCCATGTCCATCACCAACTCCTGTAGTTCACTCAAACTCATGTCCATCAAGTCAGTGATGCCATCCAGCCATCTCATCCTCTGTCGTCCCCTTCTTCTTCTGCCCCCAATCCCTCCCAGCATCAGGGTCTTTTCCAATGAGTCAACTCTTCGTATGAGGTGACCAAATTATTGGAGTCAGCATCAGTCCTTCCAATGAACACCCAGGACTGATCTCCTTTAGGATAGACTGGTTGGATCTCCTTCTAGTCCAAGGGACTCTCAAGAGTCTTCTCCAACACCACAGTTCAAAAAGCATCAATTCTTCGGTTCTCAGCTTTCTTCACAGTTCAACTCTCACATCCATACATTACCACTGGAAAAAACCATAGCCTTGACTAGATGGACCTTTGTTGGCAAAGTAATGTCTCTGCTTTTGAATATGCTATCTAGGTTGCTCATAACTTTCCTTCCAAAGAGTAAGCGTCTTTTAATTTCATGACTACAGTCACCATCTGCAGTGATATGGAGCCCCCCAAAATAAAGTCTGACACTGTTTCCACTGTTTCCCCATCTATTTGCCATGAAGTGATGGGACCGGATGCCATGATCTTAGTTTTCTGAATGTTGAGCTTTAAGCCAACTTTTTCACTCTCCTCTTTCAATTTCATCAAGAAGCTTTTTAGTTCCTCTTCACTTTCTGCCATAAGGGTGGTGTCATCTGCATATCTGAGGTGATTGATATTTCTCCCTGCAATCTTGATTCCAGTTTGTGCTTCTTCCAGCCCAGTGTTTCTCATGATGTACTCTGCATGTAAGTTAAATAATGTGACAATATAGTCTCCATGGATACATGTGTATGTATGTGTATGGCTGAGTCCCTTCGCTGTTCACCTGAAACTTCCACAACATTGTTAATCGTTTTTACCCCAGTACAAAATAAAACATTTAAAGCTTGGGGAAAAAAAATAGTCAATTTGAGACTATGAAAAAAAACCCAAAACCTACTCTCTTATGTCAGGAACAGGGGTTTTATGTTGTTTTCAGTATTACCAGTTACCCAAATCTTACTATGCCCTGAGAGTAACTGTGATAAGACGTTTACATAGACCCTCTCATTTCCTTATTAACTTTATCAGGTGGGTAGTATCTTTATCCCAATAAAATAGGTGAACAGAATAGAGCTTGAGAGTCACTAAGTAACTTACCCAAGGTCAGGTACACATGGTGAGAGGCAGAGTCAGAGTTAGAGCTTGGACTCTCTGGTCAGAATCAACCTTAGGGTGGTTATTCTGCCTTTTCTATGTTGATTCGTATTGGGAATTCTCTTTTGGGAGATCTTCCAGAATATATCTTTCCATTACTTCAGCCTTGGTTTACCATCTTCAAAAGGGTTCATACAAAGAAATGAATTATTATAAAATATGACTAGAGCAAAGAAGGTCTTTTCCATTTTAATAAAAAATGTTTATCAAATTTCAGACCTTTATATGCCTTTGTGCAAATCTGCATGTCTGACACTAATAACTTGAATGTGAATATTTTCAGAGTACCACAGGTTAGCTATAGGAAGATGGGTCAGATTTTTCCTGAAAGGAGCCCTTTGACTGAGAATTCCACAACCACTGTATTTCTATCAGGAGGACAGGAATGGCTTATTGGTCCTTAAATTATATCTAAGGCTATTGTTAGCAAACTTTCTTTGGTTATTGTATGCAGATGCTAAGAAAACTTAGACTCTATTTTAACGAATCCCAGTGCTTGGGTGCTCAATCAGTCCAACTCTTTGTGACCCCATGGACTGGGGCCCACCAGGCTTCTCTGTCCACAGGATGTTCCAGGCAAGAATACTGGAGTGGGTTGCCATTTCCTCCTCGCTGGGATCTTCTGGACCCAGGGATTGCACCTGCTCTCCTGCATTATACGCTGATTCTTTACCACTGAATCACTGGGGAAGTCCAGTGAATCCCAGAGTTTGTTGCTAAATATAATGCATTTTGTGTTCAATGTTTAAGAACATAAAATAGAGAAGGGATGAAGCAAATGGAAAAGTATAGTAATAGATGGAGTCTAGCAGGGGAGAAGGGAAAACTGGAGGGAGATACAGGTAGGATAACAAATCCTGTAAGAGGAAAAAAGGAAAATAAGAAGAATGTACACAGGAGCAAGTTCCTGGAAAAATGGAAGTTGGAGATCCAGTCCTAGCACATACCTGTGAGTAGCAGCAGCAGCTGGAGTGATGCAATTGTTGCTGTTGTCTAGTCACTGCGTTGTGTCCAACTCTTTGTGACCCCATGTACGGTAGCCTGTCAGGCTCCTCTGTCCATGGGATTTTTCAGGCAAGAATAC
Organism: Redunca redunca; assembly: GCA_006410935.1. Lineage (NCBI taxonomy): Eukaryota > Metazoa > Chordata > Mammalia > Artiodactyla > Bovidae > Redunca > Redunca redunca. The sequence goes on along the minus strand of SJYQ01005791.1, from coordinate 241,824 downwards.
AGGAGTGGGTGGTTTGCCATTTCCTCCTCCAGAGGATCTTTCTGACCTAGGGATTGAACCTGCATCTCCTGTATTGGCAGGCGGGTTCTTTACCACAGAACCACTGGGAAGCCCAGAGTGATGTAGAGACCAGGCTGATCAGAGGCACATGTCTGGGGCTTCCACGATAGTATGTATCATTTCTTAGGAGAACAGCCCTGAAATCAGGAGAGTCAACACCAGATACTACTAGGGTTCAATCAATTCCAATAATAAAGTTTGTCCACTGTCTTTGGTGTGAGAAAGACTGAACTAGCTGTGCACTAACACAATAACCAACAATCAGCCTCAGTTCATTTCCTCTCCTCAGTAGATTTGGCATTGGCAGCGCTTAATTCAACCCAACCTGTAAAGAGCAGAAAAACCTCAGTAGCTCAGTTCCAATCTGATCACGCATGGTGTACTCAAAAGCTATGGCTTAGCTATGTGTGTGTATGCTAAGTCACTTCAGTTGTGTCCGACTCTTTGTGACCCTATGGACCATCACACACCTGGCTCCTCTGTCCATGGCTTAGTTACCTAGTGACAATTTAGATTGGCATCTCCAAGCTTTGTAACTAATTCCTGGGCCAGCATTCTACTTTTCACCTGTAGAATTCTGCTCCTTACCTGTGTGTGTGTGTGTCTGTGTGTAGAGGTTACCAGGGAGAAGAGAAAAGTAGGGAGAGGACAAGATAGAGGTAGTGGAATAAGAGTTACAAACTAGCCTGGATAAAATAAATTAGCTACAAGGATGTATTTTGCAGCACAGATAATATAGCCAATATTTTATAACAACTTTAAATGGAGTATAATCTATGAAAATTTTGAATCACTATGTTGTACACCTGAATTTAATACAATACTGTATATCAACTGTATCTCAATTAAAAAACACATAAAATTTACCATCTTAATAATTTTAAAAAGTCCAGTCTAGGAGCATGAAGTCTATTTATGTTGTATAACAGATCTCTTGAACTTTCTCATCTTGAAAAACTGAAACTCGGTACTCATTCAGATGAATTCCTCCTTCCTCTGCCCCCCGGCCCTTGGTAACCACATTTCTACTTTCTGTTTCTATGACTTTGACTGCTTCAGATATGTCCTAAGAATGGATTCACGGTGTTTCTGCATCCTAGCAGTATAGGGAGTGCTGATGAAAACTGAGGCAGAAAAGGGGTCAGAAACTCAATGTCTCAGGAAACAGCGCACATGGGAGAATTCTAGGCTTCCATGCCAGTACATCTCACTTAGAAATAAAGAAAGTAGCTTTCAGCAAGTCCTCTGGTTTATAGAAAGACAGTCTTATAACAAAGGACTGGGTCTTTTCTCCAGTGATCCGACTGTGTCTTGTAGCTCAGATCTCAGGTCACCTTGTATTAATACATTACCCAGAGATTTTGGGAGTCATCACCATCTACTTCCAACATGGAGACACGTGTGCTTCATCAAATTCCATGGAAGGAGGTATACTGGAAGGGAAGAAAGAACATAGATTCTGAAGTCTACACTTTAAGAACACTAATTTTAGTCCATTGCTTTAAAACTTGGGTAAATCATTTATGTTCTTTAAATTTCAGCTTTCTCTTTTGTTAAATGAGGATGATCCTACAAACTACAATTTTGGGGTGAGGATTTAATGAGAGTAATTGTAGCAATTTTTTAAAGTGTTATAGAAACATTGACTGCCTGTGTTCAGTCTCTCAGTCATGCCTGATTCTTTGTGACTCCATGGACTGTAGACTGCCAGCCTCCTCTGTCCATGGGATTTCCCAGGCAAGAATACTGGAGTGGGTTGCCATTTCCTTCTTCAGGAGATCTTCACAACCCAAGGATAGAATTTCCTGCATCTCCTGCATTGGCAGACGGATTCTTTACCACTGAGCCACCTGAAAAGCCCAGAAACATTGAATACATTCATTCATTTTAGTATCAGTATAATAGCATTTCTAGCAAATATCTGAACTTGTGTTTTAGCTGCTTCTCTCCTCTTTATAACTCTAATGGGAGCAAGTTTCTTTATCAGATCTCCTTCAGGGTTCTGAAAAGTAAATTCTCTCCTTTCTATAAAGAAAAAAACTGCCTGTAGCCTTCATGGGGTTTATAGTTACTTTGAATACAGATTAGTTATTTGAGATTTATCAACTAGGGAGAATGTATGTGGCTGGTCAGAGATTGCTACTTTTCCCTGGATATGCATTTTTCACACTCCTTCTTTACATTGATGTAAACCTGTTAGGTTCAGCAAACAGAATTGATTGTTGTAGACTGTTTTATTTTTCCTGTGTTGCTGATTTGTGAGCATGCTTTAAGATGAAAAAAGCATGAATAATAACTTCCTTAAAAGGGTGTGGCATCCAATTTAGATATTTTGTCCTGATTTTAAAGCTGGTTGGTGTAGTGCTACTAAAATTTTGTTCAATTCGTTTTCTTTTCTTATCTTTTTAATTTATTTTTAGTCTGTGCTAGGTCTTCATTACGTCTCATAGGCTTTCTCAAGTTGCGGAGCACAGGCTCTAAGTTACACAGGCGTCTGTATTTGTGGTGTTCCTCTTTTTGGTGGCATGTGGGATCTTAGTTCCCCAACCAGGGATCCAACCTGAGTCCCCTGCATTGGAAGATAGATTCTTAACCACTAGACCAGCACGAAAGCCCCATTTTCTTTTTGAAAACTTGTTCACATATTGTTTCGAGTGCCTTTACTTTAGCAAAAGGGAAGGAGTAGGAGAGCCTTAGAATATTTGAGAAAGAAAGCCTGTAACATACAACATACTGTATCAAACTATTTTACATAAATGACACAAGCATTATGAATTCTACAGAAATGAATATTAAAAAAAAAAAAGCGTGGACTTCCCTGGTGGCCCAGTAGATAAGAATTTGCCTGCCAGTGCAGGGGACACAGGTTTGATCCCTGGTCCAGGAAGATTCCACATGCCTCAGAGCAGCTAAGCCCATGCACCACAACTACTGAAGCCTGCTTGCCTAGAGCCTTGCTCAGCAACAAGAGAATCCACCACAGTGAGAAGCCTGAGCACCACAATGAAGAGTAGCTCCCACTCACTGCACCTAGAGAAAGCCCACGCAAAGCAACCAAGACCCAGCACAGCCAAAGATAAATACATGAAATTTTTAAAAAGGTGTTATATAATAAGTTTATCTTCCATGTTAAAAAAACAGACACAAAAAACCACACAGAACTTCCAATTTTTAGGTGGACACATAACTGCCCAAGAGTATTGTGTCTGGCTTTGGTAAGGGGCTGAGTTATGGTCAATTGACATTATACCACTCTACATTTTTTTGCAAGCAAAAAAAGTTAATACAGGCAATTCACCTTTTTCAAAGTAATTGAAGAAGGGGATTGCAGGAGGCTGCCATTTGAATTCCTGAGTTTCAAAACACTTGATCATTGCTTCAGTACATCTTGTAGCATGAAGGAGAAGTCAAGTGATGATCCTGGGCCCCTGATGACTATGGGGTTATCAAACTGGACCCATGGGTTGCTCCCCTCTTTTTTTATTTAACTTTTTGGTGGCACCAGAAACCATTCGAGATCTTAGTTCCCCCATTAAGGGTAGAACCTGTGCCTCTCACAGTGGAAGCTCAGAGTCATAACCACTGGTCTGCCAGGGAAGTCCTGGGCTGCTTTTCTGAGGCATGGTTATGGACAAGGGAAATAAAGTTCTTTCCTGTTTATGTCACTATTGCTTTGGGTTTTTTGTCACTCAGAATGGAACCAATTCGGATCTGATTCAGGTTGATTGTGATCATAAGTATTATCAGCTTTACTCATCAGTTCAGTTCAGTTACTCAGTTGTGTCCAACTCGTTGCAACCGCATGAAGCACAGCATGCCAGGCCTCCCTGTCCATCACCAACTCCTGGAGTCCACCCAAACTCATGTCCATTGAATCAGTGATACCATCCAACCGTCTCATCCTTGATCATCCTCTTCTCCTGCCCTCAATCTTTACCAGCATCAGGGTCTTTTCAAATGAGTCAGCTCTTCGCAGCAGGTGCCCAAAGTATTGGAGTTTCAGCTTCAACATCAGTCCTTCCAAATAACACCCAGAACTGATCTCCTTTAGGATAGACTGGTTGGATCTTCTTGCAGTCCAGGGGACTCTCAAGAGTCTTCTCCAACACCGCAGTTCAAAAGCATCAATTCTTCAGCACTCAGCTTTCTTTATAGTCCAACTCTCACATCCATACATGACCACTGGAAAAACCATAGCCTTGACTAGACAGACCTTTGTTGGCAAGGTCTCTGCTTTTTAATATGCTGTCTAGGTTAGTCATAAATTTCCTTCCAAGGAGTAAGCGTCTTTTACTTTCACGGCTGCAATAACCATCTACAGTGATTTTGAAGCCCCCAAAATAGAGTCAGCCACTGTTTCCACTGTTTCCCCATCTATTTCCCATGAAGTGATGGGACCAGATGCCATGATCTTAGTTTTCTGAATGTTGAGCTTTAAGCCAACTTTTTCACTCTCCTCTTTCACTTTCATCAAGAGGCTCTTTAGTTCTTCTTCACTTTCTGCCATAAGGGTGGTGTCATCTGCATATCTGAGGTTATTGAATTTCTCCCAGCAATCTTGATTCCAGCCTGTGCTTCTTCCAGTTGAGCTATTTCGTATCCTAAAAGATGATCCTGTGAAAGTGCTGCACTCAATATGTCTGCAAATTTGGAAAACTCAGCAGTGGCCACAGGACTGGAAAAGGTCAGTTTTCATTCCAATCCCAAAGAAAGGCAATGCCGAAGAATGCTCAAACTACTGTACAATTGCACTCATCTCACATGCCAGTAAAGTAATGCTCAAAATTCTCTTCAGCAATACATGAACCATGAACTTCCAGATGTTCAAGCTGGTTTTAGAAAAGTCAGAGGAACCAGAGATCAAATTGCCAACATTCACTGGATCATCGAAAAAGCAAGAGAGTTCCAGAAAAACATCTGTTTCTGCTTTATTGACTATGCCAAAGCCTTTGACTGTGTGGATCACAATAAACTGTGGAAAATCCTGAAAGAGATGGGAATACCAGACCACCTGACCTGCCTCTTGAGAAACCTGTATGCAGGTCAGGAAGCAACAGTTAGAACTGGACATGGAACAACATACTGATTCCAAATAGGAAAAAGAGTACGTCAAGGCTGTATATTGTCACCCTGCTTATATTTTTACTCATAGTATTACTTTAAAAACATCCATACCACACATGGTGATCTGTGCCTAGCACATCATAAAACACAGAAGGTATTCATATGTTGATGTGGTAAACACTGCTGGCCCTCACTAAGAAGCAGAATTTGCTTGAACATTTAAAACAGAAATAGATGCCACTTGGGGGTACTGGCTACTTAGTGAATAGAAGAGTCAAACAGAGGACAATGAGCTAACCTAGAGATTATCAACAGCTGCTACCACTGCTGGGCTGAAAGGACAGAAGGAGGCAGTGGTACAGACTGTGTTATTGTTTCCATTTTTATTCACTGTTCTCCCCAGAAGAGGGTCATACATCCATCCCACGTTGTTGACACGTGGCTTGCTTTGGCTGATAAATGTGAGTAGAAGTGACACATCCTACTTCTAAGGTGAGTTATCTGATACTCAAGGAAGACAATATGTGTGCACAAAGCCTTTCTTTTTTTGTTCGTGTATAAATTTATTTTTGGCTGTGCTGGGTCTTTGTTGCTGCATGTGGGCTTTTTCTAGTTGTGGCGAGCAGGGGCTACTCTCTAGTTGCAGCGCACAGGCTTCTCCTTGCCATGGCTCCTCTTATTGTGGAGATCAGGCTCTAGAGCACAGGCTCAATATTTATGTTGCATAGGCTTAGCCACTCTGGCGCATGTGGGATCTTCCCTGACCAGGGATAGAACCCATGTCTCTTGCACTGGCAGGCAGATTCTTGACCACTGGACCACCAGGCAAGTCCCTCAGGGGCTTTCTAACAAGTAGGCAGCTTGGTAAAAGAGGAAGCACTGGGCTTGGAATCAGGACATCTGCTTTCAGTTCTAGGCCTCGGGCCAGTAACTGGGCTTTGTGTGTGCTCAGTCGCTCAGTCATGTCCAACTCTTTTGCATCCTCACGGACTTTAGCCCATCAGGCTTCTCTGTCCATGGGATTTTCTAAGTAAGAATACTGGAGTGGATTGCCATTTCCTTCTCCAGAGGATCTTCCCCGCCCAGGGATCGAACCCGTGTCTCTTGCACTTCCTGTGTTGGCAGGCAGATTCTTTACCCCTTAGCCACCTAAATGACCACTGGGCTTCACTTGATGTCAACTTCTTCATTGGATGAATGGTCTCAACCATGGGTTTATAATGATCTCTCAGCATCTTTTCATCCTGCCTTAATATACTCTGGATCAACCATCATTAATAATTCCTCAGTTAAAAATCTTCCAGTTATAAATTCATTAAATTGTATACTATTCATTTGCTGGGCTTTCCTGATGACTCAGTGGGTAAAGAATCTGCCTGCAATGCAAGAGACACAGGAGTGCAGATTGGATCCCTGGGTGGGGAAGATGATTTGGAGGAGGAAGATGGCAACCCACTCCAGTATCCTTGCCTGAAAAATTCCATGGACAGAGGAGCCTGTAGGCTATAGTTCAAAAGGTTGCAAAGAGTTGGACATGACTGAGTGACTAAGCACACACATTTGCTAGCAATGGAATAATACCCGCCAAGTTTATGCATTGCAGCATTGGTTTTAATATCAAAATATTACTGAATATGAGTGTTCATTCCGGTGTGGGTTGATCCCTTATATTATAGTACATCATCCATCCTCTATGTCCTAATAAAGGGTAATTTCCAAGATATTGTTAGATGAATTAAAAACAATCTGTAACAACAACAACAAAAACCCAGTTCCTTAAAGGAAAACATCTTGTGCCTAGATCGAGTACTTTTCTTTCCTGTACATGTCCCTTTGACTAATCATTATTTTTGTCCTGGTACTTATCTATCAACTGGGTTTTTTTTTCCCCCCTCCTAAGAATGAATATTTCCTCCATGAACTAAAGCTGTGCAAAGTCTACTCATTCCAGTTTTTACTAAAACAATTACACTAGCTGGAAAGAGGAGTGTTGGTTTCAGAAGTGACTTAGCACGTGCAGAAAAACCATCATCACTTAAGGACCTCACAGGAACACAGATCCTTTCAAGTGGTGTTAACTGTTTTGATGGAGAAATTTTCAAAATGCAGCTGTAATGCACTTTTAAAGTCCCCACCCCCAACTCCAGCTACATTTCAAAGTTGCCAGTTGGGCTTGTCAGCTGCCCTGTCATCACCTTCTTTTCCTGTTCTTCAGTGGGAAGAAGATCATATTTCACTTGAGTTATGCCAACTGGACTTTCTGAACTAGGACAACAAGGCCATCTCTGGTAGTTTTAAATCTTACACACCATTGTGATAACAGTGGAGGTTGGAAGTGAGGAGTTTTTTTTTTTTTGGCTGTGCCACACAGAATGTTGAATCTTAGTTCCATGACCAGGGATTGAACCCATGTCCCCTGCATTGGGGTCTTAACCACTGGACTACCAGGGAAATCCTAAGGAGTACCATTTTAAATGAGGACCAGTAAGATAAAGACCTGTGGTGCTTTCCGAATCACCACATCGATGTAAGGTAGTGGTGTGCTTAGAACGCATCCTGTTAGCCACTTCTGAAGTGTAGAGTCTTGGCAACTGGGGATGCGAGGAAGACCCCTCGAAAAACATTAACCCTGTGACAGCTCATAAAACTAGCCATAACAATAAATACTTATAAAAGCTGTTTCAAGTGAGAAAGCATCGAGCTTCCAACTTGGTCAGTGAGTAACTCAGCCCTAAAACGTGTTCTGCCTTCACGTTTCCCCCAGCCTTGGCAAAAGGCTGCACCCACGATCTGTGTGGGCTTGAGTTTTCATCTTCAAGGCCACCTGGCCAGATGCAGGACAGGGCTTCTGGCTCCCTCACACTGCTTGGGATGACAACACACAAACACATGAATGGTAGAATGGAGCGGAACCCTGAGGGAAGAAGGCAGAATGGAGTGGAGCCCTCATAGAACCTGCCTGGCTGACACAACCCTACGTCCCATCTCTCCAAGGAACTGTCCTGTGATCTCTTACCAGACCTTCTGACTGGTGGCCATGCTGACTTCTAAACAAATGGCCATGACTGGGGCATGTGGGGACTTCCCTCCATTACCCTCTAACAGGGCCTGGCTTTATTCTTCTGTATGGCCATAGGCTTATCCTCTGTGCTGGTCCCTCTGAGTCAGCTGCAAGGGGTAGGATGGCAGAAATTTCTTTCAGGTTGGGTATTTAGCACAACCGTGTCTGGTAATCTAGTATTTGGGCTTCTATGAAAATGGATATTCCACAGTTTGCTGGCTGAGTTGAGTGTTCTTAAACTAACACATACAAAATGAAAATATGGCCTTCTCTACCTTCAACAAGGGAAGAGGATGGCTTTTGATACCATTTCTCACATTTCCTCCACAGACAGGCTTACATGTCATTGTTTCCATTTCTTTTAAACTTAGAAATTGTACAAGTAGGGACTTCCCTGGTGGCTAAGACGCCACGCTTCCAATACAGGGGCATGGATTTGATCCCTGGCTGGGAAACTAGATCCCACATGCCACAGCTAAAACCTGGCACAGCCAAATAAATAAATATTAAAAAAAAAACAGTACAAGTAACATTTGCATTGTGTATTCATGTCCTGTTGGTGCTGTAACAAATTACCACAAATATTAGTGGCTTAAGATAACACATCTTTGCTATCTTCCAGTTCTGCAAAGTCCCTTTTGCCTTGTAAGGTAACCATTCTAGGCTCCAAGCATTAGGAAATGAACATTTTAGTTCTGCCTATGACACATGGTAAAAAAAAAAAAAAAGTCAAAAAGTCATAAAATAAAAAGTAAAATAACCTCCAGAAAATTTTAACAGTTCCTATTATTACTTCATCTGCTTGTTTGCTACTAAACTCTAAATAATATGATTATATATTTCTATTTTTGATTTATTAACTTTAAAAATGTCTATTGGCTCCCTGAATTTAACACACTCACCTTTCTTCTCTTGCCCCTCAGCACTCCCTCACCTGCTAACTTTATATATTAACTTTGAACTTTGACACTGTTTACTGATTGCCCTAATATAAGATGCAACAGTTATTGTACCTATGTCTTCCTCCATTTCCTCTCCTACTCCCTTATGCTGGGCTTGTCAGTGATATAATTAGTTTTCCATAGTCGGGGATTATTTTCCTGAAATTTGAATTAAGTCTTCTATATTCTTTGACTATATGCTGTGCTGTGCTTAGTCGCTTAGTTGAGTCTGACTCTTTGCAACCCCATGGACTGTAGCCCACCAGGTTCCTCTGTCCACGGGGATTCTCCAGGCAAGAATACTGGACTGGGTTGATATTTCCTCCTCTAGGGGATCCTCCCAACTCAGGGATCAAACCCAGGTCTCCTGCATTGCAGGTGGATTCTGTACTGTGTGAGCCACTAGGGAAGACCATGCTTTGACTATAGATTAATTCTAACATTAGACATCAATAGCGAGTCCAATATAATGGGTATGAAGGTATTAGTCATTGAAGAATGAAACAGGGTGATTGGGCCTATAGAAAAGGGACTTCCCTGGTGACCCAGTGGCTAAGACTCCTCACTCCCAGTGCAGGGGGCCCAGATTCGATCCCTGGTCAGGGAACTAGATCCCACATGGCATGAACTAAGAGTTCTCATGCTGCAACTAAATATCCTGCCTGCTTCAACTAAGACCCAGCACAGCTAAATAATTAAAAAAGAAATAAGAAAAAGTAAAGGAAATTCAGTCACACCTCCCTGAACCTGTACCTCTTGAGGAAAAGATTCTAAGTATCAAAGTTAAGGGAATCTTTTTTTCCTCCATCAAATACTCAAAATCGGTCCACAAGTTAATTTGCTTCCCATTCTTGCCTACATCTATCCTATTCCCCTCCCAGAATAAAAATTCATATTATTTTCTTAGGTATTCTTCTAGAGTTTCTCTAGGAATATTAATAATGTATAGTTATCTCCTTTCCTTACACAAAAGGCAGTATACTATACACCATTCTTACGCTATTCTGTACTATTACAGGGTGGCTTGTGTTCCTGAAAAAGATATGTTGAGGCCCTCACCTCAAGTACCTACAAACAGGACCTTATTTGTATGCATGGTGTTTGAAGACAAAACTAAGTTAACACAAGTCCTTTCTCTCCTCCTTGGTTCTAGAATAACCCTGAGATCACCTCTTAGGACTCGTTGCCTTTTTAATTTATCTTCCGTGAGTGGTTAAGTCGCTTCAGTCGTGTCCAGCTCTTTGCGACCCCATGCACTGTGGCCCGCCAAGCTCGGTCCATGGGACTCTCCAAGCAAGAGTGGGTTGCCATGTCCTCCTCAAGGGGATCTTCTCAACCCAGGGATCGAACCCATGTCTCTTATGTCTCCTGCATTGGCAGGTGGCTTCTTTACCACTAGCATCACTTGGGAAGCCCTAATTTATCTTAGCCACTTAAAAGAAATAGTTAAGTTAATTTTGGGCTGTGCTGGGTCTTTGTTGAGGCATCTGGGGGCTACTTTCCAGCTGTGGTGTCTGAGCTTCTCATTGTAGCAGCTGCTCTTGTTGTGGAGCATGGCTTCCAGAGAACAGGCTCAGTAGTTGTGGCACAGGGTCTTAGTTGACCTGAGGCATGTGAAATCTTCCTGGACCAGGGATCAAACCCATGTCCCCTGCACTGGCAGGTGGACGCTTAACCAACTGACCACCAGGGAACTCCTTAGAGCTGATTTTTAACCTTTAGCTGCAGTGGCTGTGCTGCTGAGTGTATGTACATATGATGTTGTACATGCCCTTGGATCCCCACAGTTTGGTCTTCTTCTCAGCTACCCCATTATAGTATGATGAGTTAACAAGTTGGTGACCTGCACAAAGCAAGACACAGCTATTTTATCTCTTGCCAGACATTGTCCATCTTGGTGCGATGCTGTACAGGTCTCTGTAAAAAGTTCTTGCTGTCTCAGCAGCCAATCAAGGCCATTTTTTTCTGGGCTTTTCTTTTCTTTCTAATTAAGGTGTGAAAAAGTTGCAGGTTCAGTTAAAGCTCCTGATGAAGAAACACAATGGGATCTTTTTTTCAGTTTTAAAACCTGCATATTTTCATTTCAAACAATGTAGCTAAAACTTTATGTAAGTGCCTCTTTTTTCCCTTTTTGGCTTAATGAATATCATCTATTCAGTATGAAATCTTTATACTATATGTTCCAATTGTTAAGAATAAGTGTACAGGGACTTCCCCAGTGAGTCAGTGGTTAAAAATCCACCTTGCAATGTAGGAGACATGGGTTTGATCCCTGGTCCAAGAACTAAGATCCCATACGACACAGGGAACTAAGCCCACTTAACACAACTAATGAAGGCTTCTCACCTGCTGGAGTCCAGCTCCAGCAGCCAGGGAATCAGCCTGAAGGGATGAGCGGTGTCGGAGAAGAATGATGTAGCCTCTGACTTGAGGTACGGGACTACATGTTTATTTCAAGCATCAGGTCTTCTTTTATACTTTGACAAAAGCATTAGGTCAGAGGTTTGACATTTTCAGTTCCCCCTCACCCAGATTTATTGTCTCATTGTTGCCCTTCAAACAGAGTTCCTGCTTCAGTGATTATCTCAGAATTGTGTTTACTTGTGATTATATTGTAACTCATGCTTATGTCTGGGCTGCATACCACGTTCCTCAGTTTATTTCTTATCTTTCTAAATCCTGCTTGCCCCTAGTATCCTAAGCTCACTATCTCCTAAAAAGGCTTCTAACTATTCTTAATTATTCCTAAACCCTAAACTTAGCAAGCTTCCTTTGCCATAAACCTTTCCCTCACAAACAGGTCTCAGATAACAATCCTTCCCATGGCCTCAAGCTGCAGTCTACTTGCTCATCCTGGGACATTCTTTGTAAAAATCCTTGAACAAATGTCAATGGTTACTTTATAGATTATTTTCTGGGTACAACTACAGAAGGCTTTGTGTTTTCTCATGCTTCTCTCAAGAATAATAAGCACCTTAATATTCTTTCCAGCCAGTTCAACCGAAGAAAGGAAAGAACAAGTCAGGATCATAAAATCTAACTCCTTCATCCCAGGACCGTGCCTGCGGGATGAGGAGAGGGGGTTAGGGCCGTGCCTCCAGTTTGTCAGTAATGCTTAACTCGGCTCCCAACACTCTCCCTAGAGCCTGTGCTCCACAGCAAGCTGCTGCTGCTGCTAAGTCACTCCAGTCGTGTCTGACTCTGTGAGACCCCATAGACGACAGCCCACCAGGCTCCCCCATCCCTGGGATTCTCCAGGCAAGAACACTGGAGTGGGTTGCCATTTCCTTCTCCAATGCGTGAAAGTGAAAGTGAAGTTGCTCAGTCGTGTCTGACTCTTAGCATCCCCATGGACTGCAGCCTACCAGGCTCCTCCGTCCATAAGATTTTCCAGGCAAGAGTACTGCAGTGGGTTGCCATTGCCTTCTCTGGCTCCACAGCAAGAGAAGCCATCAAAATGAGAAGCCCTCACAATGAGAAGCCCACACACCACAGTTAGAGAGTAGCTCTGCACCGCTTGCTGCAACTAGAGAAAAAGCCTGCACAGCAACAAAGACCCAGCACAGCCAAAAATAAATAAATAAAATAATAAAATTGTAAAACAGAATGAAATACTACTGTCATTGTAAAACATAAAACAATCTTGCGAAGAATAATCCTGTACATATGTCATTTGATAAGAGTGTAGGGAATTCCAGGGTAGTCTAGTGAATGGTACTTGGCGCTTTCACTGCTGGGGCCCAGATTCAATCTCTGATCAGGGAAATAAGATCCTGCAAGCCATGCGGCAAGGCCCCTTAAAAGAGTGTAGCTATATCTGTAGGATAAATTTCTAGAAGTGGAAGTGCTGAGGCAAAGGGTGAATACATTTATAGTTGTAAACTATATTTACAACTATTAAAAGAATTCACTCATATTTTCTTTTAACGATTTGGTATTTTTTTACATGTAAATTTTGATCCACTTGAAATTTAACCTGGTATATAGTGGGAGCTTTCTTTCTTTTTAATTTTTCACACTTTATTCCTTATATTGATTTAGTTTTCTTTTTAAGTGTGAGCTTTTTGTACAACTTTCCTCTTTCCAAAATCTCTCCTCAGTTGTCTGAATACCATGTGTTGATATGAGATTTACTTTTATCACATACTAAATTCCCACATATATTTTGGTTAGTGTCTGGGCTTTCTATTCTGTTCTATTTATTTATTTATGTCTCAACACCAAAATATCTTAGTTTTTGTTATTTCAATAATATATTGTAAATTTAGTAATGCAGTTCAATGTTCTTTTTAATTTCAAAAATGTCCTGCTCTTACTTTATTTTATTTTTTTTGGCCATGCCACACAGCTTGCAGAATGTGGGATCTTAGTTCCCCAAATCTGTGCCCTCAGCAGTGAAAGTGTGGAGTTTTAACCATTGGACCAGAAGGGAATTCACGACTCTCTTTTTCTTATTTAACATATATATACTTGAGAATCTGCTTCTGTTTGTTTAATAAACAAACAGATATTTCCATCTTTGGCCACTACATTCACTTTTTTAGGACTCAGACACTTTAAGGTATTCCTTCCATATGGTGATAGAGGTATCAGAAACCCAAACTTTAATGTACCTCTCTTTTTTCCCTAGGGTGAGAGTATCCTAAGATACTCCTTAGACTCTGACATGACCCACTTCTGCCAGAAACCCCGAATCCTCCAGTCTGAATTCTACAACTGTCACAGTTCAGGCTTGAGCAGGACCTTGATAACATATTCATTTATACTTTCAGTATTTGTTTTTGTTGAGTCACTCAGTTGCAACCCCTTGGACTGTAGTGTGCTAGGCTTCCCTGTCCTTCACCACCTCCCTGAGTTTGCTCAAACTCATGTCCATTGAATCAATGATGCCACCCAACCATCTCATCCTCTGTTGTTCTCTTCTCCTTCTGCCTTCAATCTTATCCAGCATCAAGGTTTTTTCTAATGAGTCAGTTCTTCACATCAGTGGCCAAAATATTGGAGTTTCAGCTTCAGCATCAGTCCTTCCAATGAATATTCAGGGTTGATTTCCTTTAGGATTGACTGATTGGGTATCTTTGCTGTCCAAGGGACTCTCAAGAGTCTTCTCCAACACCACAGTTCAAAAGCATCAGTTCTTCAGTGCTCAGGCTTCTTTATGATCCAGCTCTCACATCCATACATGGCTACTGGAAAAACCATAGCTTTGACTAGATGGACCTTTGGTGGCAAAGCAATGTTTTTGTTTTTTAATAAGCTGTCTAGGTTTGTCATAGCTTTTCTTCCAAGGAGCAAGCATCTTTTAATTTCATGGCTGCAGTCACCATCTGAAGTGATTTTTTCAGTATTTGTTAGTACCTTCTCAAATATCCAAAAATAATGTTAATTAAATAAGAAATGAAGCCCCCCTGTAGGGCTTCCCAGGTGGTAAAGAACACGCTTGTCAATGAAGGAGACATAAGAGACATGCATTCAATCCCTGGGTGGGGAAGATCCCCTGGAGGAGGGCATGGCAACCCACTCCAGTATTTTTGCCTGGAGAATCCCATGGACAGAGGAGCCTGGAGGGCTACAGTCCATAGGGTTGAAAAGAGTCAGATGTGACTGAGGATGCACACAATGTAGTTTTGGTATCTATTAGTAATTCTTTGTTTTAATCAGCAGCAGCAACAGCTTAGCTGACAACCAGCATCAACCACCAGACAAGAGAGTGATGGCTGAGCCCTTAGGCTTCATGTCTTCCATTCAAGGATCCCAGACATCACAGAGCAGAGACAAGCCTCCCATGGTGTGTGCTGAATTCCTGACCCATAGAATTCATGAACGTAGTAACTGGTTGTTCTCTGCCACTAAATTTAGGGGTAATTAGCTACGCAGCATAATAAACAGAACAGTAATATTCTTTTTTTCTAAGTCATTAGAGAATAAATTAAAGACACGATGCCCTTTACCTCTTAATGTTTCCTAAAAACAAAGACCGACTCCTGTATAACCACAGGGCAACCATCAATCAGGAAATTAACATCCACAGATCTCATTCAAACGTCACTGATTGTCCTATGATGTCCGTAGAGGTTCAGGATCTAGTCCAAAATCATATGTTGCTTTTGGTTGTTTTAGTCTCTTTCATCTGGAACCATTCTTCCGTCTTCCATTGGCTTTTCTGGCCTTGACAATTCTGAAAAGTATAGGCAACTTACTTTGTAGATGTCCTTTGGTTTTGGTTTATCTACTATTTCCTCATGATTACATTCAGATTGAGGAGAGCATGGTTACCCACTCCAGTATTCTTGCCTGAAGAATCCCCATGGACAGAGGAGCCTGGTAGGCTACAGTCCATGAGGTCTCAACGAGTCGGACACAACTGAGCTACTAAGCACAGCATATTCAGATTATATAATATTTCCAGGAACATCACAAAAGTGATTCTGTGTTCTCCCTAATGCATTATATTACTCAGTTGCTCAGTCATGTCTGGTTCTCTGTGACCCCATGGACTGCAGCCTACCAGGCTCCTCTGTGCATGGGATTCTCCAGAAAGAATACTGGAGTGAGCTACCATTTCCTACTCCAGGGAGTGCACTGTATTAGGAGGCAGACAACTATTTTTCACTTGATTAAAATCATGCCTGCTTTATTTCTTTATTGTAAAGTTAATAAATGTTTTGTACTTAGTATTTTATATAAATGACCTGTCCTTCATGAAAATTTCCCCTACTAGTTTAGAATCTATTAGTAATTCTTTGCTCTAATCAGTTATTACTATAAGGGTTGCTAAATACAGATTTTCTAATTTCATTATTCTTTCTGCATTTATTAGTTGACATTCTTTTGTAAGGTGAAGTTTTCCTTTCATATACATGTACATGTCTTTCTTATGTATGTATGTCTCATGATTTCTATTCATGTATTATAATCTCTTAATCCCTTTTAATTTTAATTTTCAGATTGTCCCAAACTGGGTCAATGAGATAAGTTTCCCTCATTCTTTGGGCATTTCCTTTCTCCTTGGCACAAAATGATGTTCTAGATATAGCAGCAAACAATGGTCCATTGGCCAAATCTGGCCAACCATCTCTTTTTGTAAATGAAGTATGCATATTGTCTATAGTTACTTTCATACTCCTGAAGCTGAGTTGTATTTACTTTTTAAGAAACTGCCAAAAATATTTCCAAAGTTGTTGTACCATTTTACATTTTCACCTAGAATGCTAGAGTTCTAGTTGCTATGTATTATCGCTGACACTTGGTATGGTTAATCTTTTAAATTTTTAGACATACTAATGTGTATATGGATCTATTTCATTGTTTTTATTTCTTTATTAAAAAAATTTTTGGCTGTGCCACATGTGGGATCTTAGTTACCTGATCAGAGATCAAACCCTGTGTGTGCCTCCTGCACTGGAAGCCCAGAATCTTGACCACTGGACTGCCAAAGAAGTCCCTCCCTGTGATTTTATTTTCACTTTTCTCTGATGACTGATGATGTTGAGCATATTTTCATGTGTTGATCAGTCATTTGAATATCTACTTTTATGAAGTGTCTGTTAAAGTCTTTTTTTAAATGGGGTTGTTTGTCTTTTTATGATTGAATTGTAAGTTCTTTATATATTCTGATACAATTCCTTTGTTAGCTGTGTATTGTAAATGTTTTCTCCCATTCTGCAGCTTGTACTAGTTATCAACCCCAGGGGAGGACTCCAACTACATGGCCAACAGCAAAGATTAGCACTATGCAACTATTCAGAACAGAAGTCCAAAATTCTTCCCATTGCATCTTGTATCAGAGTGGCCAAGGAAGATAGCACTGGATGAAACAAAGCTTTATTACATAGAGATGAGGTAGAGTAAGGTTAGTTTTTTGGGGGGGTTATGTCACAAGGAATGGGGAATCTTAGTTCTTGGACCAAGGATCAAACACTCGCCTTCTGCAGTAGACCTTGGAGTCTTAACCACTAGACTACCTGGGAAGTCTAAGATGACCTTTAATTGTGTGCCTCATACCCCTGGCCAGTGGCTTGCTCTGGGGAGTGACACAGGGCAATTGACCTATGCTTACCCTTCTGGTGCCCCAGTTGAAGGAACTTTGTCTCTTTCCTGCAGAGGACGGATATAGTAATGGGATTGGGCAGCTGCCATCTGACACACATGCTTTAAACAGAGACAAAAGGACTCATTGAGCCAGAAACAAGGAATGATATTCCCACACAGAGCTTGGCACAGGTTGTATGGACTCTTTATCTCTTGGTAGGAAGTGTTTCAGGCCCCAGGCCCATTCTGAGGCAGCAGAGCAGGGGCCCTAAAACTGCGTGTGTGAGACAGCCTTTCCCAACACCTACAAAACAAAATGCACATTGTCTGTGTTGCCTCTTAGAGATGCAGCATGAGATGGTAGGGTAGGATGAGGATGTTGCTGTGTGCTGCGTCACTTCAGTCGTGTCCGGCTTTTTGCGACCCCAGGGACTGTAGCCCGTTTGGCTCCTCTGTCCATGGGATTCTCCAGGCAAGAATACTGGAGTGGGTTGCCATGCCCTCCTCCAGGGGACCTTCCCAACTCAGGGATTGAACCGGCTTTTCTTATGTCTCTTGCACTGGCAGGTGGGCTGCTCACCACTAGCGGCACCTGGGAAGCCCGTGTCCTTTCCATGTGGACAGACATGCCTGGCTGCAAGAGACCTGGAAATGGAGACGTCGGCTGCGTAGCTATGTCTTCAGCTAGAACTCAGGAGTCCTGTTTGGAAAGATATAGATGAGGGATGCTTGTCAGTCTCTGCCACGCTCACACATGAAACCTCTCTCCTATACCACATGAGTTTGGACATAGAACTCAGTGTGTTTCTGTGACTAACACACACACATAAATGCATGCACGCTTCCACAAAGCTTTTGTTGGTGGTCACAGACTAGTTGCTTTGGAACGATGGGTGACATTTAAGCAACAAAATTGAAAACATAATAGTAGAACTTCTTGTTCTTTAATTATTATAAAACTCAATTATATTGCAATGAAACTGGAGGAAAAAAATAAATAAAAATAAAAATATGACAACAGAAAAAATGAATTCAAAGGCTATTAAAATTATGAGTTTCTTTCATTCTCCTAGGTGTTTGTTTAATGCACAGAAGAAGAAGAAAAGGAATAGAAAGGGACTATACAATATAAAATGCATATTATTGAATGGTGAGAGTGAACATTTTATTTTTCTCTATTTTACAATTGTATTATTATAGAAATATATTTCATTCATAATCTGAGGAATATAAAAGATAAATTAACTAATCAATAATTCTTTTCTTGAGATTGGTGAGCATGTTTCATAAAGTATACCAGCCCAGCTTCCTATCTGCGTTTGTATACATGCCAAAATAGCAAAGATCAAGTAATAATCGTTATTATTCACTGAGTATTTGCTATGCTCTAGGCAATTCACTACATACTGTACATGAGTTAACTGATTCAACACTTGTAATAACCCTATAAGAGACATATTATTTTTTATTATTTCTGTTTTATAGATAAGGAACCTAAAGCACAGAGAGGTTAAGGTATTTGTGCAAAGCTCACACAGCTGATAATAATAATAACAGAATGCTTGCTATAAACACAGTTCTGAGTGTTTTATATGTAATAATACATTTAGTTCTCATCTGTGTGATAGATGGTGACATGGTCCCCATTCACAGATGAATAAACTGAGGCCCAGAATGGTTTAGTAACTTGCTTAGAGTTACACAGCTAGTAAGAGGTAAGGCTGGGATTTGAATCTGGACAGCCTGGGTCTACGTCTATGCTTGTAAACTTCACATTTTTTTACCTATTTTTTCTTAAATTTTTGTTTGTTTGTTTTTAAATTTTACATTCTTAAACATTATTATTCACAACCTGAACTTGTACGGTCAAGTTGATAAGCTGATCTTCTCAAACAAAGGGGTCCTGGCAGAGATTTCTTTTGAGAGTACTAATACTAGGGATAAGACCTGGTGAAGCTTCTGAGACTGTGGGGTCACTCTGTGTGTTAGGCCTGTGGATTTGAGTTCCACTGTGGAATCGAGCTGGGTGCATCCATTCACAGCAGGGTGGAAAGACTCCGAGGAGGGCAGGGTTTGAATTACAGCAACCTGAAAGTGAAGCGAGGCCTTTGCCTGGAAAGCAAACATCAGAATGCTTATTCAAAAAGCAAAGCCTGGATTTGTTGGGCTCTCTCGAGAGA
Organism: Redunca redunca; assembly: GCA_006410935.1. NCBI lineage: Eukaryota > Metazoa > Chordata > Mammalia > Artiodactyla > Bovidae > Redunca > Redunca redunca. Next base: position 222,487 of record SJYQ01005791.1, on the reverse strand, counting down.
TGCCATCATTATTGAAGGCCTTCTACCAGCTGGCTGCTTGTGCTCAGCAAAGCCTAATGATGCTGACAGGTCACATAAGCTTGCACTAATGGGCTCGTGTTTTATTTATTCAGGTGCTGATTTGACATTTCCAAGCCCCGATGAATCTATGGATTTGCAAATAACAGGGTCCTCTCTCTATATATGTGATGTTATCTATCCAAATGAAGGAAATGAGAGACAGGAAAGGCTAGATTCCCTGCAGATAACTCTCACAGTTTACAAGAAGAATTCAAATGTTACAAAAAGCATTAGCCAAAATTTAAAACACAAATCATCAGTCTTTAATATGATGTATTGTAAAGAAATTTCTGGCACTACAGGTCTCTCTTTAAGCGCCATACTTCCACACAGCGCCAACTAAATAATGTAACAGCATCTGGACTCCTTCTAAATCGAGTATGAAATTATGTATTTCTCCCATGACACAGATTAGACCAAAAGGCAACATTTCCTAACGTAAAAAATGAAGAGTAAATTAAGCAGTGGCTAAGAGAGTCTATTTTGTGCTTTTTTCCTTTTATTTTTAAAAACATCTTTAAAAAATATCTAGTTAAGTAAAATATACATACGGAAGAGTGAAGAAATCATAGATGTTTATTTTGACACATTTTTATGCAAACCCAAATAACCACCCAAATAACCACTTAGACACAAAACAAGAATGTCACTATGGCCTTAAAACCTTTATGCTCTCTTTAAATCCTCCTCTCCAAAATTAATCACTATCTTGACTTCTTTTAAAAATTTTTCTAATTTTAAAATATAGCATAGGGATTTCCCTGGTGGTCCAGTGGTTAAGACTTTCCCTTCCAATGCAGGGGGTGTGGGTTCAATCTCTGGTCAGGGGAGCTAAGATATCACATGCCTAACTGACAAAAAAAAGAAAACAAAAAATGAAACAGAAGCAATATTGCAAAAATTCAGCAAAGACTTTTAAAATGATCTACATAAAAATATATAGCACAGATACACATATAATATTAAACAATTATGTATAATAAAGAGTTATTATAAAGTGAACACTTGCAACTACCACCCATATCAAGGGATAAAACTTGACGAACCACCCAGAATCCACCACAGGCCCCATTTTTCTAGAGGGAAGACAGAGGCTTACCTATAAACAGGTAATATAACAATCATTTCCTTGCTTTGATTTATAGTTTTATAGTGATTTCTTGAGAGTCCCTTGGACTGCAAGGAGATCCAACCAGTCCATTCTGAAGGAGGTCAATCCTGGGATTTCTTTGGAAGGAATGATGCTGAAGCTGAAACTCCAGTACTTTGGCCACCTCATGCAAAGAGTTGATTCATTGGAAAAGACTCTGATGCTGGGAGGGATTGGGGGCAGGAGGAGAAGGGGACGACCCAGGATGAGATGGCTGGATGGCATCACGGACACGATGGACGTGAGTCTGAGTGAACTCCGGGAGTTGGTGATGGACAGGGAGGCCTGGCGTGCTGCGATTCACGGGGTCGCAAAGAGTCGGACATGACTGAGCGACTGAACTGAACTGAACTGAGTGATTTATATATATACACATATAAATATATACTCATGCAATACAGGACACCTGGGTTCAATTCCTAGGTCGAGAATATCCCCTGGAGAAGGAAATGGTAACCCACTCTAGTATTCTTGCCTGGAGAATCCCATGGACAGAGGAACCTGACAGGCTACATTCCATGGAGTCGCAAGAGTCAGACACGACTGAGCAACTAAACCACCACCGCCATATGTATATACACATACATATATATATACATTACATGTATAAATATATACACAACTATATATACAGTATATACACAACTAACGAGTTGTGTAGCCCTAAACAATAAAGTTTATTTTTGTCTGTTTTCTAAAAAAAATGTCACTTAAGCCTCTTTTAATGGAAAGATTGCCCCTCTATCATCATAATTACTTGTTCATTGTATCTGTTGGAGAAACTGGATCATTGTGTACATAGAGTTTCCTATTATGAAGTAATCTGACTCACAATTTCAAGCCTGAATATGTTCAAGCCTGTAGTTCCCAGTGCCAATTTATAGGAAATGCAGGGACTTCACTGGCAATCCAATGGCTAAGACTCTGAGCTCCCAATGCAAGGGGCCTGGGTTCCATTCCTGGTTGAGGACCGAGATCCCACATGCTGCAACTAAGAGTTCATATGCCACAACTGTAGATCCCGCATGTGGCAACTTAAGACTCAGTGCAGTCAAATAAACAAATATTAAAAATTATATGAAATGCAAAGGCCAGAGGGATTTATTAAAATACTCATGGAGATGCACTTAAGACCAATATCCAGTACAGCTTCTATAAACAAGTGATGAGAAATGCCTAATATTTTTTCTTTTGGAAAAACCAGTATTAAATATAAGGAATTAACTCTTTAGTGTCCTGCAAAGATAGACAAATTCCTAAAGAATCGTTATGAACCCATGTATTTAAACTGCACATTAGGGTGAAAATAATTACCTTAGAATTCTAGAAAATAGGCTGGCGCATTGAAGAATATATAAATTGGTTTTCAAAGTCTTTCCTAAACTAGTGTATTTTTTTCAGAGAGATAAACTTTCTTATTTATGGGTCATTGAAAGTATTTTAGTCTTTTTATCCTGATGATCATCTTGTCCATCTTCAAGTTACTCCTGTGTCCTTTTGATAATATTCTTGTGGTTTTGGTATTTTGTCTGCCGTGATGAGATGCACTAGGCTTGTTTTATATATTTCTTGCCCAAGTCTAGAATTAGCTATTTTTTCAAGAAGCTTTGGTTTCTTTAAAGTTGAAAGTGATGATGAAAGTGATATTTCATAATCATGTCTGGGGGTAGGTCACTGTTACTATGCATTTCATTAACATACATGAAAAAACCCTCATGTGTGTGCACTCAGTCGTGTCTGACTCTTTTCGACCCCATGGATGGTAGCCTGCCAGGCTCTTCTGTCCATAGGGTTTTCCAGGCAAGAATACTGGAGTTGGTTACCATTTCCTCCTCCAGGGGACCTTCTCAACCAGGTATCAAACTCATATCTCCTGTGTCTCCTGCATTGCAGGCAGATTCTTTACCACTGAGCCACCTAGGAAGCTCATTTAAAAAATCCTCACGAGGTCAAATTAATACTTTCAATTCAAATTCAGTTCTACAAAGTTTTCCCTTAACCTTTTCTGTCTTAAATCTGAAATCTTTTCTTCCAAACTAAGAGTAATTTTCAAGGATATTGAAGATGCCAGATATAGACTCTCACATGAGTACTTACTTTATCCCATCTAACTACATAATAGTCCCAGGTTAGAACAGCAATACTACTAGTACCAATATAATTAAAATTATTTTGTGCATCCGTTCTTTCTGTTTTCCTCCTATTTAGAACACAGTTATATAGCCAAGACATGGAAACAACCTAAATGTCACTGATAGATGAATAGATAAAGCAGATGTGGCATACAAATATAATTTTTAAATACATCAGTTCAGTTCAGTCGCTCCGTCATGTCCAACCCTTTGTGACCCCATGAATCACAGCACGCCAGGTCTCCCTGTCCATCACCAAATCCCGGAGTTCACTCAGACTCACGTTCATGAGTCAGTGATGCCATCCAGCCATCTCATCCTCTGTTGTCCCCTTCTCCTCCTGCCCCCAATCCCTTCCAGCATCAGCGTCTTTTCCAATGAGTCAACTCTTCTCATGAGGTGGCCAAAGTACTGGAGTTTCAGCTTTAGCATCATTTCTTCCAAAGAAATTCCAGGATTGATCTCCTTCAGAATGGACTGGTTGGATCTCCTTGCAGTCCAAGGGACTCTCAAGCGTCTTCTCCAACACCACAGTTCAAAAGCATCAATTCTTCGGTGCTCAACCTTCTTCACAGTCCAACTCTCACATCCATACATGACTACTGGAAAAACCATAGCCTTGACTGCTGCTGCTGCTGCTAAGTTGCTTCAGTCATGTCCAACTCTGTGCGACCCCATAGACGGCAGCCCACCAGGCTCCCCTGTCCCTGGGATTCTCTAGGCAAGAACATTGGAGTGGGTTGCCATTTCCTTCTCTAATGCATGAAAGTGAAAGTGAAGTTGCTCAGTTGTGTTCGACTCTTAGCGACCCCATGGACTGCAGCCCACCAGGCTCCTCCGCCCATGGGATTTTCCAGGCAAGAGTGCTGGAGTGGGGTGCCATTGCCTTCTCTGATAGCCTTGACTAGACGGACCTTAGTTGGCAAAGTAATGTCTCTGCTTTTGAATATGCTATCTAGATTGGTCATAACTTTTCTTCCAAGGAGTAAGCATCTTTTAATTTCATGGCTGCAATCACCATCTGCAGTGATTTTGGAGCCCCCCAAAATAAAGTCTGACACTGTTTCCACTGTTTCTCCATCTATTTCTCATGGAGTGATGGGACCAGATGCCATGATTTTAGTTTTCTGAATGTTGAGCTTTAAGCCAACTTTTTCACTCTCCCCTTTTACTTTCATCAAGAGGCTTTTTAGTTCTTCTTCACTTATTTAAATATAAAATTTGATTTGTTTTTTATTTATAAACATATATATACACACACATACACAATGGAATACTACTCAGCATAAAAAGAATGAAATAATGCCATTTGTGGCAACATGGATGGATCTAGAGATTATCATACAAAGCGAAGTAAATTAGAGAAAGACAAATACCATATTACTTATATATGGAATCTAAAATATGATACAAATGAGTTTATCTATGAAACAGAAACAGACTCACGGACATAGAGAACAGATGTGTAGTTAAAAAACCCAGGAGGTAGGACGACCCTGTTCTGTGCAGTATTCAGTCACTCAGTTGTGTCCAACTCTTTGCGATCCCATAGACTGTAGCCCACCAGGCTCCTCTGTCCCTGAGATTTCCCAGGGAAGAATACTGGAGTGGATTGCCATTTCCTTCTCCAAGGGATCTTCCCAACCCAAGGATCGAACCCAGGTCTCTTGTGTCTCCTGTTTTGGCAAGGCGGATTCTTTATCACGGTGCCACCTGGGAAGTCCCAAATAGTTTTATTACCCCTTCTTTTTTTTTTTTTCTCCTTTCTGCTAAAAAAAAGAACTTGTTCATATATTTTTAAATGGATGTGGGTGAGCATCATATATTTAGGGTATTTGGAGTCCACTAGATATGTTTAAGAATGATGTAATGGTTTAGTTTAAAATGTCAAAATTTACAGTAAGCCAGAAATTATATCTTTTGCAAGTATGTAAATTTACAGTGGAAAATTTAGATATCAGCTTAGAAATGTACAAGGGATATGTAGCTTTTAAAAATTGTTTCATGGAGTCCATTTCAAAACGTCTGAAGACCACTTGCCCATTATAGTGTGTTTGGGGATAGGGCTCAAAACTTCAATCCTCCATCCTAGTTCTCCTGAGAACCTGCTGTCACCCACCATCAGAATCTTGAAAAAAAATTTTTTTTTAATATATTTGGTTGCACTGGGTCTTAGTTGTGGCACACAGGATCTTCAGCAGCAGCATGTGAGATCTAGTTCCCTGACCAGGGATTGAACCTGGACCCCTGCATTGGAAGAATGGAGATTTAGCCACTGGACCACAAGGGAAGTCCACACCATCAGAATCTTAATACTTCCAATTCAGACACTGGTTTCCCAGAGTTTTTGTTGTGTAGTATCTCCAGATATTGCCAAGTTTCCCTCAGAGAGCAAAATACCCACAGATTAAAATCACTGGATTTGAAGTTTATCAGTTTTATTGATCTTTGCTAAATACCAGTTTAGCTCCATTGATTTAGATCATCGTGGTTTTTGTTTTGTTTTTGGTCTTCTGCATCTCTACTTGCTTCTCTCATAGCTCAGTTGGTAAATAATCCTCCTGCAATGCAGGAGACCCTGGTTCTATTCCTGGGTTGGGAAGATCCACTGGAGAAGGGACAGGCTGCCCATTGCAGTATTCTTGGGCTTCTCTTGTGGCTCAGCTGGTAAAGAATCCACCTGCAATGTGGGAGACCTGGGTTTGATCCCTGGGTTGGGATGATCCCCTGGAGAAGGGATAGGCTACCCACTCCAGTAATGTGGCCTGGAGAATTCCATGCACACTGTATTAGTCTATGGGATTGCAAAAAGTTGGATACGACTGAGCAATTTTCACTGTCACTTGAATCTCTACTTAGTGTATGTATTTTTTCTTCTAATTTTTTGAACATATGAAAATTTATTATATAACTGTTCAGTCCTTGTCTACTAACTCTAACATCTGTATCAATTCTGTGTTGGTTTAGTTGATTTATTTTCCTTCTCGACATGGGTCATATTTTCCTGTTTCTTTGCCTCCTTAAGAAATTTTAACAGGAAACTTAACATTATGAATTTTACTTCATTTCATGCTGGATAGATTTGTATTCCTATAAACATTCTTGAGCTTTATTTTGGTATACAGTCAAGTTACACAGACACAGTCTGATGCTTTGGCTCTTGTTGTTAAGATTTATTAGGTAGGACCAGCATGGTGTTTAATCTGGAGCTAGTTATTTTCCACCATGGAAGCAAGATTCTTCTGAGTGTTGTACTTAAAGCTCCATGAATTATGAGATTTTCCTGACTGGCTCTTAGGAACAAGCACTATTTTGAGCCTCAAGTATGCTCAGTGTGCTCTTCCCTTTAATCCAACTCCTGTTCTCTGCCTGGAGTAATTGTCTCAAAGGTTTATGCTAATTTTTATTCCGTTGGGTTCCTCTGCAACTGCTCCTCCTCTCTGGTACTCTGCCTGTGAATTCTAGCCATCTTGGACCCTATCCTCTGCCTTCTAATCTCTGGGGGTCTTCCATGGTCTATTTGGGGTCCCCCACCTGATGCTGCAGCCTGGAAGTGTTTTCAGTTACAGTGTTCATCTTATTCGTCTTTCCATCTCTCAGGGCTCACTGTTCTTTGTTGCCTGGTGTCCAGATGTACTCAAAACTTTGTTTTATCTATTTTTCCAACAATTAACAGTTATTTCAGTTGGGAGGAAAATCTAGTCCCTTTTACTTCATTTTAGAAATGTAAGGCTACATAAATATATTTTAAAATGGAAAAAAATGTATGTTCTTAGAAGAATGCTATGCTATCGCTCACTCAGTCATTTCTGACTCTTTGTCACCCCATGGACTATAGCCTGCCAGGCTCCTCCGTCCATGGGATTTCCCAGGCAAGAATACTGGAGTGAGTTGCCATTTCCTTCTCCTCTTAGAAGAATAGAACTTACCAAATTCAACTAAGCAACTGGGAAACATAAAGAGATATTTAGCTACTAAATAAGTTGAACACATAAAGTAATATCTGGATCAGATAGTTTTATAGGCAATATTTATAAATTATTTAAAGAGCAGATAATTCTAGTCTTCTATAAAATGTTCTAGAGAATAAAAATGAAGGAATGTTCTCTACTTTATTTTATTATACTAATATAAGTTTGACACCAAAACCATTCAAGGATAAAATGGGAAAGGAAAGTTTTAGGCCAATCTTGCTATTAACTCAGATGCATAAATTCAAAATCTATCAAGGTTATCTATTTTAAAATATGAAATCTAATTATGTCATTCTTCTGCTTCATATTGTTCAATGGTTTGTCACCATATTTAGAATAAAATCTAAATTCCTTACTATGGCTTACAAGATTTGTTCCCTGATCCTCTTGCCCATACTTCCTCCTTTTAATTATAGTGTCCTTCTTATGTATCTAGTTCTTTTACAATTCAAAGATTTTACACTTATCTCTTCCCTCACCCCAGCCAGCTTCATTGCCTAGATCTTCATATGCTATGCTCCTATCACCATTTCTTTTTATTTTTTTATTGAAGGATAATTGCTTTACAGAATTTTGTTGTTTCCTGTCAATCCGCAACATGAATCAGCCATAGGTGTACATATATCCCCTCCCTTCTGAACCTCCCTCCCATCTCCCGCCCCATCCCCCATCTCTAAGATTGATGCAGAGCTCCTGTTTGAGTTTCCTGAGCCATACAGCAAATTCCCATTGGCTATCTATTTTACACATGGTAATGTAAGTTTCCATGCTACTCTTTCCATAGATCTCACCCTCTCCTCCCCTCTCCCCATGTCCATAAGTCTATTCTCTATGTCTGTTTCTCCATTGCTGCCTGTAAATAAATTCCTCAGTACCATTTTTCTAGATTCCATATATATGTGTTAGAATATGATACTTTTCTCTTTCTCACTCACTTCACTCTATATAAAAACATATGGAACGTTTCATGACTTTGTGTGTTATCCTGGTGCAGGGGCACTGCTAATCTCTGTATCTTTCCAATTGAAATGGCAACCCACTCCAGTACTCTTACCTGGAAAATCCCATGGATGGAGGAGCCTGGTAGGCTACAGTCCATGGGGTCCCAAAAAGTCGGACACGACTGAGCGACTTCAGTTCAGGCTGCCGAAGCGAGCACTCCTAACACCATTTTGACTTGAGTTCAAGTATCACCTCTCTGGGTTTCCCTGGTGGCTCAGATAGGAAAGAGTCGGCCCACAGTGCAGGAGAACTGCTTCAATACCTGGGTCAGAAAGATCCCCTGGAGAAGGGAATGGCTACTCACTCCAGTATTCTTGCCTGGAGAATTCCATGGACAGAGGAACCTGACAGGCTACAGTAGCCCATGGGATTGCAAAGAGTTGGACATGACTGAGCATGCACACACATCACCTCTTTAGAAATTTCTTTCCTGTCCACCTTATCTCAAGTATCCTCCACTTCTGCTGTCCTGTTTCTCTCTCTTCTTCCTTTACTTTGTCTTCTTCAAGGAACATACTTATTACTAGTATTTTTATTTATTTGTCTCTCTCACTCTTACTAGTATGTAAGTTCCAAGAGAAAAGGGACTTGTTCATTGCTATATTCCCAGCATCAAGAACTATGGTTGATTCATAATATGGTTTAAGTAAAATTTAGGTTGAATTAACGGATATCACGTTGTTGTTACTGTTTAGTAACTCAGTTGTATCTAACTTTTGTGACCCCATGGACTGCCCTATGCCAGGCTCCTCTGTCCTTCACTGTCTCACAGAGTTTGCTCAAATTCATGTCCACTGAGTTGAACCACCTCATCCTCTGTTGTCCCTTCTCTTTTGCCTTCAGCGGCTCTCATACCTCCCAAATACTTGTTTCAAGGTTAAATATTGTAAAGCTATATTTTTTCTTTACTTAAATGAATATTGTGGGATGTTGGACTTCTCAGGCATTCCAGTGGTTAAGAGTCTGTGCTTTCCCTGGTTGGGGAAGTAAGATTCCACATGCCTTGGGGTGTGGTGAAAGGAAAAAAAAATAAAAATAAATATTTTGGGATGTTGTAGCATAAGTTGGTTAACTTATGGCAAACTCTGATTCTTGAGAATTAGGGTAAACCATTGTCTTTAATTATTTTATGAAAATTTTCAAACACATGCAAAATGGAGAGGATGATAAGCCACATACATTATATCCATTATGTATTTTAAATAATTATTGTGTTTTTGCCCCATTGGCTTAATCTACTTTCCTCTTCTCCTAAAGTGTTCTAAATGTACTTAAATATATAAAATGGTCATTCTTTCTTGCACAGTTCAATGAACCTACAAATACAGATTTTTCTTTTTACCTAACTACAATGACATTATTCATATATAGCATAATAAATAATAATTCTTTGGTGCCTTCTGATACCCAAACCATCATTAGATGTCTTCAATTGTCTCAAAAATATTTTTACATTTGACTCATCCGAATGAGGATCCAAAGAAGAAGTCAGCAGAGATTTAGTTGTTCAGTGTTTAAAAAATATCCAGAACAATTTCCCACCACTTTCCCCCACGATATTTACTTGTTTCAAAAGTTGGGTCAGTTGTCCTGAGGATGTCCCTTCTGGGTTTGTCTGCTTTTCCTAGTGGTGCCCTGTCATATATCCTTCTGTCTCTCACGATTCCTGTAAATGGAAGTTAGTTCTAGAGCTGGATTAGGTTCAGCTTCTGCTTTCTTGGCCAGAATACTTCATAGGCAATGCTGTGTGTTTTGTATTACATCACAGCAGGTCTGCTTCTTCAACCTTTACTGATGCTAAGATTGATTACTTTTTTCAATGGGTGATAACTTGATATCTTATTTGTAAGTTCCCCATCAAGTTTTATTCTAATCACTTCATCCATGATGATGTTCGGCTGAATCTAACATTTCATGAGGGGTTGCAAAATGATGATTTAAAAATTACTATATTTCCTCATTCACTGACTTGATATTTTTTGAAAAGAACAGATGTTCCTTATCAACTAAAGCAATTTGGTTATCCTGAAATTAGGATAAATGTTGAATCTGTGTATTTTATTTGCCAGTCTTTGGGTTAAGAAGTCCTTGCCTTAACTTTCCTAGTTGTGCTTCAAGGGTTAGGTTTTTGTTTTTGATGTTGTTTTAATTTTCTTTTTCTTTCTTTTTTATCATTAAGAATAATGAGTTTTAAAAAAATTAAATGTGTTTGAATCAATTGCTTTCAATAAATTTTTAGATGCACAAATTATCCCATTCTTAATCAAAAGGAGTCACTTCATGTTGGTTTGGGTGCCCTTTGATGATGACACTTTTGTCTTAGTTTCATCTTTAAAAGCTTTTGGTTTTTGTCATGAAAAATCTTTCTGAACTTGAGAAAAGTTTGATTAATAGATTTTTCATGAAGTCTCTTCCTTCTAGGTATGCATGGAAATTTGGACTAACTGTGAACAAAATGTTGCCAAGAAGATGTCCCTCTGGATTTCTTGTAGTGACTCATCTGCACATCAGCAATAGAAGTATTAATATTTTCAATCTTTTTACTTCTGTGTGTTCAATGTTTTATTCAGCAGATATTTATTGAATGCTTAATATAGTCTCTGTACTATTCTACTTGCTGAATAAACAACAATAACCAATCAAGTCAGAGCTCCCGTTGATGTGAAATTTGCACTCTAATAAGAGAGATAGGAAACTAATAATATAAATAAATGAATACATTATGTCTTAAACTGACAAATGGTAAGAAAAAAATAGCAGAGAAGAGAGATAGAAAGTTTGTGTATGAGAGTCAGTGAAGGGGTATTAAAATTTTAGATAGTGTGGCCAGAGCAGGCTTCACTGGGAAAGTGGTATTTGGGTAAAAATGTGAAGGAAGTGAAGGAGCAAACCACATCGAAACCCAGGAGAACATTCAGCCACAGTAACAAGCACAGAGGTTCTACAGTAGGAAGATGTCTAGTGTCTCCAAGGACTGGTAAGACCAGTGTGGCTGGAACATAAGACGTAAGTGGAAGCAGTCAAGAGTGATGATGTGAGCAGACCACACAAAGCCTTTGGGTGGTCATGAGAGTATGTTTTTTGCTACAGAGTGTCATTGTTCAAAGGCTCCAGGCACCGTGTGCTCAAACCCACTGACATTTCCTAGGGCTGCTTCCTTAGATGGCCAATAACCCTTATGTCCATTTGTTGGAAAAAATGAGGACTTGTGATGATGATCCTGGGATTTCTTTGGAAGGAATGATGCTGAAGCTGAAACTCCAGTACTTTGGACACCTGATGCAAAGAGTTGACTCATTGGAAAAGACTCTGATGCTAGGAGGGATTGGGGGCAGGAGGAGAAGGGGACGACCCAGGATGAGATGGCTGGATGGCATCATGGACACGATGGACGTGAGTCTGAGTAAACTCCAGGAACTGGTGATGGACAGGGAGGCCTGGCATGCTTCGATTCATGGGGTCGCAAAGAGTCGGACACGACTGAGCGACTGAACTGAACTGAACTGATGATGGACACTGGCCAATGAACTTGTCAAACTTTCTTTAAACTGAATTGAAGTCTAGGGTGCTTCTGTTATATCTTCCTTCCATTTCTTCATTCTTTCCTTAGAGAAAGAAGTAATTGCTTCCTGGTCTGATGGGTCTCTCAGATCTCTCTAGTTCCCTTCCCATTCTCTCTCATAAATATTTCCCCCAAGAAAACTTTTGCACTTTTTTTTTCAAGATTATTTTTTATTTTGGACTAATACACAAATCACAAAATTTAACATTTTGGACATTTTAAAGCATTCAGTTCAGTGCCATCGAGTTGTGCAAAGAGTCAGACATGACTGAGCACACAAATAGGATAGATAGATAAATAATGTCCTATTCTCTACTCCCCCTGAAGAAGTGAAGTGAAGTCGCTCAGTCGTGTCTGACTCTTTGTGACACCTTGAACTGTAGCCTACAAGGCTCCTCTGTCCATGGAATTTTCCAGGCAAGAGTACTGGAGTGGGTTGCCATTTGCTTCTCCAAGGATCTTCCCGACCCAGGGATCAAACCCAGGTTTTCCACATTGTAGGCAGACCCTTTACCATCTGAGCCACAAGGGAAGCCCCTACTCCCCATAGGCACTGATAATCACCATTCTACTTTCTATTTCTTCAGATTTGACAACTCTAGGTATCTCACATAAGAGTAAGTATAAAGTACTTGTGTTTTTGTAATTAATGCTTTCATGGTTCATCCATGTAGTAGCATGTGTAAGAATTTCATTATTTTCTAAGGGTTGAGTCATATTCTATTGTGTATGAACACCATGTTTTGTTTACCCATTTACCCACTGATGGATACTTGGGTTTCTTCCACCTTTTGGCTATTGTGAAAAATGCTTCTGTAAGTATAAATCTACAATCTGTTTACGTAAATGTCTGTTTAAGTCCCTGCTTTGAATTCTTTTGAGTATATACTGGAAATGGAATTGCTGGATAACATGGAAATCTATTTTTATGTTTTGAGTAACAACCAAACTATTTTCCATAAGGACTATCCTGTTTTACACTTTCAGCAGTAGCACATAAGTATTCCAATTTCATGACATCCTCATCAACACCTGCTATTTTCTGTTTTTTTTTTTTTTTATAATAGTTATCTTGTGCTCAGTTGCTCAGTTGTGTCCAGCTCTTTGTGACCGTTTGAACTATAGCCTGCCAGACTCCTCTGTCCATGGAATTATTCTGGCAAGAATACTGGAGTGGGTTGCCATTTCTTCCTCCAGGGGATCTTCCCAACCCAGAGATCGAATCCACATCTCCGTCATCTCCTGCATCGCAGGCAGATTCTTTACCCACTGACTCATCAGGGAAGCAATAGTTATCTTAATGGGTGCAACTTAATATCTCACTGTGATTTAGATTTCTATTCCCCTATGATTAGAGATACCAAGAATCTTTTCAGAAGCTTATTGGCAATCTGTATATTTTCTTTAGAGAAATGCTTATTCCGATCTTTTGCCTATTTTTCAATAGGGCTTTGTTGTTGTTGCTGTTGTGAATTGTAGGAGTCTTTTTTTACATATTGTGGGTATCAATTCCTTACAGATATATGATTTGCCAATATTTTCTCCCTCTCCACGGACTGGTTTTTGTTTCATTCTATTGACAGTGTCTTTTGATGTAAAAAAGTTTTTATTTTGATGAAGTCAGATTCATTTACTTTTTCCTAGTTTATGCTTTCGGTGTCATATTCATGAAACCATTGCCAAAGTCAATGTCATGAATCTTTCCTTTCATATTTTCTTCTAAGAGTTGTATAGTTTTAGGTTTTACATTTAGATCTTTAACTCATTCTGAGTTATTTTTTGTATATGGTGTAAAGTGAAGGTTCAGCTTCTTTTCCGGCATATGTATATCCCATTTTCCCAACACCCTTTGCTGAAAATCCTGTCCTTTCCCCATTGAATAATCTTGACATTCTTATAAAAAATTATTTGATTTCATATATGGCAATTTGTTTCTGGACTCTCTTTTCTATTCCTTTGGTTTATGAGTCTGTCTTTATGATAGAACCATATTGTTTTGACTACTGTAGCCCTGTAATAAATTTTGAAATCAGGAAATGTAAGATCTCCAAATTTGTTTTTCTTTTTTAAGCTTGTTTTGGTTATTCAGGGCCAGTTAAAATTTCATATGAATTTTAGGATGGATTTTTCTATTTCTGCAAAAACATCATGGAGATTTTGATAGGGCTCACATTAAATGTGTAGATCACCTTAGATAGTATGGACAATAATGTCTTCCGATCCATGAATGTGAGAGGTCTTTGCACTGACTGGTGCCTCATTAATTTTTTTCAGCAGCCTTTTATAGTTTCAGTACACAAATCTTTCACACTGTATTATTCAGTATTCTACCCACCCCCATGTATAGAGAGATTGATATCAACAGATAAACAAACACACACAGAAACTGGCTCAAACAATGATGGAGGCTGGCAAGTCCCAAGGTCTGCAGAGTGAGTTAGAAAGCTAGAGACTCAGGAGAGCCAGTGGCTTAGTTCTTACTTAAATCCAAAAGTCTAAGAACCAGTACTGAAGATGGCTTAGTCCAGTCCAAAAGTTGTAAACTTTAGACTTAGGAATAGCAGATGTTTCAGTTCAAGTTTGGAGGAAGGGAAAAAAGTTAATGTCTCAGTTTGAAAGAAGCAGGAAGAATTCTTTCTTACTTGGGGGTTAGTAGGCCTTTTTGTTCTATTTAGGCCTTCAACTGATTGGATGAGGTCCACCCACATAAAGGAAGGGAAAATGCTTTACTAAGTCCACTGATTCAAATGTTAATCTCACTCAGAAACACTACCATATACACACTCAGAATCATGTGTGAGCAAATATCTCGGCCTCTTGTGACCTACTCAAGTTGACACATAAAGTGAACCATCATAAAGGACTTCTTGGTGGTCCAGTGGCTAAGATTCCCAATGCAGGGGGCCTAGGTTCAAAGCTTGGTCAGGGAGCTAGAGCGCATATGCTGCAACTAAGATCCTGCATGCTGTAACTAAGACCTGATGCAGCCAAAAATAAGATCCTTCTTAAATTAACCATCACCATATACGTACATATGTGCATGTGTCTATACATTGCTTACAATTAACATAATTGCTATCTAGAATACTTTTCTAGAACACATGACTTGATCTGAAAGAAAGGGCTTGCAAAGTGAAGTGGATTCACATACCCTAATGACTTTGTGAACTTAGAGAAATGAGGATGTTTATACAGCAAGAGTTAACCTCCAGTTAACTTTTCGCTTAATTGTTCTGTATCAAATGATCAGATAAATCAAAGATTGTACACTTCTAAATAATCTAAATTCCCTTTCTAATTTATTTGCATGCAATAACTTTTTCTTTAATGTAGAGTTTTGTGTTCTATGATATGGCACATGAAAGGGTTTAAGGAAGAAATAAACAGTGGTCAATTGGTGACCTGGGTGTGTGCCCCACTATGGATCTTTTGAGGTAGAAATACAGTTTAGGTTTGTGACGGCCACATGGGAAACTGCAGCAGAACTCTAATTAGAGATTATTATCATGATTTCATAAATGAGAAATCAAGTTGTATAAATTTTCCAAAGGTTATTCTACAAGTCAATAATAGAGGCAAGGATATGATTTAGCAGTTAGACAAATACTCCACTGCAGTCCATATTCTTTCCCAGTTTTGATTTAACGACTTTGACCTCATGTTCAACGAAAGATCCTGGCTTAGCAAATAACTCTGCAGAAACCATTTCATGATGCCAATTAAGTTTTTCCTGGCTGCCTTTTTGTCCTCTTTCTTTTATTAATAATAACTTCCACACCAATTGCTTTAAAGAGGTTCATTCAGGTTATATATAGCTGCTCCAGGTGTTACACAGCTGTCAAAACTTAGAAGCTATAAGTTCTTAGGGAGCATACTGTGGCTTGCTCTCTGCTGAGAAACAGCTAGAACCAAGATGCCTATATTCCGTGTAATGTCAATAACATTTTTTTCCCCTATTTTGAAAGCAGTATGTTCGTCATTGTAGAAAATGATAAAAACAAAGATAATAAAAAATTACTTGTAATCCTCCAAACAGATACCACTGTTAAAATTTTCCAGTCTTTTATTCTATGCTTATTTTAAACATGTATTGGCAAAATGGGGGTATGCACACATGTGCACACACACTATAATAATGCACTGTTCTCTATGTACTCATTGTTTTTGCTGTGGAATAATTCATGTTTAAAAATAGATTTAAGTAGATATGCAAAAAGCATTTCAGATAATTTAGTAGTTATAATAACTTACCAAAAATTTTGTAAACATTTCTTTATAATTGTCTTTGCAATGTAGACAATACATTTTATAACTTTGGGGTTTTGACAGAAAACAGATTTATTTTTATTATCTGAAAAAGTATAGATTTTATACGGTGACAATCATGCCTTCACTCACTCATTCAAAAAATGTTTACTGCAAATGAGGTGTGTGCAAGAGAACGTGAGAATGGAGCAGAGTGAAATTTTCTTCAAGAATCTAATAACTACCCTAACACTCAGTGCTAACGATCTTTCCTTTCTATTTTTACTGATATGTAATATATTTTAGGGCTTCCCTGGTGGCTCAGATAGTAAAGAATCTGCCTGCAGTGGAGACCTGGGTTCAATCCCTGGCTTGGCAAGATCCCCTAGAGAAGGGAATGGCTACCCACTCCAGTATTCTTGCCTGGAGAATTCCATGGACAGAGAAGCCTGGGGGGCTACAGTCCATGGGGTCACAAAGAGTCAGTCACGACTGAGTGACTAACACTATAATAACAGCAACACATTTTAACTCAATGTATTCATTACACAAACTTTCATTTTGTAAAATTGAGATATAATTGACCTATAACATTGTATTAGTTTTGGGTTACATAGAGATTTGGTTACCTGTATACATTGCTATGAAGGCGATGGCACCCCATTCCAGTACTCTTGCCTGGAAAATCCCATGGACGGAGGAGCCTGGTAGGCTGCAGTCCATGGGGTTGCAGAGTGGGACACGACTGAAGCGACTTAGCAGCAGCAGCAGCAGCAGCATACATTGCTAAATGCTACTCTTTAGTTAACATCCACATCATAGGCAGTTACATTTTTGTGCGTGTGTAGTGAGAATTTGGTGGGGGTAAGGGTAGAGTGGGGTGAACTGGGAGACTAGGACTGACATATGAACACTACCATATGTAAAACAGGTCACTAGTGGGAACCTGCTGTACAGCACAAGGAGCTCAGCTTGGTGCTCTGTGATGACTTAGATGGGTAGATGGGGGGTGTGGGAGGGAGGGGATATGTATACACATATAGCTGAGTCACTTTGTTGTACAGCAGAAACTAACACAAAATCATAAAGCAACTAGGTTCTACTTAAGAAAATAGATCTACTCTCATAGCATCTTTCAAATATACAATACAATATTATGAACTATAATCACCATGCTGTATATTATAATCCTCAGGACTTATTTACTGTATAACTGACAATTTGTACCTTTTGGCCACCTTCACTTATTTTGCCTCCCCTCCTCCATGTTCCCCCTGCCTCTGGTAACCACCGGTCTGTTTCCCATACATATAAATTCAATCTTTTTAAAAAAATTCCACATATAAGTGTGATTTTACATATAGTTATTTCTTACCAAACTTTTCACTAGATTGTAAGCTGCCTGATACAGAGACATTTTCTATTTTATTCACTATTATTCTGTGCCCTCTGTCAATGATTAGCATTTAATATATGCCCAATAAGTGTTTGCTGAATGGATAAATCAATGAATAAAACTTGTTTTTACTTAATATAAAGTTGACCTTTCCCCATATTATTCATGATTCTATTACAACATCTCTTTAAAAGTTTTAATGGTACAAGTTACATACCAAAAACTGTCTGTATTTTTAGTGTCAGTTCAGTTCAGTTTAGTCGCTTAGTCATGTCTGACTCTTTGTGACCCCATGAATCACAGCACGCCAGGCCTCCCTGACAATCAGTTTGAGTTCACTCAAACTCATGTCCATCGAGTCGGTGATGCCATCCAGCCATCTCATCCTCTGTTGTTCCCTTCTCCTCCTGCCCCCAATCCCTCCCAGCATCAGGGTCTTTTCCAATGGGTCAGCTCTTCGCATGAGGTGGCCAAAGTATTGAAGTTTCAGCTTTAGCATCAGTCCTTCCAATGAATACCCAGGACTGATCTCTTTTAGAATAGACTGGTTGGCTCTCCTTATACATCTCAATAAATGCTTACATATTTGTCATCTATTAGCCCCAGCCTAATCTGTATACTGAAAGAAGAGAAGTGAAAAGCAAGGGAGAAAGGGAAAGGTAAATCCAACTAAATGCAGAGTTCCAAAGAATAGCATGGACAGACGAGAAGACCTTCCTCAGTGAACAGTGCATAAGACCAGCAGAAAACAACAGAAGGGAAAAGACTAGAGATCTCCTCATGAAAATTGGAAATATCAAGGGAACACTTTGCCCAAAGATGGGCACAAAAAAAGACAGAAATGGTAGAGACCTAATAGACACTGAAGAGATCAAGAAGAGGTGGAAAGAATACACAGAAGAGCTGTGCAAAAAAGATCTTAATGAACCTGAAACTCCAGTACTTTGGCCACCTCATGCGAAGAGTTGATTCATTGGAAAAGACTCTGATGCTGGGAGGGATTGGGGGCAGGAGGAGAAGGGGACGGCCCAGGATGAGACGGCTGGATGGCATCACGGACACGATGGATATCAGTCTGAGTGAACTCCGGGAGATGGTGATGGACAGGGAGGCCTGGCGTGCTGCGATTCATGGGGTCTCAAAGAGTCAGACACGACTGAGCGACTGAACTGAACTGAACTATGATGGTGTGGTTAGTCATCCAGAGGCAAACATTCTGGAGTGCAAAGTCAAGTGGGCCGTAGGAAGCACTGCTGTTCATAAAGCCAGTGGATGAGATGGAATCCCGGTAGAACTATTCAAAACCTTAAAAGATGATGCCATCAAGGTGTTGCATTCAATATGTCAGCAAATCTGGAAGACCCCACAGTGCCCACAGGACTGGAATAGATCAATCCTCATCCCAATTCCTAAGAAGGGTAGTACTAAAGAATTGCTAACCATTGGACAATTGCACTCATCTCCCATGCTAGTAAGGTCCTGCTTAAAATCTTGCATGCTAGGCTTCAGAATCATGCATATTAAGAACTTACAAATGTCCAAGCTGGGTTTAGAAAAAGAAGAGGAACAGGAGATCAAATTGTGAACATTCGCTGGATCATAGAGAAAGCAAGGGAATTCCAGAAAAACACCTACCTCTGTTTCATCAACTATGCTAAAGCCTTTGACTGTGTGGATCATAACAGACTGTGGAAAGCTCTTAAAGAGATGGGAATACCAGGCCAGCTTACCTGTCTCCTGAGAAACCTGTACGTGGGTCAAGAAGCAACAGTTGGAACCCTGTATGGAACAGCTGATTCGTTCAAGATTGAGAAAGCAGTATGACAGGGCTGTCTGCTGTCACCCTGTTTGTTTAACCTATACACTGGACACATCATGAAAAATGCCAGGCTGGATGAGTTACAAGCTGGAATCAAGATAGGCAGGAGAAATATTAACAACCTCAGATACGCAGATGATATCACTCTAATGGCAGAAAGCGAAGAGGAACTAAAGAGCCTCTTGATGAGGGTGAAGGAGGAGAGTGAAAGAGCCAGCTCAAGACTAAATATTTAAAAAACTAAGGTCATGGCATCTGGCCCCATTACTGCATGGCAAGTAGAAGGGGAAAAGGTAGAAGTAGTGACAGATTTCCTCTTCTTGGGCTCTAAAATCACTGTGGATGGTGACTACAGCCATGAAATCAGAAGACGACTGCCTCTTGGCAGGAAAGCTGGGACTAACCTAGACAGTGTGTCGAAAAAGCAGAGACATTACTTTGCCGACAACAGTCCATATAGTCAAGGCTATGGCCTTCCCAGTGGTCATGTATGGTTGTGAGAGCTGGACCATAAAGAAGTCAGAACAACAAAGAATTGATGCCTTTGAACTGTGGTGCTGGAGAAGACTCCTGAGAGTCCCTTGGACAGCAAGGAGATCAAACTAGTCAGTCTGAAGGGAAATCAATCCTGAATACTCATTGGAAGGATTGATGCTGAAGCTCCAGTATTTTGGTCATCTGATGTGAACCGCTGACTCACTGGACAAGTCCCTGATGCTGGGAGAGACTGAGGGCAGAAGGAGAAGAGGGCGTCAGAGGATGAGATGGCTGGATGGACATGAATTTGGGCAAACTTCCGGAGATAGTGAAGGACGGGGAGGCCTGGTGTGCTGCAGTCCATGCGGTCACAAACAGCTGGACACGATTGGGCAACTGAATAACAACAACTGTAACAATCAGTAATCAGAATGTTCCGTCAGCATACAGGTTTCCTTAGATCCCTTCCTTTTCAATATTTCCCTTCAGGTACTTTTCTGTTCTGACTTGTAGCACCGTAGATTATTTCAGCCTTTTCTTGAACTTTGCATAAGTGGAATAATTTTTTAAAAAGTACTCTTTTGGGGACTTCCCTGATGGTCTCATGGTTAAGACTCTGTGCTTCCACTGAAGGGGCCATGGGTTCAATCCCTGGTTGAGAAATTAAGATCCCACATGCCTTGCAGTGTGGCCTAAAAAGGACTCTTTTGAAGCTGCATTTCGTTCAACATAATTTTATTAAAAGATTCACCCACTTATCAATGGTTCATTCTTGTTTTTGTTGCCACATAGTATTTTGCTATATAAATACACCATAATTTATCTATTCTTCTGTTGACAGACCCTTGGATTACTTCTGTTGGGTAGCTATTATGATTAAGGCAGCTGTGAACATTCTTGTATAAGTCTCTTTGTGCCAATATGTTTTCATGTCTCTTGAGTACCGAGGCATGAATCATGGGATAAATGGATGTTTAGTTTTATTAGCCAAGGTTGAAGCAATTGATACTCCCACCAGGGGTGTATGAGAGTCAATTTCTTTCACTAACAATGGCCATTCTTGATCTTTTTAACCATTTTGGTGGATATATGTTGGTATAACCGTGGTTTAAATGTGTATATACCTGATGAGTAATGATGTTGAGCATCTTTCATATATGCTTACCAGCTGTTGGATAGACTCTTTTATGAAATGCTAGTTTCACAAAGTGATGTCTTTTGATGAATAGAAGATTTTAACTACAATAAAGTCCAATTTATCACTTCTTTTTCTTTTGTGGTTAAAGCTTTTGGTATCCTACTTAAGGAAGTTTTACCTACTATAAACTCAGGAGGCTATTTGTTTATGTCTTCTTCTGGAAGCTTGGTAATTTTACCTGGACCTTTAGAGCTATGATCCCCTAGAAACTAATTTTGTCTATGATGTGAGCTAGAGTTTGAAGTTCATTCCCCCATACAAATATTCAATTGTTCTAACACCATTCATTGATGATCAGTTTTTCCCCCAGTGAATTTTACTGATGCTTCTATTGGTTGTGTCTGTGCAAGTCTATTTCTGGACTCTATTTTCTGTTCTGTTGGTCTACTGGTCTACCTTTGCACCATTACAGCAGTGCCTTTAAAAGTCGCAAAGTTTTGTTTTTCCCATTTCTAGATATTTAGTTTGTTACCAACTTTCTCTGTAAAAACATGAATGTCCCTAGAAATAAGTTTTCTGCAAATCCATGAATTTTTCCTAGAGTAAATTACAGAACTAGAATTGTTGAATCTAAGGAATGTACATATTTTTAAAGTGTTCTATGTATTTTCAAAGTGCTATCCAGCACTATGTCAAGTTAAGCTCTGACCAGTATCACACCAGCTGCTGCTGCTGCTGCTAAGTCGCTTCAGTCGTGTCTGACTCTGTGCGACCCCATAGACTGTAGCCCACCAGGCTTCTCCGTCCCTAGGATTCTCTAGCCAAGAATACTGGAGCGGGTTGCCATTTCCTTCTCCATTATTACACCAGAGCGCACCTTTATGCCAATGTTCATACATTTCTTAAATTATCTGTCAGTTTATAGTTAGACTGAGACCAAAACTTTTCTCAGGTTTTTTGCTTTTGTTTGATTTGGTTTGGTTTATTTGTTTGTTGAACAAAGGGTGAATTAAAAAAAAATCAAAGCCCATTTGATTTCTGCTTTTGTAAATTATGTATACCTGTGTCTTTTCTATTTTCCACTTGGATGTTTACCTCTGTATGTGTTAGAAAGTATTTTTTGAACATTTACTATATTAACATTTGTCTGTCATNTGTATACTTACCCTTTTTAATATCCTTTTATTTTTCATTTTCAGTATTCTTAATCATATCATTTGCCATATAAAGTAACTTTCAGTCTTTTGTCATATAAGGTAACATTCACAGGCTCTAGTCAAAACAAACTGTGGAAAATTCTGAAAGAGATGGGAATACCAGACCACCTCACCTGCCTCTTGAGAAATCTGTATGCAGGTCAGGAAACAACAGTTAGAACTGGACATGGAACAACAGACTGGTTCCAAATAGGAAAAGGAGTACATCAAGGTTGTATATTGTCACTTGCTTATTTAACTTATATGCAGAGTACGTCATGAGAAATGCCGGGCTGGATGAAGCACAAGATGGAATCAAGATTGCTGGGAGAAATATCAATAACCTCAGATATGCAGATGACACCACCCTTATGGCAGAAAGCGAAGAAGAGCTAAAGAGTCTCTTGATGAAAATGACAAAGGAGAGTGGAAGAGTTGGCTTAAAGCTCAACATTCAGAAAACTAAGATCATGGCATCTGGTCCCATCACTTCATAGCAAATAGATGGGGAAACAGTGTCAGACTTTATTTTTTGGGGCTCCAAAATCATTGCAGATGGTGACTACAGCCATGAAATTAAAAGATGCTTACTCCTTGGAAGGAAAGTTATGACCAACCTAGATAGTATATTAAAAAGCAGAGACATTACTTTGCCAACAAAGGTCCATCTAGTCAAGGCTATGGTTTTTCCAGTGGTCATGTACGGATGCAAGAGTTGGACTGTGAAGAAAGCTGAGCGCCGAAGAATTGATACTTTTGCACTGTGGTGTTGGAGAAGACTGAGTCCCTTGGACTGCAATGAGATCCAACCAGTCCATCCTAAAGGTGGTCAGTCCTGAGTGTTCATTGGAAGGACTGATGTTGAAGCTAAAACTCCAATACTTTGGCCACCTGATGTGAAGAGCTGACTCACTTGAAAAGACAGTGATGTTGGGAAAGATTGAAGGCAGGAGGAGAAGGGAACAACAGAGGATGAGATAGTTGGATGGCATCACCGACTCAATGAACATGAGTTTGGGTAAACTCCAGGAGTTGGTGATGGACAGGAAAGCCTGGCATGCAACTGAATGACTGAACTGAACGATTGGGATGTGATCATCCCAATTTATTTTTTGAAAAAATAAATATTTATGTATTTATCTGTGCTGGGTCTTAGTCACCACAACTGAGATCTTCAATCTTTGTTGCGGTATGTGAACTCTTAGTTCGGACTTGTGGGGACCCCTGACCAGGGATCGAACCTGGGTACCTTGGGAGCACAGAGCCTTAGCCACTGGACTACCAGAGAAGTCCCTGGACATATCTTTTTAAGGGTCACTATGAATGCCACTATGCTACCTGACATAGACTAGTTGGAATTATGATGTATCAAAATCAATTTTTTAACATTTCAAATTAAGGATGGAAGTATCAAAGTTACCTGCTCTCTTCAGATTACTTATATACACATTTAGAGATAATTTGGTGAGATGCAGGTAGTTCCTATTCTACCCTGCCCCTCCACACGCTGCTTCTGTCCCCTCCCAACTTTCACTCATGGCAATGGAATACTATGTTTAATATTTGTCCTTGTCCTAATGAATAGAACTATCAGAGATACACAAATCATGCGTGGATGAAAGTGTTACTTGCCATATCAGTAAACAAAGAATGTTATGTCCAGCAAACATCAGCCACTGCAGCCACCCCCTCTTCCCACCCTCCTCCACTGTGCACCAGGAGGGAATTCAGGTGGAGAAAAGCAGGATAATGGCCCTATATAGTCCAGGCACACATCAAAGGAATGATTTCAATGAAGACTCTTGAATCTTCCTGTACAAAGAAAAGTGTTAAATTCATTAACGTAAGATGTCTTTTTTCTTTCATTAACAGTAATCTTTTGAAATTCCAACTACTTGCTTTTTGTTGCAAAAACTCCGATATATCCTGGCTACTCCCTCATCTTCAGAACAGACCCTCAGAGCTAAAAGGCTGTTTTCAGGGAAAAGTTCTTAGCCAGTCTGCTGAATAAAGCATCATTCTCAACTTTTAGGTTGTGCATTTGTTTTCAGTGGACACATGTCAGTATTTCTCAACACCATTCATGTAAAAAAAATTGGTTTCTTTGCTGTTGTGCAAAATAATTGCATATAATTTACAGTGCAAGCTAGGGATGTTTTGTTTGCTTTTTTTGTTTGTTTTTTGACTGCACTATGTGGCATATGGGATCATAGTTCCTTGACCAGGGATCAAACCCACACCCCTGTGTTAGAGGCACAGAGTCTTAACCATTGTGCCACCAGGGAAGTCTCTTGTTGGCTTTGTTTTACCTGATATCCATTTCCACAGACTAGCTAGGCCTGACCATCAGAGGAGAATGGCAGCTCTCTGAGAATGTAGGCATGCAGGGCAGAATGTAGTGGTTGAAGGGATCCTGGCTTTCATCCCCTCCAACCTCTTCAACTTAGAAGTGCACAGCTAAAAAAAAAAGAAAAAAAAAAGTGCACAGCTAAAGTCCAGAGAAGATAAGGGACATGGCTATGGTCATGGGTACTGATGGAGGAAACGAAAAGGGAGTATTGACTGTTTATCCCTCAGGACATTTCCTTCATCTGCTGACTCAGAGTTGAAAGTGAGCCTGCTAATGTCCTAAGATAGGGAGCTTTAATATAAATATGTGCAGCAGAATAAATAATGAATATTGTTTTCTTTGCTAGAAGTAAACTGTGATGTAAGGGAGGGCCAGGAAGAGGTAATGGCCCCAGTGAAGGGCTGAGTTTGAAGAAAAGCAAACGTATGTGTTCTTGGGTTCTAATTTTCTTTATTGGAGCATAGTTGCTTTCCAATGCTGTGTTTCTGCTGTACAACAAAGTGCATCAGCTATATGTATACATACATCCCTTCCCTTTTAAGCGTCTCTCCCCCTTCATCCCACTCCTCTAGGTCAACACAGATCACTGAGCTGAGCTCCCTGTGTTATACAGCAGCTTCCCACTAGCTATCTATTGTGCCCATGGTAGTGTGTATATATGGGCTTCCCTGGTAGCTCAGCTGGTAAAGAACCAGTCTGCAATGCAGGAGACCCATTTGACTCCTGGGTCAGGAAGATACCCTGGAGAAGGGATAGGCTACACACTCCAGTATTCTTGGGTTTCCCTGGTGGCTCAGACTGTAAAGAATCTGCCTGCAATGCAGGAGTCCTGGGTTCGATCCCTGAGTTGGGAAGATCCCCTGGAGGAGGGCATGGCAACCCACTCTAGTATTCTTTCCTGGAGAATCCCCATGGACAGAGGAACCTGGCAGGCTATAGTCCATGGGGTTGCAAAGAGTCAGACATGACTGAGTGACTAAGCACATCACAGTACAGTGTGTATATGTCAATATTAATCTTCAAGTTTGTCCCACCCTCCTCTTCTGCCCACCTCTGTATCCACATGCCCATCTCTACATCTGTGTCTCTATTCTTGCCCTGCACATAGGTTCATTCATACTATTTCTCTAGATTCCACATATAAGCAATATTATATGACATTTTTTCTTTCTGACTTATTTTACTCAGTATGACAGACTCTAGGTCCACCCACATCTCTACAAATGACCCAACTAGGTTCTCATTTTTGCATCAGACTAGTACTGGGAAAAATGGGGACAATTTCCAAGAGCAAAGGAAGAGAAACTGGCTCTATGCCAATTCATTGGGCCAAATGGAATTGGGAGAACATGACGTATTTTTGAAAATGTTCGGCAGATGGTTATTGAAGATCTCCTGGGATGCTAGTCAATCTAGCCTCAAAAGCCTATTTAGATCTGTTTGGTCAAGATGATAAAGATGGTTAGTGACTATCTGCTCCTCCACGAGTGACTGTCTGAAAGGTGTTACCATTCCCTGAGAGATTTGTGAGGCCTTCTGTGCTGAGGCTGTAGGACCTGCATAAACTTGGTTGTTGATGCCAGGCCAAGTTTGCATACATAGACAAATCTACCTGCAAGAAAAATGACTTTTGACATGTTTCCCAAAAGCTAAAGTTTGTTTGCTTCTCTAGGACTTAAAATCGAGACTTTTTCCTCCCCTGGGGAAGCTGACTAAGGGTGTTCATAGAAGTGAATTGGTTAGTTCAGTGTAGTCCAGCAAAATATGGACTTAAGAAAAATATGAGTTCTTGGCCTTAAGAAGGACAGCACCAGATGTTTGTAGATCTCAGGAGCAGAAACAAGTCAACTCTCCCTTTTGGGTGAATAGAGGAAAACCTGTAATCTCTTAGTTTCCATATGTGTGTCACCAAATCAAGATACTCTGTGTGGCAAGAGAGGTTCTGGCCCAGGTTGGGAGACTCTGAGCCCATCTCTCGATGACAGTGACATCATTACCAGCAAAAATAGAGAAGAGGTAGCTCCCCAAAGAAAAGAAGAGCTGCTGAGTGGGTAAAAATAGCCCATGTCTCCCTGAAAAGCAAGGGAAGAAAGTTTCTCTTTTGGATGTCTTGGAAGAGAGAACCTGCTTAATGTGAAATGACACTGGCATGGGAGAAACAGCAATGGCGTGGGAATTCAGGGACCCAGATCCACCATTCCTGACTCCCTGAGACATTCAGGGAGAGTGGGGGACCCTATGCCTGTGCTTGGAGGCTCTGTGATTTTATCTCCTTGGTTTATCTGCTGAACTGCCCTGAGGTTCAGAGGAAGAAGTGGATGTGAGAGTGTTTTGCAGACTTCAAAGCACTTGTGAAAGCAGAGACCCATACCAAGAGCATCAGACAGAAATATACAAAGCTTGACACATGAATTGACAGGCTCACAAATTCAAGTTCACAGTGAACAGTTTTGTGCCACAAGGTGAAGAAAATCACATAAAAGTCCCCTAGAGATGGTTTATCAACTGCTTTGAAACTGGAGGCTTAATATCATCCCCGTGTTGGGCTTATTCCATGTTTTTCCTTCCCAGGAATCTAACTCCTTACTCAGGGATTTCTCTGGTGGTCCAGTGGCTAAGATTCTACACTCTCAATGCAGGGGACTCAGGTTCAATCCCTGGTCAGGAAACTAGATCCCACATGCCACAACTAAGAGTTTGCACACTGCAACTAAAGATCCTACAAACTGCAATGAAGATAGAAGCTCAGCATGCTGCAACTAAGACCCGATGCAGCCAAACAACAACAACAAAAAACTTTCTTCAAAAACTTTTTTTAAATTAAATTAAAAAAGAAACCATAAAAAACCAATTCTTTGCTCACCTCTGGGACTGTTTGGAATGGAATGCTACTGTATTGTATATCAGATATCACATTTAATCCTTGACGGAAAGGAGAGAATGACTTGTCCAAGTATGATTGTTGCTCCTTTGTCTCTTGGCCTTCTGAATGATATCATGCTTTCCAGATTACTTCTAGCATCTTATTTTGCAAAACTGCTTTTAACACAATCTTTTAGAAAATTTTTATTTATTTATTTAACTTTGGTTTGCTGGGTCTGTTGCTGCTTGGGCTTTTCTCTAGTTGCAGTGCGCAGGCTTCTCTTATGGAGAACGGGTTCTAGGGCGCAAGGGCTTCAGTAGTTGCAGCACGAGAGCTCCTTAACTGCAGCAGCCTGGCTCTAGAGCACAGACTCAATAGTTGTGGCACATGGGCTTAGCTGTTCTGTGGCAAGTGGGATCTTCCCAGATCAGGGATTGAACCTGTGTCTCCTGCATTGGCAGGCAGATTCTTTACCACTGAGCCACCAGTGAAACCCATTTTCAAACATTCTTGAGTGATTTATTTCAGCAGCATTCTCAGGTGTGTCCCTGGGATTCTTTGAGGACCTCAGAGTTGAAGAATTTAGCCACAGGGCAGCTGAGGCTATGCCTGCAGATCTTGCAAATAAGCAGCCACAAGATGGAGACCAGGGCTTTATTGCAAAACTGCTGATGTGGCTACTTTCTCTTCCCCTAAACTTCCTGTCAGATTTATGGCAATTATTATAAAAGAGCACTCAAGAGAGAAGTATTTTAAAGTAATATTTTAACTTAGTTATTGAAAATTCAGATAAGCTCCAGGGGGGTGACTGGTTGGGGAGCCTATTATAGCAAGTCAGCAAAAATATCTCGTAAATGATACAGAACGGCTAGCTTAACATGATCCATGAAGACACAGGGTTTGGCATGAATCATATATATTATAGCCTCCTCCATGGGGATTCAATTACCTATAGGGCTTTATTATAATGTGACTTTACAGAGCTATGATCTTAAGATATAGTAGAATACTTTATCACAAAGGACTGCCCAGTCATGATTCAGAAGTGGTGTCAGAATCATTCGCAATGGCAAGACCCTCAGACAGCATGAGAGGCCAGAATGTGAGAATGAAAAAAGCCCTGAGCAAATAGGAAAGCAAGTCAAAGCCAGATTCCAGAGGTCAGAGGGAGCAGTAGGTCAGGAACGAGGGAGGTGGCAAATGAGAACAGAAGACATGGATATTGAGAAGCCCCAGTAGTCAGTCGGGCAGAGGGATAGCCGTGAAGCCAGGGGAGTGAGGGAAAGGTCAGCATTGTCATGGCACACTGGGATCTGTTTTGTGTGTGTCTGTGTGCTCAGTTGTATTCAACTCTTTGCCACCCTATGGACTGTAGCCTACCAGACTCCTCTGTCCATGGGATTTTCCAGGCAAGAATACTGTAGTGGGTTGGCATTTCCTCCTCCAGGGGATCTTCCCTACCCTGGGATGGAACCCCTGTCTCCTGTATCTCCTGCAATGCAAGCGGATTTTTTTTTACCACTGAGCCACTGGGGAAGCCCCAGTGGGGTCTAGCTCCATCCCAACTTGTGTTCGTCTGCTCTGGTTTCTCTAATGAAACAACACAGACGGGGTGGCTTAAAATGCCAGATATTTACTTCTCACCATTCTAGAGGCTGAGAAGCCCAAGATCAAGGTGTCAGCAGATTTGGTATCTGTTGAGGACTCTCTTCCTGGTTTATAGACAACTGCCTTCTTGCTGTGTCCCCAAATGACAGAAAGAGAAAGAAAGATGATCTTGTGTCTCCATATACAGTTCAGTTCCGTTCAGCCGCTCAGTCGTGTCCGACTCTTTGCAACCCCATGAATCGCAGCACGCCAGGCCTCCCTGTCCATCACCATCTCCCGGAGTTCACTCAGACTCACGTCCATTGAGTCAGTGATGCCATCCAGCCAGCTCATCCTCTGTCGTCCCCTTCTCCTCCTAACCCCAATCTCTCCCAGCATAAGAGTCTTTTCCAATGAGTCAACTCTTCGCATGAGGTGGCCAAAGTACTGGAGTTCAGCTTCAGCATCATTCCTTCCAAAGAACACCCAGGACTGATCTTCAGAATGGACTGGTTGGATCTCCTTGCAGTCCAAGGGACTCTCAAGCATCTTCTCCAACACCACAGTTCAAAAGCATCAATTCTTCGGTGCTCAGCCTTCTTCACAGTCCAACTCTCACATCCATACATGACTACTGGAAAACCAAAGCCTTGACTAGACAGACCTTAGTCGGCAAAGTAATGTCTCTGCTTTTGAATATGCTATCTNTGCTCAGCCTTCTTCACAGTCCAACTCTCACATCTATACATGACCACAGGAAAAACCATAGCCTTGACTAGATGGACCTTAGTCGGCAAAGTAATGTCTCTGCTTTTGAATATGCTATCTAGGTTGGTCATAACTTTTCTTCCAAGGAGTAATCTTTTAATTTCATGGTTGCAATCACCATCTGCAGTGATTTTGGAGCCCCCAAAAATAAAACCTGACACTGTTTCCACTGTTTCCCCGTCTGTTTGCCATGAAGTGATGGGACCAGATGCCATGATCTTCATTTTCTGAATTTGAGCTTTAAGCCAACTTTTTCACTCTCCTCTTTAACTTTCATCAACTGGCTTTTTAGCTCCTCTTCACTTTCTGCCATAAGGGTGGTGTCATCTGCATATCTGAGGTTATTTATATTTCTCCCGGCAATCTTGATTCCAGTTTGTGCTTCTTCCAGTCCAGCGTTTCTCATGATGTACTCTGCATAGAAGTTAAATAAGCAGGGGGACAATATACAGCCTTGACACACTCCTTTTCCTATTTGGAACGAGTCTGTTGTTCCATGTCCAGTTCTAACTGTTGCTTCCTGACCTGCATACAGATTTCTCAAGAGGCAGGTCAGGTGCTCTGGTATTCGAATCTCTTTCAGAATTTTCCACAATTTCTTGTGATCCACACAGTCAAAGGCTTTGGCATAGTCAATAAAGCAGAAATAGATATTTTTCTGGAACTCTCTTGCTTTTTCCAGGATCCAGTGGATGTTGGCAATTTGATCTCTGGCTCCTCTGCCTTTTCTAAAACCAACTTGAACATCAGGAAGTTCACGGTTCACGTATTGCTGAAGCCTGGCTTGGAGAATTTTGAGCATTACTTTACTAGCATGTGAGATGAGTGCAATTGTGCGGTAGTTTGAGCATTCTTTGGCATTGCCTTTCTTTGGGATTGGAAAGAAAACTGACCTTTTCCAGTCCTGTGGCCATTGCTGAGTTTTCCAAATTTGCTGACATATTGAGTGCAGCACTTTCACAGCATCATCTTTCAGGATTTGAAATAGCTCAACTGGAATTCCATCACCTCCACTAGCTTTGTTCATAGTGATACTTTCTAAGGCCCACTTGACTTCACATTCCAGGATGTCTGGCTCTAGATGAGTGATCACACCATCATGATTATCNCAGAGATCATTCTGTCGTTTTTGAGATTGCATCCAAGTACTGCATTTTGGACTCTTCTGTTGACCATGATGGCTACTCCATTTCTTCTGAGGGATTCCTGCCTGCAGTAGTAGATGTAATGGTCATCTGAGTTAAATTCACCCATTCCCGTCCATTTTAGTTCGCTGATTCCTAGAATGTTGACGTTTACCCTTGCCATCTCTTGTTTGACCACTTCTAATTTGCCTTGATTCATGGACCTGACATTCCAGGTTCCTATGCAATATTGCTCTTTACAGCATCGGACCTTGCTTCTTTCACCAGTCATATCCACAACTGGGTATTGTTTTTGCTTTGGCTCCATCCCTTCATTTTTTCTGGAGTTATTTCTCCACTGATCTCCAGTAGCATATTGGGCACCTACTGACCTGGGGAGTTCCTCTTTTGGTATCCTATCATTTTGCCTTTTCCTACTGTTCATGGGGTTCTCAAGGCAAGAATACTGAAGTGGCTTGCCATTCCCTTCTCCAGTGGACCATATTATACCAAAATGGTTCCACCCTCAAGACCTAATCATTTCTCAGAGACCCTACCTCCAAATACCATCACACTGGGGTTGGGCTTCAATTATGAATTTGGGGGGACACAAACATTCAGTCCGTAACCCTCTATTATAGCTTTATTAGATGCCTGTAATCAATGTCTGCCATTCTTTTTGGTTGCTCATCACTCGAGTTCCATGCTGATGCCTGCAGTGTGATGAGTTCTCTGCTGTATGAATCTTTA
Organism: Redunca redunca; assembly: GCA_006410935.1. NCBI lineage: Eukaryota > Metazoa > Chordata > Mammalia > Artiodactyla > Bovidae > Redunca > Redunca redunca. The sequence continues at coordinate 190,894 of SJYQ01005791.1, read as the reverse complement.
TGGTAGTCAGAGCCCACCTGCCATTATGGGAACTAACATTGCCAGGTACTTGTGTTCACAGTCACCCATGTAGTGAGGCTGTGATCATATGACCTAGGCTTTGCCAACCTTAAATGCCGCCCTTGGGTTTGAGCCAGGAGCTGTGGACACCCAGAAGCAGGGACTGTAGAGAATTGGTGGTGAAGGCAGCTGAGGCATGATTGTTTTCCTAGCTTAGGGGTGCCTACAGTGCTGGATCCAGAAAGATTAAGATTCATAGTGCTATGGAGAACAGTATGGAGGTTCTTAAAAAAATTATAAACAGAGCTGCCGTATGACTCCTGGGCATATATCTGGAGAAAAACATGGTCTGAAAAGATACATGCACCCCAGTGTTCATTGCAGCACTGTTTACAATAGCCACAACACAGAGGCAACCTAAATGTCCATCAACAGAGGAATGGATAAAGAAGATGTGGTTCATATATACAATGGAATATTACTCAATCATTAAAAAGAATGAAATGATGTCATTTGCAGCAACATGGATGGACCTAGAGAGTGTCACACTGAGTGAAGTAAGTCAGACAGAGGACAAATACCATATGACATCCCTTATATATGGAATCTAAAAAGAAATGAGAGAAACAAATTTACTTATAGAACAGAAACAGACTCACAGATTCATTTAGAGAATGAACTTATGGTTGCCCTGGGGGGAAGGATGGGGAAAAGAGATAGTTAGGAAGTTTGGGATGGACATGTACACATTGCTACATTTAAAATGGATAGCCATCAAGGTCCTACTGTGTAGCACATGGAATTCTGCTCTGTCTTATGTGGCAGCCTGGATGAATTTGCAGGGAGAAAGAAGTGATACATGTATATGTATGGCTGAGTCCCTTTGATGTTCACCTGAAACTATCACAACATTGTTAATCAGCTATATTCTGATACAAAATAAAAAGTAAAAGAAAAATATTCTGTGGCGGCAGTGGTGGCAGTGTGATCTGTGGTACCCACTGGGGGTATCACACTGAGGGGAGCTGCCAACTTGGAGCTGGGAAACAGCTCTGCTGTGGGACTGCGGGATTCCTGGCCTGGCTCTTCATGTCTCTTAGTGATCCCATGAGCTCCTTTTTAAATTTTTTAAATTAAAATTAAAAAAACCTTTTGTTTACACTGGGTCTTCATTGCAGTGCACAGGCTTCTCCAGTTGTGGTGTGTAGGCTTTGTTGCCCCTCGGCATGTGAGATCTGGCCAGGGATTGAATCCACGTCCCCTGCATTGGAAGGTGGATTCTTTATCACTGGACCTCCAGGGAAGTCCTCCATGAGCTTCTTAATATCCTTTTCATAAATTATTCTTTCTGCCTATTTCAGCCAGAGGTGATTTCTTTTACTCGCTACCAAAATTTCTACCTAATGTATAGCTATAATAGGCAAAAAACAAAGAAATCCAAAAACCCAGTACCAGGAATGCTAGTATATAACAATGGCTCTTACTTGTTATTGTTTATTTCTAAATTATGTCTGACTCTCTTTGACCATATTAACTGTAGCCCTATAAGCTCCTCTGTCCATGGGATTTTTCAGGCAAGAATACTGGAGTGGTTTGCCATTTCCTTCTCCAGGGGATCTTCCCAAGCCAGGGATTGAACCTGAGTCTCCTGCATTGCAGGTGGATTCTTTACCAGTGAGCCACCTGGGAAGCTCATTAAAGAGTTCATCCTCAAATTATCCACTGAGTTCAACCCACTGCCTGCAGTGCAATTATTTTTACATTTACCCTTGTAGCTAAGCCTTTAATCTAACCAGAGGTCAAATTGGATAGGAAAAACACACATCTTTGCTGGATAAAGAGAGGAGGTCTGTCTACTAAATTGGCAACCTCATAAATGTCATATCCTGTATTTTTTTAATTGAGTTGGCTGTAGGAGTCTCTGCATATGTTTAGCTTAGACGAAATCCGTCTAATGAAATAAGGCTCAAGTAGGTTTAATTAGTTGGTGTGAAAATATAGACTTTTCATGCTGTGCTGGGTGGGCTTTTCTCTGAGAAAAACAGCAATATATCTTTTTATTTTCTTCCTGTTTCCTTATTACCCAACTCTCAATACAACATTATCTCTTACCTACTTATCAATTCAGTAAGAGAAAGTTATGGCTTTACCAGCAGGTGTTGTAAAACTCCAAAATTAGGATCTATGAAATTCAATATAGGAGCAAACTAGGCCCTGTGGTGTTAGAAAGTTCTGAATGTTTCCCCCAAATTGTTCCCCAAATGTCTTTGTTTTCTGGAATCCACCAAAGCCCATTTGTTCCTGACATGCTAGATATGAAAGAGACCCCTGGGGTTCTACTTGATGGAACACATCAGGTTGTGAATAAATTACTTCTCAAAACTTGGCCAAGTTTTGCACTCAAAAAGGAATCTGTTATCATTTTAAAGTTGCTTGGGCTTTATGAGACACTGTAGAGAGTTGACTTCGAGAACTAGCCAAGCAAATCAAAAAAGTATGTCTTTCCCAACTGAGGAGTTTCAGATTCAGGAGAGTTTTGTCTGCTGTCGAAAAAAAAAAAACTGTTGAAAAGTCTGCATGACCTTTACAAAGCCTCAGGGAGAATAGGAAAAAAACTGCTTGGGGGTTTTTGCTTTTCTATTTTAATTGGTTCCACATCAAGTTCATGTCCAGTTTACATACTTGATGCTTGCTGTTATGCTCGATTTTTAAAAAATTATTTAATTAATTAGGCTGCACCAGACCTTAGTTGTGACTCATGAGCTCTTTAGCTGTGGCTTGTGAACTCTTAGTTGCAGATGTGGAATCTAGTTCCCTAACCAGGGGTCAAACTCATGCACCCTGTGTTGGGAGCCGGGAGTCTTAGCCACTGGACCACCAGGGAAGTCCCTATGCTCAATTTCTGATAATTTTTCTGGTTTAGAATTGCACTTCCATTCCATCTATTGGGACCAGAAGTGCTATGTTAGACAGACTTCTTAGTTGCAAAAAGAGATCACCTCTGTCCAGTTTCAACAGAAACGGAATTTATTGAGAAGACATCAGAGAGCTCACAGAAAGGACACGGTGCTCGTAGATATTTAAGCCTCACTCTCTCACTTCTGGTAGATATTTTTTCTTTCATTTTATTTTTCTCCCAACAAGTAATAAGATCAAAGTTAGTTGTTCCAACTTTTTTTTTTTTCCTGCTCAACAACTGTGTGTCTTCTGATTCTTTCTCAGATTCTGAGTTTTTGTTTTGACCTTTATCTGCTAACTTGGATATCACTTTTAGTAAATCCATTGGCTTGACAGTATAGCTTCATTATTCTCTAATTTAATCTCTATCTTAAACCCAGTGGAAATGACTTCAGTGTTCAGAAGGAAGGGTGTTACAGACTAATGGTCTGTGTTTCCCTGCTCCCCGCCCCCAGATTCATATGTTGAAACCCTAACCTGTGACGTGACTATATTTGGAGATGTGGCCTGTGAGGAGGTGATAAAGGTCAAAGGAGCTAATGGGGTGAGGCCCTAAACTGATAGGGTGGGTGCCCTTATAAGAAGAGGAAGAGACACTGGGGTCCCCTCTTCAGAGGAAAGTCCATGTGAAGACAAAGTGGTCCTCTGCAAGCCAGGAAAGGGGTTCTCACCAGAAACCTTAATCTTGGGCTTTCTGGTCTCCAGAACTGTGAGAAAGTGAATTTCTGCTGTTTAAGCCACATGGTCAATTGTATTTTGTTATGACAGCCTAAGCAGACTAATTCAAAGGGACAGAACATTTACCATCAACAACCAATATTTACTTTCAGGAAGTGGTTTCCCTTTGCTGGCCTGTTGGTTTCATTGTGGTCACTCGAGCTGTTGAGAAATTTTTCTGCTGCAATTTTTGAATACATTCCAGTATTCATGTCACGATAACAAAAGTCTTTCTTTGTTTGTGAGCCTTTATTCATTATGACTGTTCTGGAAGGTAACTGAATGTGACACTTTCATTGGGAAATGCATCCTGGAAAAGTGTCTCATTTAAATGAAGATTGTAATTAGGTAAGGAAAGCAAAATGCTGGGGAAGATTGTTGAAGTTTTTTCCATCCTTAGAGGCACAGTATACTTCCCTGGTTGTCCAGAAGTTAAGAATCTGCCTTGTAATGCTGGGGATGCAGCTTTGATCCCTGATCTGGAAACTAAGATCCCACATGACTCAGGACAACTAATCTTGTGTGCCACAATTACTGAGCCCACACACCACCATTAGAGAGTCTGTGTACCACAACAAAAGATCCCACACGATGCGGTGAACATCCTGTGTGCTGACACAGCCAAATAAATAAAAATAATGAAATTTAAAAAATTATTTTTTAAAAGATACAACTACAGCATATGGTCTGTAAAATGCTGTGACCAGTTCACTAACAAAATACCAGAATCTGAACATTCCAGTGACTTTTTTTTTTCTATCAGGATAGGAACATGGAGAGTTAACACTTGAGTTATATCCAAAATGCAAAACACCTTGGAATTTCTGTTTTGGAGTTGTTTTAGTAAAGAATTCCATTTTTCAGAGCATTCTCAACAGATACATAATGTTTGACTTTTAAGATAGCTGTTAATGGGAAACATCCAAAACTCACTTGGAACCAAATCCAGTAACACACTGAGCTATGAAAATTATCCTCAGTCACAAACATCAGAATTGAGAAGAAAGTGACTAAACTGATAGTTTAAATTGAGATAACATTGGTTTATAACGTGGTATAAGTATCATGTGTACAACATCATCTTTTGACTTTTGTATACAACACTATGGTGGCTCAGATGATTAGACTGTAAAGAATCTGCCTGCAATGTGGAAGACCTGGGTTTGATCCCTGGGTTGGGAAGATCCCCAGGAAAACAGAATGGCTACCCTTCCAGTATTCTTGCCTGGAGAATTCCACGGGCAGAGGAGCCTGGTGGCTACAATCCATGGGATCACAAAGAGTCAAACACGACTAAGCGATGAACACTTCCACTTTTCACTTTCATACACCACCAAAGCTTCACTTTTCATCTGTCACTATTCAACTGACCCCCTTTAACCATCTCACCCTTCTCCTGCCCACTTCCCTTTTGGTTACCACTACTCTGTTTTATTTTTTTATATTCTTCATATGAATGAAATAAAATTGTGCACACGGTATTTGTCTTTCTCCACCTGATTTATTTAATTTAGCATAATACCCTCAAGATCCATCCATATTGTTGCAAATGGTAAGATTTCACTCTTTTTTATGGCTTGCTGCTGCTGCTACTGCTGCTAAGTCGCTTCAGTCCTGTCTGACTCTGTGCGACCCCAGAGACGGCAGCCCACCAGGCTCCACCACCCCTGGGATTGTGTCATATTTTCTTTATCCATTCAGCAGCCATCTGTGTGCACTTAGGTTGTTTCCATAACTGGCTACTGTAAATAATGCTGTGATGAATATTTTGTTGTTGTTGTTCAGTTGCTAAGTCATGTCTGACTCTGCAGTTTCATGGACTGTATATAGCATGTCAGGCTCCTCTGTCCTCCACTGTCTCCCAGAGTTTGCTCAAACTCACGTCCATTGAGTCATTGATTCCATCTAACCATCTCATCCTCTGCCACTCCCTTCTTTTGCCTTCAATCTTTCCCAGCATCAGGGTCTTTTCCAGTTAGTCAGCTCTTTGCATCCGGTGGCCAAAGTATTGGAGCTTCGTCTTCAGCATCAATCGTTCCAATGACTATTCAGGTTGATTTCCTTTAGGAAATGATCATGAACATAGAGCTACATGTATCTTTTTAAATTACTCTTTTAGTTTTCTTCAGATAAGTACTCAGAAGTGGAGTAGCTGGGTCATATGCTTGTTTTATACATACTTTTTTGATGAATCTCTGTGCTGTTTTCCATAGAGGCTGTACCAATTTACATTCCCATCAACACTGTATGAGGGTTCCCTTTCCTCCACATCTGCTTCAACACTTGTTATTTTTTGTCTTTTTGATGACCATTCTAACAGATATGAGGTGATATCTCATTGTGGTTTTGATTTGCATTTTCCTAATAGCCTTGGGATTTCTTTGGAAGGAATGATGCTAAAGCTGAAACTCCAGTACTCTGGCCACCTCATGCGAAGAGTTGACTCATTGGAAAAGACGCTGATGCTGGGAGGGACTGGGGGCAGGAGGAGAAGGGGACGACCCAGGATGAGATGGCTGGATGGCATCACTGACTTGATGGATGTGAATCTGAGTGAACTCCGGGAGTTGGTGATGGGTAGGGAGGCCTGGCGTGCTGCAATTCATGGGGTCGCAAAGAGTCAGACACGACTGAGCGACTGAACTGAACTGAACTGAACTGAATAGTGATGTTGAACATCTTTTCACATATCTGTATGTCTTCTTCATAAAAATGTCTATTCAGATCCTCTGCCCATTTTAAAATTGGGTTTGTTGTTGAGTTGTATGAATTCTTTATATATTTTGTATATCAACACTTTCATGGATATATGATTTGGAAATATCTTCTCCCATTCAGTAAGTTCTTTTTCTTTTCTTTCTTTTTTTTCAATCGTCTCTTTTAAAAAAAAAATATTTATTTATTTGGCTGCATCGGGTCTTAGTTGAGGCACGTGGGATATTCGATCTTCATTGTGGTATGTGGGATTTTTGATTGCAGCATATGGGATCTAGTCCCCTGTCCAGGGATTGAACTCATGTCCCCTGTGTTAGGAGTTCAGAGTCTTAGTCACTGGACCACTAGGGAAGTCTCTTCTTTTTGTTGATAGTTTCCTTTGATGGGTAGAAGCTTTTTAGTTTGATGCAATCCCATTTGTTTATTTTTGCTTTTGTTTCTTTTGTCTGAGAAGACATATCCCATAAAATATTGCTAAGTATGTTAAAGAGCATACTGCCTATTAAACTGATTTTTTTTAGTGAGTCTCTTAAAGTGGCTCAAAAAAGATTCAGAATGGTCCCCCAAACACTTGCAAATGGTGGTATCACTAGGACATGTGTATTCTTCTCCATGGTGACTATTTTGAAGGACAACATGCATTTGCCTTGTCATTTTACTGTCACTCCTTCTAAGCTGTCTCCAACTATTTGGGGTTTACTTCCTTTTATATACTTATTTCCCTGAGTTAGTAACAGCAGTCTAAAAGCCTTTTAAAATGTATACTTGTCAAGATGGCTGTTAATACTGGTTTCCAAAAAAAGATGTCATGATTTATATAAGGTTTTTATGCTGAGCAAAATTTATGAACTTTTCTCTATACCCTGACTTCTTACTGCCTAGGAACTAACTGTAAATCTCTGAACTAACATGTTTAGACACATTACACTGCTCTAGAAGTGAAGTGCAAAGAGGAGCTGGTTGGATCCAGGCTCAGAGACATCTCATTGCTCATCAGATCCAAAGAATCCTAGAGACATAAGATCTGAAATTTTAAGGGTGAATTCACTTTCTTTCCAAGGCATTGAGGCATTAAAATAAGAACAGTTTTGAGAGGCACCCTTTGGTGAATCAATGCAAAAGGAACTAGATTTGGGGCTCTTGGACTCAGGCTCTTTTTTTTTCCATTTTTCAGTCACAGAAATGAGCTCTTTTTAAAGAATCACTGTGGATTTATCATAGATTTTAAGATGCTCGAGATTTTGCATCAGAATGGTCCATGAAACAAAGGATTTTTATAAAAAGATTCACACATTTATAAAACAAAGGGTGGACCAGAAATAGCTCTATGTCTGATATTTTAATACAATAGCAGAAATGACATATTTCCCCTGAATATATTCAGTGTTGCAAAAATGGCATATTTATGGTTTCATAGCCTGAGATAATTTTATATTATCATCACTAATAAAGGCATATGAAAATGTGAGCTCAAATATATTAATAGATTTATATATAAATCAACTTTCACTTAAGGCTAAAAAAAATCATAATACTAAAACTAAAACCTAAGCCTGGGAGACCTAACTGTACATATTATAATGTCATTGAACATTTTCCTTTGGAGTTCTTCTCTTTGCATATTTTATAATATTTTGTTTAGTCACTAAGTCATATCTGACACTTTTGTGACCCCAAGGACTGCAGCCTGCCAGGGTCCTCTGTCTAAGAGATTTCCTAGACAAGGATACTGGAATGCATTGCCATTTCTTTCTCCAGGGGATCTTCTTGACCCTCTTTGAGACTTCCTGGAAGCTCATCTGTCCATGGGATTTCTCAGGCAAGAATACTTAAATGGGTTGGCTTTTCCTTCTCTAGGGGATCTGCCCAACCCAGGGATCAAACCTGTATCTCTTATGTCTCCTCCATTGGCAGGTGGGTGTTTTTTTTTTTTTTTTTTCCTTTACCACTAGTGCTACCTGGGAAGCCCTATCCAAGCTTAGTTCCCTTAAAGTTAGCACAGTTATGGCTTTGGTATCTATTTACAAACAATAAAGGAGAGAGAATTTTCCTGCACTAATCAATTTTAGGAGAATAAGTGATAAGTATAGCAAAGTACACAGAGTTTCTACTGGTACCTGGAAATTAGGCTTCTAGAACACAGGATTGGAAAAGGTCAGTTTTCATTCCAATCCCAAAGAAAGGCAATGCCAAAGAATGCTCAAGCTACCACACAGTTGCACTCATCTCACACACTAGTAAAGTAATGCTCAAAATTCTCCAAGCCAGGCTTCAGCAATACATGAACTGTGAACTTCCAGATGTTCAAGTTGGTTTTAGAAAAGGCAGAGGAACGAGAGATCAAATTGCCAACATCCACTGGATCATGGAAAAAGCAAGAGAGTTCCAGAAAAACATCTATTTCTGCTTTATTGACTATGCCAAAGCCTTTGACTGTGTGGATCACAATAAACTGTGGAAAATCCTGAAAGAGATGGGAATACCAGAGCACCTGACCTGCCTCTTGAGAAACTTATATGCAGGTCAGNCATGAAATTAAAAGACTTACTCCTTGGAAGGAAAGTTATGACCTAGATAGCATATTGAAAAGCAGAGACATTACTTTGCCAACAAAAGTCCATCTAGTCAAGGCTATGGTTTTTCCTGTGGTCATGTATGGATGTGAGAGTTGGACTGTGAAGAAAGCTGAGTGCCATAGAATTGATGCTTTTGAACTGTGGTGTTGGAGAAGACTCTTGAGAGTCCCTTGGACTGCAAGGAGATCCAACCAGTCCATCCTATATATTTACAAAAACAACCCCATACTCCCAACACATTTTGCCTCCCTGCCCTCAACCTATTATTTCCCCGAAGAACTGAAACTGTGTATCTCGGACTGGAACTTGACCCCTGTGGCCAGGACTCAAACCCGGCCAAAACACAGTTTGGGACTCAAACCCACGATCTTTTAATTAGAATCACTTACTTGGTGTCTGGACTTACATTCTTTGTGTCTCAGCATGGAAAGAATTCAGTGAGAGACAAAGCGATAGGTAAGAAGTGGATTTATTTAGAGAGAAATACCCCTCACAGAGTGAGGGCCATTTTGGAAGGCAAGAGACCTTGAAACATAGCATGGTTAGTTTTTATGGGCTGGGTAATTTCACATGCTAATGAGTGGAAGGATTATTTCAACTATTTTGGGAAAGGGGTGGAGAATTGGGAATTGGGCTACCGCCCACTTTTCAGTCTTCATGGTGCTGGTGGGCATTGTGGGTGCTGGTGGGACATCATGACATGGTGTCCCTTTGTCACTTATCATGGTGATGTGTTACAGTAAGTGGGTACTGAGGGTCATGGTCTCTGTGCCATGCTTGGTCACTCAGTAGTGTCTGACTCTTTGTGATCCCATGGACTGTAGCCCATCAGGCTCCTCTGTCCATGGGATTTCCCAGGCAAGAATACTAGAGGGGGTTGCCATGCCCTCCTCCAGGGCATCTTCCCAACCCAGGGATCAAACTCAGGGATATCAAAATGTCCTGCATTGCAGGCAGATTCTTTACTGTCTGAGCCACCAGGGAAGCCCAAGGCTCAAGGTCTAGTGGAAGTCAGCTCATCTACCATTTTGGACCTATTTGGTTCTAATCAGTTGTGTCATGTCCTTGAGCCATGTCATTATTTTAAAGATTGTGCCTTGCCCCCTTCCCTCATGTTTCAGAGCCATGTTCCATATGATAGAGTTTGAGGAAACACTGACTGACAGAGAAGGAAACTGAGGCCAAAGGAATTAGGGCTGTGAAGTAAAGACGGCAGGGCCCGAATTACACAGTCTGTGTCTTTAGTCCAATGTCCTTCCCAGGCATCATTCTCTCCCAATCAAACAGAGCTTGTAGTGAGACTGCAGGTGCTGAGCACTGAGAAAGGCATTCTGGAAGTTGCCATTCACAAATGATTTCCATCAGCTTCAGATGAAAAGGAAACAAAACAAACCAGATCTCCACTATTTGGCGTGGGTCACACAGGTATGCTGGGAATGAGGAGTCAGTTCCAATCTTGGGCAGGGGACACTAAGAAGAGATGAGCAGGGACTTGGGGCAAATAGACAGTCCCCAAGATGGGCCAACACTTTGAGATAAAACCTAGGTAGGGGCATGGAAACCAGGGTTCATTTCTAGAGCCTGAGTGGAGGGGAAGGACCTAGTCTGAGTAATCAGAATGGCCCTCAGCCTCAGAGTTACACAGTAAGAATGATCTGGCTCTAATTCTTGAGTCATGGGTGAGCAGTCTGAAAGCTAGAAATGGAAGAGTGGAAATCATGTCCACTCTCTGGGACATGGGGCTGGAAAAGATGGGGAAAAGTAGGATCAAGTTAACACAAGAGAGCAGGTATAGGGTTCCCTCTTAGAAACTAGTGTCCTTGTGTGTGTGCTTACCTGTACACACTTCCTCAGGTGTGTATGTGTGAGGGTGTGAACATGTGGGGAAATTTCGGGATGGGGAAATTACAGATATGTTCCTTAAATAACAGACAGAACAGAGCAAGTTCTTGCCCTCACACAGATGATGGACGCAGTGGACGGAAGATGGTTATCCAATGATACTCTTAAATCTTGGCATTGGAGCCCTGAGATATACAGCAGAATAACAGTGCCACTGATGCAGAAACAAAAGTAGTTATGACACAGTTATAAACATTGATAAATAGAACAAAGTAATAAGGTCAAGTCTGATCTAGTTTGTTGGCAGTATTTCTCTTACCTTAACTTTAGTAACTAATTAAATGAGGTGTCCCTGCTGTTTTAATAAAATGGTGTCATTCCTTACAATGATCACTTAATCCCTGCTTCTAGTTTCTCTCCTTCATATCATCCTAAATTAGCTGCTGTCAGACTGATCTTTAGAAACAGAGCTCTGATCATATTACTTGCCTACTCAAGACAATCTGTGATGAACATTTTCCTCCCTCTTAATGAATACAATTCAGTGGCATTTGAGGTCTCCAGCCCACATTTCCGAATCTGCTGTGAGTCACTCTCATAATCCTATGCTCTGAGATGGTGTTCAGTATGAAGTAATGACCAGTAGAATCTGGGTGCTCATCAGCCAAAACTCGTAGGACCTCAGCACTGGAGCAGGGTCTGTGTTAGGGGCAGCTCTGGTCATTGGTGGGTGGGGTGATCTAGGGAGCCCAGGAAGCAACTGGGAAGACAGTGTGGACATTCAGGAGCTGGGACTGGTGGACCTTTACAACTAGTTTGGAAGTATTTCCATGAAATTAAGAGAAATTTGCTCCTTGGAAAAAAAGCTATGACAAAAGTAGACAGTGTATTAAAAAGCAGAGACATCATTTTGCCAACAAAGGTCTGGATAGTAAAAGCTATGTTTTTTCCAGTAGTCATGTATGGATGTGAGAGTTGAGCCATAAAGAAAGCTGAGTGCTGAAGAACTGACGCTTTTGAACTGTGGTACTGGAGAAGACTCTGGAGAGTCCCTTGGACTTCTAGGAAATCAAACTAGTTAATCCTAAAGGAAATCAACCCTGAATATTCATCGGAAAGACTGATGCTGAAGCTGAAGCTCCAATACTGTGGCCACCTGATGTGAAGAGCCACATCACTGGAAAAGACCCTGATGCTGGCAAGGACTGAAGACAAAAGGCAAAGGGGGAAGCAGAGGATGAGATGGTTAGACATTATAGTATCACTGATGCAGTGGACATGAATTTAAGCAAAGTCTGGGAGATAGTGGAGGACAGAGGAGCCTGGCATGCTACAGTTCATGGGGTTGCAAAGAGTTGGACATGACTTAGAGACCAAAAAACAACAACAATTTCATTGTGAGAGGGTAACAGGCAGGAAGGCCAGGGGTCTCCAAACAGAGGAAGTAGGCTGCAACTGTCAGATTTTTGCTCTTAAAATTCTGTATTGCCATGACGACACTTGGTTCCACCTGAACTTAACTTTTCTCAAATCTTGAGCTAACCAATGTGTTTTTTCTTAAGGAAGTGTTTTTCTTAAGCTATGTTAATGAAACTATGTATTTGCTTCGGAATTTGCCTTTCTTCAAAATGGTTCCACCTAAGACTAACTTTTTCTCTTTTCTCAAACCTTGAGCTGATAATAGCTCAACAAACCAGTATTCATATCAATGGTTTTATGGCTGGGGGATGACACACCTCATGCCATCCTATCTCAAAAATGCATATTGTGGGAGAGGGGCCTGATGAAACTCCGTCAGCCTTGATGTGTCTCTCTTATCAGATTAATAGCTTTGAAACAGACATATAACATCCAGCTAAAGACTAGCAGGGGGGCACTCTCTCTGCCCCCTTCTGATGTCTATGTCAGAAGTTTTCTCTATGTCTTTTATACTTTAATAAAGCTTTATTACACAAAAGCTCTGAGCAATCAAGCCTCGTCACTGGCCCTGTATTGAATTCCTCTCCTCCGGAGGCCAAGAATCTCAGCATCTTTCATGGCTCAACAACAACCTTTCAGTAGCTTTAGCAAATTGCACACCCTTCCCAGATGAATATCAGCCCAGCTTACCCAAGCTCTGGCTCCCTTTCTTGTTCTCTGTTCCTTGCATGGAACATAGTCTCTATTTTCTTGCCTTTGTGCATAGTTTTTACTGCACCCCCCCCCACACCTCAAATAAAATTTCTCTGTATTTCAAAATACCAAAATTTTTCAAGTGCAACTTCAAATGTTACCTTCCCCATCACATTTTTCCTAATCCCTTTGGTAAAAAGCACTGTCTATGTACAAATGACCCAAGTTCGTTCCTGAATGGCTAGTGAATACATGTATCTATCCCACCCATCTAGGTCACCACAGTACACAGAGCTGAGCTCCCTGTGCTATACAGCAGGTTCCCACTAGTGATCTATCTTACGCATAGTAGTGTATTGCTTGCATATACAAGAGAAATATTCCTGAGAAATATTCCATTGTATATATGTGCCATATCTTCTTTATTCATTCATATGTCAATGGACACTTAGGTTGCTTCCGTGTCCTGGCTATTGTCAACAGTGCTTTTATGAACATTGGCATACATATGTCCTTTGAGTTATGGTTTTCTTAGGGTATATGCCCAGTAGTGGGATTGCTGGGTCATGTTTTCCATAGTCGCTGTATCAATTTACATTCCCACCAACAGTGCAAGAGGTTTCCCTTTTCTCCACATCCTCTCCAGCATTTGTTTGCAGAGTCTGTCATATAGAGTGAAGTAAGTCAGAAAGAGAAAAACAGATATTGTATATTAATACATATACGTGGAATCTAGAAAAATGGTACTGATGGACCTATTTTCAGGGCAGGAATAGAGGTGCAGATGTAGAGAACAGACTTGTGGACACAGTGCAGGAAGGGGAGAGTGGGACAAATTGGGAGGTTAGGATCAACATATATATACTACCAGGCTTCCCAGGTGGCACTAGTGAGAAAGAACTGGCCTGCCAATGTAGGAGATGTAAGACATGTGGGTTCAGTTTCTGAGTTGGGAAGATCCCCTGGAGAAGGACATGACAACCTACTCCAGTATTCTTGCCTGGAGAATCCTGTGGACAGAGGAGCATCCAGGCTATAGCTCATAGGGTTGCAAAGAGCTGGACAGAACTGAAGCGACTTTGCATGCATGCAAGCATATACACTATGATTGGTAAGGTAGCCAGCTAGTGGAAATCTGCTGTATAGCACAGGCAGCTCAGCTCTGTGCTCTGTGATGACCTAGATGGGTAGGATATGTAGTCACTAGCCATACTGAACAAATGTTGTAATTTAACTGATGTTAGCCTCAGATCCTTTTTAAGTAATAAAACTTTACAAAGTCCTCACTCCTCCATTTTCACCAAGCTCATTTCTTTGCAAATAGTAGGTGTTCAAGAGATGCCCTATGTGTGAATATATGAATTCTGACACCAGTGAATTGTTTTCCCTATCGATGATAGTTGATTTAAATTTGATATCCTTTGTGATCAAATCTGTGTACTTATGTGATCTTGTGCTAATCTGTGTATCATAGTTTGGCTCCATGAAATGCAATGAAGCTAAATAATGCAGGCTCCAATGGAAACCAAATCAGTTGATCCCCCACCCCGATATCAAGACCACCTATGTCATCTGTCCAGCCTACTTTTACAGGTAAAGACAGTTGGTTTTCTTCAAAATGTGAAAGTACTGGACATTTTCTGGAAACAAAATTTATTTTTCATTGTGGACTAGTAAAGTTCAGATTCAGTTCATTTTAATGGAAATCTTTATATACTCTGGAATTATACATCTTTCTATATTTCTCTTA